>BGPR01000063.1:1126535-1485054 GCA_013235015.1 Araneus ventricosus
GTAACATGTTTGGGTGGATGGACACGATGATACAGCATTACAAACTTTTCCGTCGACTATACAAAATATCAGAGTTGGCGTTACAGAAATTTCCAAATCAGCAAAGAAAATTTTCGTCGGTTCGAGTTCCTTTATTCGATGTTTTATTTCTTCAACTTCTGTAGTAATCAAATCTGTTGATTCTTTGGCAAAAATAAATTTAATAAGTCGACAGTACTTAGTCGAAGACGGAACTGGGTTTTTACAAATTACACTTTTGGAATCGTCTTTACCACTATGAATTTGCAGTGGAACTACACAAATGCTGAAAAGGCTTTCGTCACTGAAAGTTTCCTCAAAACACTTTTGTTTATTTCGATTTTGCTCGGATCCATCACATCCCCATTTCATAACTTCAAAAGCAGTATTTGTGGACAAACGTAATTTTTCAGTAATAAATTCGATGTGACAAATACGTGGAACAGTGTGGTCAACGAGTGTCTGCAAAGTTATTTCTGCTGATGTTTCTGTCACACTAATACTGTGCGGACAACATAACTGCTTGGTTTCTTTAACTTTATGATGGGAAGGACACAATTTACAATTCAGATTTTCAGCATGTTCAAGTATTCGTTGGTATTGAAGAGTGGACAAACCATTATCTACCATTAACACAAGCGCTTGTTTTTCAAGCTTATCACATCACTTTTCGAATTCGAAAGAGTTTCAAGTTCTTGCATAATAAACGCAATCAATGCGTCTACTTTTGAAAAATTCGGGTTTTTCATCCTTACTTCGAAAAGCTGTCTCCGAGAAATTGAATTTGCCATTCTGCAGAAAAGGATAAAAAAAAATAAATCGCAAGTTTTCGCAAGATATTTTTTAACACGTAGACTTATAAATGTTCTATCTTTGATGACTACGCAACCGCAAAGTGGTACTCGGTGGTACTCTAAACTAAAACTTTACATAAACTTATGACTTCGCTTTCGTATTGCAAAAAAATGACTCACCACTTTTAGAGGCTGTTGTACGACAATAAACTCTGTTCTTCAAACAAAAAAGACATTGATGGATCGAAAATACTGTAGAAATGTATGTGTAAAAATAAATAATATTTAGAAATAGTAGTTATCGAATGCAACGTCAACGAATTTTCTGCTCAGAGAACTGTCAGTTAGGACTCAGCGCGGCAGGTGCAAGATCGCACCTATTAGCGCCCCCTGGCGATATTTTGGAAAACTAAACCCGTTTTCATATGCAATGGATATTTCGCTAACGAAATATATAACGATTAATAATTTCTAAAGAGGTCGAAATTTTAATTTTTTCCACCTAGATTGGCGAAATTACACACTGTGCAACGTCGAGAAATCAACTAAGAGACAGCAGAAGAGATTTGTACCAAATCGTCGCCTTTCAGGCAAAAGTCACTAAGTTTAAAAGTAAGTTTATAGATGTGGTCAGTTTAAATTTAATTAATTTTGAGTCGTTATGATAAATAGTAAAAAATATTTTAAAAATTCCCAGTTCCTACGGTTGACTTACTGATGTTTAGATAGCAAGTTTCTTTAGCGAAATAATTAATTGCAAATTATAATAAAATACAGTATTCCGTCAAAAGGCTTTCGTGTACTTCTGTCAGAACGAAGGCGAAATGCCACTCCTTATAATTGGAATATGTATTTTGGTTACAATAGAAAGTTGGAATTGAAATTAAATTTGATTTTCTGACAAAGTAAGAATACTTCAACAGTTATAAATTTAAAAATTATGGGCTTCATCCCCCAACGACCCAACATTTGCCTTCTAATTTGTGTGTGTAGTTTAGTTATTATTTTGTATTGCATAGGCGAATCTTATGAATGTGTTTAAACCGCTTTGGTAAGAAATAGTTTCTGTAAGTTTTGAAGTTTCATTGTTGGATTATTTGCTTTTAAGGCCACAAAACAATGTAAAAATACTTTTAGAGAGTTATTTAATGCAGTTTCGTGAACAGTTTTACCTAATAACCATAAGTAAAATACAAAAGCCATGAGTGAAATTTTAAACAAAATGTCCTTAGAAAATAGTAAAAGGAATTATTTCCTTTCATGAAAGGAAGAAAATGATTTTCGTGATTGATTATTACTTCGCGTATGAAGCTTTAACAGCAAGGTAATTCTGTTAATTTTTTGGAATTCTTAAGATGTTTTTATAGAAGTTGAAAAAGGCCGAAACTGCATCTGAATTACAAGCTGGTTTGCGGCGAATCCTGAATTAGTTGATATATAAGCGGAATGTTAAATATGTCTCGCATTTCTTAAATTTTAAGATACTTTTTGAAAATTCTGGAAGCCAAATAAAATATTTTATGTTGATAGTCTAAGCAATATTTTTTAATTAAAGTTCTTATTTTAGTAAAACGAACAGTTTCTATAATTTGGCTATAAAGTTAATTATCTGAAATGAGTTTTGTATAAACAAGATAGAAGAAAAAAGATGCTTAAAATTGTGAATCGTATTTATTTGTATTTATTTTTTGTTAAAAATGCCTTAGCATGCGTATTGTAAGAAATGTAGTTAAAACCACTAATTATAATAAATTATGGGATTTCCTGTCTTATGAACGAAAGTAAATTTTGCGTTGATCCATTTAAAGAAAAATGTTTCTCATTGTTTCAGCCCAGAAAGATTGTCATGTAACTAGAGATGGCTTCTTCGGTAGAGATATATGAAGAAGAATCCGAAAAGAGCAATGGAAAATCATTTCTTAGTGTTGAAACAATCATTTCGATTAAGACAGCTGAAGCTGAAAAGCTATAACTTTTTTTCACGTGAAAAAGAATAAAATCCACCCCACTCAGCAGACATCTACCCAATTAGAAAACCTGCTATAAACAAAAAGGAGTGTTTCTCCAGAAACATTTATTTCCTGTGACGTCAGCGACAAGAAGAGGAAAATAAAAAGGGCCCGACTTCGTAAACGTCAAAGTAAAACGGTAAAAGCACCGCGCAGTTAGGATTCGTCCAATTACAAAAGTTTCGACGCCAGATTATTTGGAAAGATTTTTCTTTGATCCGGTAATAAGTGTCTGATAATTTCCGATAACTCGACAGAAAGTTCGTTGACAAATTAATTCCAGTTTCCTATGTGCCACCACCTTTATGAGTCACGACGTGACGCGACTGTTGAGAACGAGTGAATGGCATGATTGTTTTTAGAAACATCGAAATTCACTTCTTATCAAGATCTATGTCTTGTAGTGTATCCCTTTGTTTCCGAAATTTTGTGTTTGAATTGAATCGTTCCTACAATATTCTAAATAAAACTAAAATGCTAGAGTCAGGTCAGAAAAAGAGTTCTCCATATTCTTCTGGCATATGGAGAGCTTTCAAGTAACATTCTGAGAAGAAGTCGTCGCAGGAAAGTAATATATTTTTAAATGGAATAGAATCATTTTCAGAATTTAGTATAATAGTTTTGAATCCTTTTTTAAAAGAGGAAGAAATATTGGGGTTCAAACATATTCTGAAGAATTACTTAGCCTGCTAAAAAATTTGAACTAAATTATAAATGGTTCCTATTACTTTATATTTTCGATGAATCACTTAAGGACCAATGCAAACAGATATCGAGGTAAGGATCGATACAAAAATCGATAAGATGTTTGAAATTGTAAAAGGCGTTTTGGTTATGCAAATTTTATTACAGTTATTTATAAAAATCGATGGACGAAAAGAGTGGAATCTCCAAAGAAAGAGTGAAGTGCAAAAAACAATTCTTTAAAATGAATTCCTGCTCATTTGAGCGGAAGTTTTTAGTCAAACTCTATAGTTACTCACCGACCTAAAGTTAATTTTTTAGCGTTCACCTTTGCATATGGAAGAAATGAGAATAGTACCGAGTGTTGGTCTTTTGTTGGGGTGGTTTTTATGTTTCTAGCTGAATAAGATTTGATCCAACGATTTTATTTTCTGAATTTAAGGGATAGAGATTTGTCTGTTAAAAGAAATGCTATGAACAAAGAATGAATGAACAATGAAACCTTGATGCATTCTATGAAAATCCAAAGCATATCGGTATATAGCCCGAGACAAAAACACAAGGGATATCATGCTATTTGGTTTTCCAAAGCATTTTGAATTCAGTTTTAATATTTTATTAACTCTTTGCACTCGGAAAAGTAATTAGATGCATAATTATTCACTCATTTACAAGAGCTCATATTATTGCTTTGGAACGTAAAAAAATCTGTTAGTGAAAGTTAATTTTTCCTGAAAAATTACTCTACAACTTCTGGCAACTTTGTAAGTAGTTTTTTAACCATCGAAATCAAGAAACGTCCAAATGATGCACTATCTAAAATGATGGCCTGCAAAGGGTTAACCAGACATTTTCACAAAATTTATGAGAACCAAATTGCTGCTTGTAAAGAAATGTGGTTCTGAATAGATCATTATAGTACAGCTAATAGTCGGAGCCATCTGAACGTCAACTATGCTCCATATAAATTCCACCATCCTTTCTGTGGCATCGTTTGTGCATTGTTGATTTTCCTCATTTCTGGATGACACTGTTTATATAAAAATTAGAGCAATTAAAACAGCAGCAAACTTATCGAAATTGTGATATTATCATCATGAGTTTAGCTTTCAAAATTTGAGTCATAACCAAATGAATAATCAGGCAGTCATAGAAAAATTAATAATTTATTAAAACCTTATGGTCAGCTCGACTAAAGTTAAACTAAGAATCCTTTAACAATTTATTAATCAAGTTGAAGCTTTGCAGCATTTAAAGCAATTTCTTTTAAACCTAAAAGTAGAACCAAATAATGGACGCATAGCGTGAAGCAAATGAGAATAAGAAGCAACCGCCGCTCTTTTTAATAGCGATACCTAATTTGCATAAATCTCAAAGTGCATTAATGTTGCAAACGCTTAGTATTTTAAGCAGTGAGAGACCATTATATCCGATCTGTGTTCGAAAAATTCGAACCTTGATATTTTAAGGTTCCTAACAAATTGCAGTTGGGAAATATGAGTATGATTTAAATTCCTATGTTCAAATATTTTCAAATTAATAATATAATGTCGGTTTTTGTAGTGTCAGTCTCCATTAATAGATTTAAGCAGTTGTTTCATGAGATAAGCAGTTGCATTAATTTGAAGCAGTTATTTTTTAGCATATATAAATCATGAGCTGCGTGAAGGGAAATTTTATATTAATGTTATCTCAATGGCACATACAAACTCTAATACCTCACATAAAAGTTCCCATAAAAAGAATTTTAAAAATTTTCTGTTACTTTTGTTTGTTTTTGAATATTTCAAAGTTAAATAAAAACAGGTCTAGGAACTTCAACTAACAGGTAAGACTACAACTAATCATATTTAAAAAAATGTTCTGTCACAAATTCTGTACGTATAAGAATCATTTAAGCCAAACTTGTTTTCAGAAAATTATAAACGAAATAAAGAATTCGATAATGTTATAACTTGTAAAATTATTTTTCAGTTTTTGAGAGAAACTTTGTTTTCTACAAGATTGATGATAATTTAAAACTTGCATACACTGAAATAATTCCTATCTTCCACAACAGTCTTTTTAATCTACTCTAATGTATTCAGCCGCGATTAATATTAAAAATTTCTTTTTTTCATTTTATTCTTATAAAGCCGCTTTAAAAATTAAAATGAATTTTAGGCATACTATTGTTGTAACAAATAGCTTATAAATATTTATTTGCAACTTCCATCCACGCTAGAGAAAGTACTTAATTCATGCTTTTTTTGTTCATATATGCTTATGAAAGTGTTTCTTTAGCGTAGTACAAAAAATGAGACCACAGTTGCATTATGTATTAAATTTTTTCCCAAGAAAACATTCTTTCGAGTAATTTAAGTTTTTCATTGTAAAGTTGTTTCGTGTGTACTTCCAGGGAAAATATACTTTTTTTCCTTGCATGTTTAGGAGAAATATTTTAAATAAAAATTATTTTTCATGGCATTTTAAAATAGTTTCAGTGGTTGTTATCATCCATTAATTGCAAAAAACAGCTTCGGAGAAACAAAATGAAAATGAGAAATTTATTCATTAAAATTTGCTTTTTCATAGATTAGGATAAAATTATGACAATAAATATACCAAAACTTTCATTAGCACATCTGGAGGTAGGATAGTTGGTATTTTCAGTAATTCTGTCTTAGCCTCAAGGAGAGTAATTTATATGACAAGTGTGAGAAATCAAATAGGTTTTGGATAAATACACGTGCTTTTTAATCACCATTCAATTGAAAATATTCCAAATTTATAACAATTATTTTCTCAATTATTATGTGTTTGTCTGGAGTTTTTTGATACCGGCTTTTAGAGGATAATATTATTATTCCAAATACATTTTTGCTTTAGAAAAGAAAAACTCTTGCATCCAATGGCGAGTCACAAAAACCACAATTTCGTTAAATTCAATAGATGCCCCCACTGTGAAGTATATCCAATAGGGTAATTACTATAGAGAGAGTTGTATTAATTTTTGAACACCATTCATCCACTGATGTGTTTAATTTCGTCGCTTAACAAGTAACACCACCTATCTCAATTTTTTGAAATTTCAAAGAGGAAGATTCAAATGAATTTTTCGCAACCAATAATGAATATTTCTGAATTTTTTAAGGATCTACTATGGCCATCAGACGTGAAAAAAAAAAGAAATATTCGTTATTGGTTGCAAAAAATGCATTCGAATCTTCTCTGAAATTTTAAAAAATTGAGATAGGTAGTGTTGCTTAGGTTGCGATAGGTAGTGACGATTTACAACAAATTTACTTCCGTGTGAAATCTGCCGTCAAACTTGGAGGGATACTAATGAGCACACCGGATCGTGAGAGGACTTCAATTTCTTCCATTCAGTTACCCCACTGCAATTTTGAGATGCCCTATCGCCCCTCCAAGTTTTCATTACACCCTTTTCTGAATAGGGTGGCTTCTTTAAATATTGATCTCGTATATGCATGTTAAATTACAAAGTCGCCAAAAAAAACACCTATTCGTTTTATGAAATCGATTAAAACTTTTAAGGAATAACTTTTGAAGATATGCAAAATTTCCTATATTCAAAAACTCACAAAACCCCATAAATGAATCAGATAATTAACAAACTTTCAGCATTGCAACAAAAAATGCCAGATATTTTTATTTCTATGTTTGCAGGGATAAATTAAAATGTAAACAGTGGGAGCAGAAATACAAATGACAAAACACAAAAATGCCTACTCACGACGCGAAGTTTGTTAAAAAGCAAAATAAGGCATATTTTTACAAAGTTTTCATAAATTAAATACAACGACTTCTAGATGGATTTAATTTTCTATAATGGAGAAAATAAACTACCGTCACAAAACAAGAGAAATTGTTAGAAGTCATATCACGGGACATTTTCGTGAGACCTGTGAAGGGCGACACTAGAAAATCATTGAAATAATATGATATCCAGTCATAAATAATATATAATAATATAATTCAAATTGAATTATTTCGGCAAAAAATAATTAGAATTATTTGAATTCTTAAAATAAATGTAATAACAAGAAGCATTTCGTTCGATATTTCCCTTTAGAAACTTCCTAAATGAATTAAATTAAAATTGAACAATATGTTTAAAATATTTAACAGTGTTATAAATAACGCTGAAACACAAAACTCAAATCGATCTATTGCACTTTAAATTATTTCATGATATCCTTCAGGTCAAAAAATAATTATACAATTTCCCGATTTTCTTAATACCAGAATCTATTTCGAAGTATTGCAAATATTCGCACAGTAATATTTTAAAGAAAGAAATGAATTGGTTTCTGCTTTTGACATCGTTATATGAAATTTAAATGCTAATCCAATTCTGTTTCGAAAAATCATCAAATTTATTACTTCGAATATTTTCTGTAGCAATCAATTTCATAATGACGAAACGAAATGATTTGCCGTTGCCAAAAGGGTATTTCAATCTCATTCTGATGTTGATTTTATAATGAGTTTATTAATTTTTTATTTTGAAACCATAGTAAAAAAAAGAAGTATTTCTGTAACCTTTGTTTGTAAAAATGGTTCATTTTGGATAACTCTACAAATTGCAATAGAATTGTTTTGCAAAATTAAATTACTTATTTTACCCACGTCGATCCATTCAGTCAAAGGGTTCAGAGTGCTTTAAATCTCGACATTCTACTTATTTTTAAAAAAATTCAATCCCTATGTCAGTGTTCAGGTTGTTAAAACAGCTTTTGACAGCTTTATATTTGTAGTCATTCCCGTTCTAAAAAATGTCAGACGTGCAAGAGCTTTCTTATTACTGAGTATACTGCAAAAACAATGTTGAAATAAGAAATCGTCACTGAAATTGCCGCTAAAAATTGTTATTTCCCATAATTTCAACGCTAATTTTAATGTTACGCAGACTGAAGTTTCGAGTGCTGATTTCATTTAAGACTTGTCGTAAAAGCTTGTAGTGATTTCATAAGTTACCTTAAAATGTACGAAAATGAAAGTCATTAAAATCAGTTCAAACCAATAGAATATAAGAGATTTAAAAATTAATTTATAATTTTTTAACCACAAAAAATTTAACAGCAGTAAGATTTTTTCATGATAATTAATTTAAAATGCAAAACTTAAATATATCAATAATGAAAACATATAAGAGAAATTTATTTATTTGAGAAAAATTAGAAGTGTCCTCATTAGTCCCCCTAAGAAATTTGATGGCATTCTTGTTGATAGAACAAGCTAGTCATGGCCCTGAAAATCGTCAGTTTGGGAAAAACACGATCTATATTCACTACTGATTTATGCAAAATATTCTTCAAAAGTTAAATAACTAAGCGTTCTTAGCATTTAAGAATTAGAAAAGAAGTGAACTTGCTTTTTTTATTTTTCTGTTGAAAGACAACTTTAATAAATCGCCAATTTTGATAGTTTTCAGTGGGAAAAGAAAGCAGGAACACATTTCTAAAGTAATAACTAAAATGATTCTTTACATCGACTGAATGTTGAAGAAAATATATTTTTGCCTTTTATCTTCTATCTGTATTCCTTGTATGTTGTATGTATTCCTTTACTTAAAATATTTTTTCATTAAAACGATTTTTAACCCAAATTATCTTTGGTCTGGGATACTTGCAAAGTCTATATTCAAATATACTTTCCTCAGCAGAATTACAACTGTGGGATATTAATTCATTCCATATATCCCAAAACACGGCGTATATTCACAAATAGTATAAACAAATGGAAATGAATTCTGAAATATCCTTTCATCACATTTTAAGTCACGTCGATCACAATGAGAGAAAAAATGGATTTTTTAACTCTTTTCGTCAAATGCATAACCTACATCATCTCAGAAAAGATATAAAAAATACATCTTTAAATTAATTACATTGAACATGACGCTCCGTATTTTTAAAACAAACTTTCTCTTGTAAGGAATTGCAACACAGGAGCGTCATCTTCAGTTTTAAGTAGCAAAGATGGCACATGAAAAAAGGCAACTTTTTCTAGACCTTAATTTTTTTTTATGTCACACAAAAGAGCAATTAGTGCCAGGAAGCACCGAAGACAACATGACCTAAACTATTGTGACCGACAGTTTTATCTCCTAGTTTGTTTTATTTCTTCTTTTTCGTGGAGGAATATCGTTTGTTTTCTCGTTGTTGGAAAATCGGGGTGTAGCTCCCATTTTACATCAAGTCTTTTGCAAATAAAAAAGTAATTAGACTAGAGAGTTTTTCCACGTTGTTCAGCAGCAAGTTGAACTGCCAAGGCCTTTCTGCACTTTTTGTAATTAGACAAATTTTAGTTGGGAAAGATGTAAGAAATTGGATTTTTTTCTAACCGAAACCTCGCCTTCAGCCTTCAACATGGACATCAGATAGGCAAAAAAACAAACTAATTTTTTTTTCCTAAATATTTGCGTATTTAGAAAATTGCACTTTCTTTACATTACAAAACTATTCAAAAGACTCTTGTTGGTCAATAAACCTCAATTTCCTTATGCTCATATCCAAGGTAATAAAAACTCTTTCAACTGTGTGAAATAAATGTTAGAAGAAACCCAGATTATTACTTTATTCAGGCATTATCATTTGAGAAAAGTTGACGCATTCATTCATTAAAATAAAACTTTATCATATTGCATAACTTTACGCACATACCCATGTAAAACACAAGGAGAGTCTGTTGCATGAAGATGATGTTGTTACAGAAAAGAGAGTTCAACTTTCGGGCTATTAAAATATTACCGAATTGTAATAACATTATTGAAAGTTCAGTTCGACATCACCCGTTCATAAGGCGCACGTCTGAATGAAAAAATGTTGCAATTGCGAAATGAGAAGTCTTATCTTTAAGCAAAAATGATTAGAACGTCAGGAATCGAACGGAATTTGCATGATGCACTCACTGCCTACTTCGTGCTTATATATTAATATATATTTTATGAAACAGGAGAGGGTACACAAATTTCAGATTTGGTAGATATTCTGCCAACGAAATCCCGAAAGAGTTTCATATCAAAACTCCGAAATTATAATATACAGGTGAAAAACGAATTTGGTTAACATCTTAACTCTTTCGGAAAAAGAAAATTAAGGAAATAAAAAATTCCAATCCCTTTCAAAAATAGGATTCATTAATTATCTATGGTTTATTCACCAAGAATGAACACCCCAACAAAAGTACTCTCATTTATAGTTTTTTTAAGGGTGATTCAAATGTTCTTGTTTATTTTGCGACCAAAGAATTCTTTCGATACCGCTAGGACAGAAAAACGCATGTATTACATTTAATAGTGATCGATAACTTACGATTGTTAAGTTTCTTTTGATCTCCAGCCGGAATTTCTTTACTCAATACGCTAGTTGCAGAGGTTGTGGAATCAAAAAATAAATAATGGATTCTTCTTTTATCCGGACAAAAGTTTTCTCATTCTAGCAAGAATATTGTTGAATAATTCACGATTACACATAAAGATCTCTTTTATTCAGAGAAATTGTGATTGATTTCATATGCTAAAGTAAAGACCCATTTCGAAACTACGCGAGGGCTGTTCGGGAGAAATCCTTGTAAAACAGATGAAGAGGACGTAGTTTCACTCATTCGCCACATTAAAGCGAGGAACAAAAATGTAGATTTGGTGGACAAGGCGTCACAGATTTGCTGGTGGAATAGAATTCGGATACCAAAACAGTGACTCCATCACTAGATAACCACGCGGGGAGATCCACGTTTAATATTTTACCAAAGGTCTCACTTCACCCAAGTAAATGGAAAAGGAAGATACCCTTTTCTTCGCATCCCATGTACTCTATGCCTCGTATCTTCGCCGTTTTTATCTTGCTCGATTAAATCTCGATTCTACTCCACTCCACTATGCAACAGAATGTACCCAGACCTCCTCTTTCCACATGACCAAGGCAACTTCTAAACCTGAGCTAGCCTGTTTCCGTAGTGTTATCACCTGCAAAGGATTGTTATAAAAGATATAAATGTTTTTATCTGGTTTAGTTGATTTTTGAACATTGTAACTATAGAGCTTTGCTTTTTCTATAAATATCTGGTGTAATGTCGCAGCCACGGAATGTATGGAGAAGGAGGATGTTTTGGGCAAAAGAAAGTTGCCTTTCTCTTGGCAGCTTTCATGTCGAAAATAATTTAGCTTCGACTTTTCCCTTCCCAGGCTTCATAAAATAAATGTTACTTTCTGGTGGTGCCAAAGCAATCAGTAACACGATTAGGTCTACGTCTTTCCTTTAGGATGAGAAGTTGCTTTCTCTAACCCAGATCTCACAATATAAGTATCAGCATCCCCTGTAGCGACTCTCGTTTCAGTTCCTTTATGAGCCATTTTCTGTGTTAGTATTGAACATGCCTGGTCTTATTTCTTCAATGGCAAGAAAATATTTTTGTTGAACTGTGACAGACTGGTTGCGAGCTTTTAAATTAAACTCAGCATAGATATGTAGGTTTAGATTATACTGTTTAAATACACTCATTTGGAGCGTTAACAGATCCAAAAGACTGAGTAAAGAAATCTAGTGAAGGGGAACGGACGTGAAAAGAGGAAAGGAAAGCGACGGTTCATCAAATAGGTTTGTCGCCCGCATACCGCCACTACTCTCGACACATACAATACTATCCTCGAATTATTATTGTATAGGCATGAGGTTCTAAGGGTTGTTGCTTCAGCACTTTTAATTGATTTTACCATTACAATAAAGAATTTTTGAAATATTGACTTTTAAACCCCCCTGTATCTTCTAAAATTTCATTCTACAAAACATTTAGGACTAGTTTTGTAGGAAATTTAATGTAGTTTAACTTTATAATTAATCCTTTTTAGCTAGGATCCATAGTTTTCGAGATATTTAAGAAAAACTGAGAGATCCCCCTTTCAAACCCCCTGTACCACCTGAGCACCCTCCACCAGCGGGGACTTTTAGTATGTCGCTTAGGGCACTCTCCCCAACAACTGTGCCGAATTCCGAATTTTAAAGCTACAATTTCTTTTAATTCACTGACTGGACCACGAATAGAAGGAAACTTCTGAAGGGAACGGATATGAGGGGTGGAAGGGAGCATAGTTGTTCAGAAAATGGGTTTGTTACTCCCCCTCTACGACACATGCAATACTACCCTTGTATACTTATTATATAGGCATGGGGTTTTATGAGGGTTGTTGATTCAGCACTTTTAATCGATTTTACCATTACAATAATCAATTTTAGAAATATTAACTTTTAAACTCCCTGTATCTTCTAAACTACTGATGCTAGAAAAGCAAAGTAGGACTTTTTTTGTAGGAAATGTCATGTAGTTTCATTTTGTAGTTGAGTGGTTTTTAATAGAACCCATAGTTTTCGAGATATTTAAGAAAAACTGTAAACGCCCTCTTTAATCCCCCTGTACACTCGCCCGCGCACCCCCCACCGGCGAGGACTTTTAGTATGTCGGTTAGGACACTACCCCCAACAATTGTGCCAAATTTCAAAACTACACCATTTTCTTTTTCGATTTTTGTTTCGTTGACTGGACTACTTTGCATGATTCGCCCTTTACACTCATACAGTTCTCACTTTGCAAAGTCATGTTGGAAATGAGGCAGTTGAGTGACTTCCGCAACAACTCAGTTTTTAGCGCGTTCCATCCAAGACATGTTCAGTAGAGATCAAGCTAGGCTTCCAACAAATATTCAGCTAATTGTTGACCAGGTGATCCCTATGAAAAGCAATGAACCGAGAGATCCTCTGAACATACTCTTGTAAGGATTTGTTTTTCTCTTATAGAATTGTACATCAACAGGAACTTTCACTAAAAATTGTGACCGTTATTTTTTTAGAAATTAAACAAAATAGGCACCTTAAATTTCTGCCCCAGTATAATTTTAGATACTGATAATATTAGGTATTTCACCATCGAAGAAATGAGTTTTGGATATCTTGGAATTTCACACATGTTTTTGGTAACTTAGATTGTAAAGATAGGGGGATTTGATGACAAAAAAATAATGTTTCTACGGACGGTTATTCTTATTGACCAAAACTGAATGTTTTTCAAATTTATGATAACGATGTAGTGTGATCGAAATAATACTCTATCTAAAAGTAATTGAAGCCTTTTTAAATCGATTCTAATCAAAGTCAATTAATACTTAAATGTACGATTAAATATTGCTTATGAAAAATTCGATTTTTAAACTATTTTGATTTCATTAATACACCAGTTATTTCTAAGCGAAAGTAATTTCCATCCAATAATGCACTATCCTGCAGATGTGTCTCTGTAGAATCTATGCGCATTTTGCTTTCAAAGTAGTCAGAGACTTGAGTGGGAGTCTCTATATTTTCCTTATCATCCTTCCTGAGCTGCATTCAATTACGCTGTCCTTGAAAGAACTCAAACTGCATGAAGCACTCGCTTTTACATTTCGTTATTTTACTTGAACATTTCATAAAAATAGGACTTTCGAGTAGGCTGAGTAATCGGAACATATTTCAATTCTTTTTGATAGAGTGGTATCTACTTTTTGTGTTTGTAAATCCAAGTTTCCGAAATGTAACACTCTCCTCTTTTACAACTATGAAAATTACGATTTTAGAAAATGTGCAAATTTGAAAGACACAGATTACCAAATCTGCTCTAGGTATATTATATGAATCATTCACATTTATACGGCTTCCGAATTTAGGATAATCTAAGAATTTTAGACATACCTATAATTCATCTTTTTGACATGATATATTGTTATGAAATTAATTTTAAAATGAGTTTTATTTATAGTTATTGGGTAAATTTCATCCTGAAGCCGTGTTAATGTGAAATTGTAAATATTTGTTCTGTTGTTGCGTTTATTTTGCTATAATAAATAATTCAATAATAGAATAATTAAAGTGATAGAAAAATCATTAATAAAACAATTTAAACGTGGTACATTGAATTCATGTTTCGTCATGATAACATAATTTGTAAACAATAACACCTAGGAAGTATGAAGGAATTTTTATACCAAGTTACTTGAAGAAATTTTCTATTAGCGTAGGTAGGTTTTATAAAGGATTTATAAAACCTCGAATTTGCTTTCGTAAAGAAAAGCTTTGAAAAATACGCTTCCGTTTAAACCTATCTTATATTTATCTAAACCTATCTAAATGATACAAATTTTTTAAATTTTCAGTTCATTCAAAGCTTATGTTATTAAGTTTGGAGTTGATTAAAATCATTTGAAATAGTAGAATTATTTGTTCATGTCTGATAAGACAATACATAGCATTTTATATTTTAAAAAATATATACAGACCTAAGGATAGTTCTAAGGACAGTAGGGTTTTTAAAGAATATAATGCTCATATTCAAATAAAGGCAATTAATTCACATCTAGATATAAGATTTTAAATCGTTCAACACCTTGCCAAAGATTGCAACACTTTTAACAAAAAATAATAGAATGTAAAAATAATTAACTGAATTTTATTTTTGGGGAGTTATAGGAAGATTTTGGAAGTGTGTTCTTATTAGTCAGTTTCTGTATCCTATTAGTTAGAGTTAGTTTAAATATTACAACTTATAATGGTATTAATCAAAAGGCCTGCTGGGATTCTTAGTCAGATAATCGTGGACTGAAATCTCGATTTATTCTGCCAGGTGAGAAGTGAGCTCATTCAATCTTCATGCAAGTTCAGTTTCGTGGTTCAGTCATCCGTAGATATATGTAGTACTGATGTTTGAAGAGTGAACTTTCGTCTCAAATGCTGTCTCTCCCGAGTTCTTTTCTCTTTTTTGTAACATCCTGAAGTTGATATGATGTTGGCAAAGGAGACTTCATCATTTATCGAGTGTTAAAACGATCCTGTTCATCAGTATCTCTTGTAGCTTAGAAGCAGAATGCTAATTTAAAGTGTCATGCACGTCATTTCGCAAAAACGATGCATTTAGTATTTATTTATCCTATTTCAATTTAAACACATTTGACAAATTGATTTGAAAAAAAGCATTCATTGCAAGAATAGCATGATTAAAGATGCTGCATTTCCTCAACCAGACAAATAAAGAATAAATTTTATACATCAGACTGTCGTAACCATTTATCTATCAAGTTTTTAACTTTCCATTTGTTTACAAACAGCTGTATTTTCTTTGATAAGATATACTTTTAAATGCAGTTTCTCTTATTATCAAAACTTCGAATCCTATATCATTCTTGAAGTTATAACAAAAGCAATAATACGAACTCTATTTTGCTTCCCAAATACTCTCATGAAAGCAGTTTCCCAATCATGATTAAAAAGAATTCGGAAGCCTGAAAATTGTCTTTTCTATTATTAAAATGCAATCCATCATTTAAAATCGTAATTTCCAAAGGAGAAAAACATCCACATTATGTGAATAAAACAAATTATTGTCCTTTTTTGAAGGGAAAAAAGAGGAAATGATTCGTGCATCACTTCTTGATGTAAGTAATTAGTAGTTGTAATGCTGTGGGACATGGTTGGATGACTCTCTTGGGGACTCGGCACCGATCTGAGTCAAAAAATATCTTGACATCTACTAGAAATTAGCTGCAAAAAATAAAATTCAACATGAGAACAAAATTCTTCTAATTCTTAAAGAGGACAAAAAATGGAAGAAAGTAAAAATAAAAATCCCTCCTCAGAAATGTAATTGCCAATAATGTAAACATCAATCACTTTTATTTTCGTATCGAGTTGAGAAGAGTCTAATGTAGGAAAAATTTCTGTCAACAATGAACGTTAACTGCTGTCATCTTATCGTTCATTCAATTCAATAATGATGATTCGCTGCGGGAATTAAAAGATAAAAACTGATCAAGCAGTTTGCGGTGATGACTCGAGACTAATAAGGCGCTCTCATCATTAGGAAAGTTAACCGACCTCAATATTTTGTATTAATTACCACGATGATAAATGATTTGTATTGATAAAAATCGCAACAAAAAAACCTTATTTCTCAAGGAAATAAACGGTAGTTGATGTTGTATTCTGAATGAGGTATTAATTCCTACTCGATTTGATGTCTTTAAAAAGTATTGACGAAGCAATTAAATGATGTGAGTTTCAAAAATACTTTTTTTCTTTTTAGTACTTGAAACAATTACCATCTAACTCCAATGAGATTTTAATAACTTACCTTCACAGTTTTCTCTTGTTATTTTCTCTACAAATGAAAAGCACGCACATGATAAAATGCGTTATATTGTTTTGAAATCTAATCAAATCTTAATGACATTTTGGTATCCATTGCCGTAAGCTAAATAGAGAAGTTTTGATAACACGAACACTATTAATCTTTAACTGAACTGAAGGAATTATTTCAGAAATTAATTTCGAAACGCCAAACTGCTTTTAAAACACTCTTTGGAAGAAATATCAAATAAGTATAAAGGTTGGTATTCTTTTAACTTCATTGTATAAAAATGTATAACTTATCTAACCAAAGAGAGAAATGAGCCGAAAACTTCATTTATGCTTTGTGCGAGGAAGAGAAAAACTTGAATTTTCATAATGTAAGTTGGGCGGCCGATTCTAAAGCCTTCCCTATTAAATAAAATGATCCGAGTGAAACAGAACACTCATAACGAATATTTCTGAAGAATAAGATATTATGTTCATTTCTTGGAATTCTCCGACACGTTGGTAGTTTGATAACACTGTCAACTTCATCTTTCTTCGAATATGGGTTTCTTGTTGTTTCGTTCATTTTTTCATAGGTAAAGACTATAAAATGATTGCTTAACCGCTTAAGGACAGAATTAATTTGAAAACTACGGTACTTAGAACGAGTTAACTCGGGTTATGTAATTAAGCAGTTAATTAAATTTTCTTTGCGTGGATAGTTGAATAATGAAAATTTTTGGAAAAATACTAAACCTTATTTGGGGAATTTTTATAAAGCACGCAAATCATTTATCGTATACAGCATTTTTAATTTTATTCTTTCTCTATATTTCTAATTTATAAGCTATATTAATGCATTTTAAAATAGGTGAAGGTATTGAATTTGGATGTTTTATGTACTCTACACATATCTGCTAGTGGCAAATATTTTAAAAGTAACCTTAACAGAAATTTAATATTTTTCAAAAATATTACAATTTATTTTTTGAGAATGAAAATATTAAAAGGAGAAGTGATAAACTTTTACTTTTTTTGTTGCACTTAAAACATGCTATATTTCTGTGACATTTTAATAAATACTATATACATTTTTTACTTTTGAAATGGTTTTAAACACAACTATGATATTCATTTCAAAAAATATACATGGTTATATTCAGTCATCATTTCCTAATTTAAGAGTTGAACTTGTAATTAATGAAAAGATTTCATTCATAGTTATATGCATTTCTGTTACTTTTGACATGAAGCTATTTCGATTTTTTTACAGATGTGAAATACAGGTGGAAAAAAAGGATGCAGTCGAGAGATGGTTCTTGTTGTATGGTTCCCTTGGTAGATAACGTTTTCATTGAAACGTAGATAATTTATATACAGGGTGTTTATTAAAAAATCTGCCGATATATGACCTCCTTGCAAGCGTACCATTATAGGGAGGGGAATAAAATTTTATATGCAGGTATTATACGGTATGCGCTCAAGAATGACGTACAAAACAGTAGTCCAGCTCTCACAGTTACGGTTACAGTGACAACATTTCAAAATTTTCAAATGGAAACACCTACTTTTTTCATGGAAACGTGATTCGCACTGTAAAAAACTTAAAATGGAGTTGTAACGGTACTTTTAACGCCAAAAATAGCGTCGCTACAAAAAAAAGTGAAAACAACAACCGTAGTATAAAGAACCTTTGCTGATATATGACTCCCGAGGGAGCATACCGTTATAGGGAGCGGAATGAAATTTTGTATGCCGGCACTATACTATATACGCTAAAGAATGATGTGCAAAACAATAGGCCAGCTTTCATAGTTAGGCTACAGTGACAACATTTTGAAATTTTTCAAATGGAAACACCTACTTTTCTTCATGGAAACGTGATCCTCACTGTAAAAAAACTTAAAATGAAGTTAAAACGGTATTTTAGAGCGAAAAATGGCAGATTTAGGCAGACAAAGGAAAAAAAGCGAAAATAACCAATTGTAAAAAAATAGCTAGAAGAGCTACCTTTTTTCTTCTTCTCTGCCTAGTGACACCGTTTTTTGCTCTAAAAATACCGTTCCAACTCGATTTTAAG
Source organism: Araneus ventricosus (assembly GCA_013235015.1). Classification (NCBI taxonomy): domain Eukaryota; kingdom Metazoa; phylum Arthropoda; class Arachnida; order Araneae; family Araneidae; genus Araneus; species Araneus ventricosus. The sequence continues at coordinate 1,145,260 of BGPR01000063.1, forward strand.
TTTTTTACTATGAGAATCGCGTTTCCATGAAAAAAGTAGGTGTTGCTATTTGAAAGTTTCGAAATTTTGTCACTTTAACCGTAATTGTGAAAGTTGACCTATTGTTTTATACATCATTCTTGAGCGCATACCGTATAATACCTGTACTTAAAATTTTATTCCCCTCCCTAAAATGGTACACTCGCTAGGGAGGTCATATATCGGCAAAGTTTCTTATAATCACCCTGTATTACTTAGCGATTTCTTGTTTCTAATGAAAACACTTTGTTGATTAAAAAATTATTGTAAGCATGTTATTAATCTTTTGGCACAAGATATTTCTCAATTGTTCAATAATATCATCTTCATTGAATTCATTTGGATCCCAGAGTATTCCGGAATAAATAAAAATGAGCCGGTTTGACTCTTTGGCTCACACATTCCCAGATTCGTATAGATTTCTCAAGAAGACCTACTTTATAAAAACGTACTCAATTAGAAGTGAACTGAGACACTTTGGAAGAATTCAATACATTTGAATAGTTTTAATGTCAATGATATGTTTCAATGATATCAAATTTTAGTCTCGACTCTCTATTACCTCATATTGCGACATAAATGTCGTTCTGCGAATTGAAACATATGAAACCAAAACATCCAATAATATCTTCAAGTTTCAACTTATTCCTCTCAACAATTTGCAATTCTTGGAAACAACATATTTTTAGTAGTTCAGAACATATTTTTATCAGTCCTTCAAATATGAAAAACAAAGATACCTTTTATGAGGAGAAATTAGATTCATCACACTTTCGTTTACGTGGATATCTAACCTCACGGAGGAAGAAAAAGGAAAGCCATCATGAAATTCCGACTCATATTCCTACTAAACGGTTGAATGCATATGAAACCTTTATTTAAAGATCAAAAACAAAGAAATATAAAAAAGCTTTACAGATTGACTTCTTACAGTGTCTAGGAAATGCAAATGCAAAGAGAACATTTGAATGGCTGAGTTGATACCAGTGGTTACATGGGAACAAAACATAAGCTTGAGAAATTGAAAGAAAAGAAAGGCTTGAGAAATTATAAAATGGAAATAAACAAACATAAGAAGATTATTAGCTCAGAAAAATATGAAACTCCTTATGGTATTTGGAGTGAAAATAGAACAATAAATTTAAGAAAAAGGATGTAATTTTAAAGATTTTAAAAGGAAAATATAAGAAGAAGAAAAATAAAATTAATATTGATAGTAATCGTAAAATAGAATTTAATAAAAAAAGAAATTTATATATATATATATATATAAAAGAAACAATCATATCAGAAGCAAAAGCTACATAATGAAAAAACAATCATAAACAACAAAATGTAAAAAAGCAAAGCAATAAACCTATCAAAAGAAAATACCGATAGTTTTAATAGGGATACAAATTATATAAGAATAAACAAAAGGTACAAAAGGGGGAATAATAATAATAAAAATAATATAAAACACAAAGGCCATTGCCTCTCCATATAAATTTGATATATATAGAGAGAAAAATTAAATGTATACTTAAAAGCATAATTTGCATGCATATTTTAAGGATTCGTCATTTAATAATAGTAATAAAAACATCTATTCAATTCTAAATCGCACTTGTAAAGTAAAGTATGCATAGAAAAACATCAAACTATTAGGATTGTTCGATTCACAATTACAGTTCTAGGGCCTGAGTAGAACACACAGTCCAAATAGCTCAGAAGTGCGGAGGCTGTTCAATTCTGTCACGGCTGCATTAGTTCCCTATAAAGAGAACCGCTCGTACAGCCGCTACCCGGTGGCAAGAACTGCAAATTTCAGAGCCGACATTCAATCTGTTGTCTTACGATAACATGTAGATGCCGTGGTGTGGTTTAGAAGTTTGGTAAGCTTTTTGTTGCCTTAAGTTTCATAATAGTCACCTTATGTTTCATGTCTTATTTAAATTTTGAGCAGCTCTTGAGTAGCTACAAACGTGAAAAATCAGTCAAAATTCCACTGAAGCATAAATGAAATTCTTTCATCTATATAATCGGTAATCGATTATTAAATTACATAATAGAGGTTCCTTAAAATGAGAAACTAATGATGATAGAAACAAAATACGTGAATTAATACTGTCCATGCACTAATATCTCAGTAATGACTAATGGACTGTAGTTGAATTCTTTATTGGTAGGAACTTTTCAGGAGATAACTTCAAACATTGATCCCTTTTCTCAGTAGGCATCTTCACCACATGAGTTCTACAACTAATATGACTCAAAGTCAACAATCGTTGGAAATTTACCACCCCACCAAAACGCCAAAAGCAGCCAACAAATATTAAAATCAACTTTCAATCAAAAAACTTTTATAATCACATGGAAAAAAGAGAAAAGTACAGAAGAACATCCAGCAGTTCGTATGGCCCTAGGTCTTTACCAATTGAAATAGAAAACCTCAGATGGCATGAAAAATTTTGAATGTGTAAATTGTCGTTGCGAACATTATTATGAACTTAGAAAAGCGAAAAACTGCCATGATGGCTTCGAACTTCGTTTTCAAAAAAGAAGTCAATGTAAACCTGAATACAAAAAGATAAAGTAATTTTAAACATAGAAAGAAGCTAACAAAGTAATTTTGTCATTATTATTTCGATTAATGTCAGAAAAACATACTTGCACAGCATGGAAAATGCTTTTAACGAGTTAATTATTGAAAAAAAGAACATTAAGAACGCATTTTGTTTTGAGGTAGAGATTTGCATTATAAAGTTATTACTATTATTGATTTAGCCAGCAAGTTTTTCTCTTTCACCTGGGTAAACTTATGAGCGTACAACAAAACATTAAAAGGATCAAAAATATTACTGAGTTAGTGGAAATCATTGCAACAGATTTTACTTGAGTTTAATGTTTTAAAACGTTATTCTTATAATGACCAGATTCTTGTAGAATCATCAGTGTACACACGACTTATAGCATATATTGAAAACTAATTTAAATAATTTTGTTCTTATTGATTTTTATTGTTTTACGGTTTTCATTTTCAGTAATATTTTTATTTGAACAAATATTCTTATTATACAAATGTGAATGAACTTGCACATATAAAATAAAAGCTATAGATCAGAATAGATTTAAACAAGAGTAATGTCACTGTAAAAGCAAACAAAATTATTTTACATCATGAAACTGCAAATGATATCTACAACTTGGAATTTATCAAACATGAACGCACTTATTCATCAATTACTTATTAGTCCAGTCAACGAAAGCCAAAAATAGCTGATAAGAAGAAAAAAAATGGCGCAGTTTTGAAATATTGATCAGTTGTTGGTGGTTAGTGCCCTAAACGACATACTAAAAGTATCCGCCGGTAGGGGGTGCGCGGAAGATACAGGGAGATTTAAAGGGGTCGTTTTTAGTTTTTCTTAAATATCTCGAAAATTATTCGATCTAGCAAAAAAAAAAAACCCACTTTAGTTTCAAAATTAAACTACACAAAATTTCCTACATAAAAAGTCCTATACTTTTTTTTTGTAGCATCAATAGTTTAGAAGATTAGCATCAATAGTTAAGAAGAGGGTGATTTAAAAGTAAATATTTCTAAAATTCCTTATTGTAATGGTGAAATCAATTAAAAGTGCTGAAGTAACAACCCTCAGAAAAACATCATGCCTATATAATAATTATGCAAGGGTAGTATTGTATGTGTTGAACGTAGTGGTGGTGGCGTGGGGCGGTAAACCTATTTGATGAGCAATCATGCTTCTCTCCTCTCCTCTCCTCACATCCTTTCCCCTTCACAAAATCCCTTCTTCTCGTAATCCAGTCAACGAAGGGAAAATAAAAAAATAAATGGTGCACTTTTGAAATCTGGCATAGTTGCTGGGGGTAGTGCCCTAAACGACATACTAGAACTCCCCGTCGTAGGGGATATGAGAGGTACAGGGGTTTAAACGAGGGCTTTTTAAGTTTAAAAAAAAATCTCGGAAATATGGGTTCTAGCGAAAAACTTAACTATAAAATTAAACTACTTTAAATTTCCTACAAAAATAGTCCCGCATTTTTTTCATAGGATGAATAGATTAGAATATAAAGCGGTATGAAAAAGTGCAGAATTACAATAAGCGGTTGAAAATGTTAGTCTTAATTTTAAGAAAAAAAAATTTGTTTCAAAATAGCGACTATTCATCGAAACTCCCCAACCTTAGAAGTTTGGCGCAAAAGAAAGTAATTCGATATTTTGTAAACATCCGAACCCTACATGACGCGTTGGGTTCATTCCTTTGTCACGTCTCCCGTTGGCTGCATCTCTCAGTTTTTGGTTCGTAAAATTATTTCTAATATTTGGTATTTATTCAAATTCTTGGTTTATCATAATATTCGGGGTAAAGGACAGTTTTTTTAGTTTTACGCCAGCACTGTTCGCAGAAAACATTATGATTTCACTAATTTTTTAGCGGTTCGTATAGATTTTACTTACCCTGATGAGCATCTATACTCTTTTACCGATTAACTACAGTCTCTCCATTTTATTTCAACATTTATTGATTTTCTTGACATTGATATATTTTCCACAAATCTTCTTGAATTGCAGCATTATTGCGCAGTCGTTGCATTTGTGTTACATATTTCTATATTATTTTATCTCCCCCCCTTATATATATATATTCCCCTTTTGTTTATTTTCTCTCTATAAGAACTCTCGGCTTTTTCTTAACATTTTGTTTTATGAATGTTTATGTTGTATATGTTGCTTTTACAATTACGCTATGATTGTTTCTTATTTGTTATATATATATATCAAAACAAACTTAGAAACACAAGACAAAAACTCAAAAACAATCAAGACACAATGGCAAAAAATATATAAAAACCAAAATAAAATTGAAAAATATCATAGCGAGCCGCTCGTCAGGAAGGCAAGCTCGCTCATGATATTAATTTGTGCTTTTTTCTGCTAACGACAAACGAAATCCGTTAAAAAAATCCGTTAAATAGCAACAGAGTTCTTTTACATGTTAACATCTAAATGCTTTAACTTACCTTTTGCTCTTAGTATCTATAGTATTTTCAATGTTTTAGATTTTATTTTAGATTTGGTTATTTTGTTTAATTAATGACTTTTAGTTTATGAATTGCATTTTCATATGCCTTGTTTACTTTGTTTTTGTATGTTCATATGTAACAAGTTATATATATATATATATGCGTCTCTATACCCTGTTACACCCCTTCAACGCCGGTCTGCAGCATAACCCTCCGCAAACACCGTCACGTCAATATCCGACCTTCTGGTACATAAAATTTATTCTTACTTTGCTCTAATGTTATATCACATCGTACTTTTGGTTTTAATTATTAAAAACTCCCCTCTCTATTTTTGGTTTGACATTAGGGATGAAAATCAGTGTTTTAGGCCCTACGGCGTAACTGATTTCAAGAAAATGTCAAAATTTTTATATTTTAGTAATTCGCATTGAATTCATCCCCTGAAGAAACGTTATTGCGCTTTAATTGTGTTTTCCATTTTATGATTTATACTCTCATTTTACGATTTGTACTCTCTCTCTCTCTCTGTCTCTCTCTTTCTATATATATATAAAGTATTAATTTACATACACAATAAAAAATGTACATCCAAACATACAAATATCAGTATTAAAACCAATACACTAAAAGATTACAAAACCCCTCAAATCAAATGGTAACAGAAATTATTAAATCTACAATAAACATTTACACACAAAAACTTAAAACCTACATAAAAATATGTTTAAACCATTTGTAAACTTGTTCGCAATTAAATTTCATCAGATTCTTCTACTAATTGATCAAGTTCGAACTCTGGAGGTGAACCATTAATACAGATCTCATAGTAAGTGCCACAAACAAAGAGTATTGCATGCGAGCTCTCCGGCATCCACATCTTTCACTACACCATTTAGTTGTACAGTGACAAAATGTGGAGTTAAGAATTGTTTCAGGATCTATCGGATCATCGGAGATCCATCGTTTCCTCGGGCCCACCCCCTACTGGCTGGAAGGTAACTGGTTATTAAGCCACTGCTGCACTTATAAGTACACTCTAAACGAGTGTTGCTCCGCCGTTCCTTTGGTTGGAGGAAGTGAGGAGTTTTGGCCTTGGTTGATGATTTGAGAAATGCTGCATACCTATGGTTATTCAAACTTTGTTCATTAGCAAGGGCTTTGTATATAGCTAGGAATATGTTCTCACCGGCCTGTGAGATAGCATCTGGTGTTGATGAGGGGTTATAAAAGATGTCAGCATGTCGTTTACGGCACTATCCTCAACAACTGTGCCAAATTTCAAAACTGCACCATTTTTTTTCTATTTTTCATCGGGCTCAGTTGATTTTTGAACAATGTTGCTTTTTCTATAAATAGCTGATGTTGTGTCGCAGCCACTAAATGCATGGAGAAGGAGTATGGTTTGGGCAAAAGAAAGTTGCCTTTCTTTCTGCAGCTTTCATGTCGAAAATAATTTAGCTTAGACTTTTCCCTTGCCAGGCTTCATAAAATAAATGTTATTTTCTGGTGATGCCAAAGCAATCATTAACCCGACTAGGTCTACGTCTTGCCCTGTAAGAGCAACAATGGGATGAGAAGTTGCTTTCTCTAGGCCACATCCCACAATATAAGTATCAGCATCTCCTGTGGCGACACTCGTTTCAATTCTTTTAGCAGCCATTTTCTGTGTTAGTAATTGAATAAACCTGGTCTAATTCCTTCCATTGGCAAGAAAATGTTCTATGACAGACCGGTTGTGAGCTTTTAAGTTGAACTCACCCTAGATATGTAAATTTAGATGATATTGTCTAAATACACTCATTTGGAGCGTTAACAGAAACAAAAGACTGAGTATTAGGGATCTTATGAAGGGGAAGGATGTGAGGGGAGGCAGGGATCACAACTGCTCATCAAATAGGTTTGTCGCCTCCCTCCCCCACACGTTCAACATATACAATACTACTCTTGTAATATTATTACCTAGGCATGAGGCTTTTCTGAGGGTTGTTGCTTCAGTAATTTTAATTGATTTAACCATTACAATAAGGAATTTCAGAAATATTCACTTTGAAATCCCCCTGTGTATTCTAAATTGCAAAAAAAATGTAAGACTTTTTGTAGGAAATTTAATGTAGTTTAATTTTGTAACTAAGTGTTTTTTGCTAGAACCAGTAGTTTTCGAAATATTTAAGAAAACTGAAAACGCTCCCATTTACCCCCCCCCCCTCTAACCCTGCGCACTCCGCACCGGCGGGGACTTTTAGTATGTCGTTTACGGCACTATCCTCAACAACTGTGTCAAATTTCAAAACTACACCATTTTTTTTCTATTTTTCCTTCGCTGATTGGACTACATTATTGAGCTCAACAACTGTTATCAAATTATTCATAATAAAAAAATGCTCGAAACATACATTCTATGGAATACTTAAATATATCTATTATCTTTTGGGTTATGGAAACAAGAAAGCAATTCTAACATGAAATGCTTATGGTAAATAAAGTATGCACAATGCTAAATAAAGTATGCACAAGGAATTTTACACCATTTATGTGTCCATTCTTTGTGTATTCTGATCAAGATACGTAGCCAACCGTTATTTACCAAAGCCAGTCTTTGTTTAGGAGAAAGCTGTTTTGCCATATAAGATTGTCGGAGCTGAAAACATTATGCAGATACGCATTCTATCAGTTTGATGCGCACTTTTTCAAAGATTGTTGCTTAGTATTTTTAAGTAAAAACAGTTGCACAGGTAAAGTACTAATAACTTCAAGCTGCAAGGAATCATTCTTTTGTAGTAAGAAAAGATAATAAAGTTTAATAAGAGTTGATACCATTTCTATTCCATTAGTGCTACTCTACCACAAGAAATAATCAAGACACATTACTATTTTAGGAGAAATAAGTAACGTAGACGAAGAATTTTCGATAACTCATAATAGCGAACTTTCTGTAAGTGAAGATATACTCTTGATAAATGATAATGATCTATTAGACACGAGTATATATCTTCACATAACGACGGTGAAGAGGAATATACGAATAAGATAAAATGAATGAAATTGTTCTCAAGTTCTGAATAAAAGAAGAAAAAAACATCAGTGCATTTTGATTGATGGAACGGTTTGGGAAAAATGCGAATAGGTTTTTCACTTGGAAGGAGAGAAAATTTTTTAGGGAAGGTCTAACGGGATATACAAAACGTAAAGAGTCAAGTGCATATTGCATTTTCGTTGATACCGTACAGTGAATCATATAAGTAAGGTACTGTAAAAACAAGAAATATATTCTTATTGAGAGGATTATATTGACTGAGAAAGTATGTTCGCTTGTATCTGTAAAAAGTACAATGAATTAAATTTTTTCTTTTCATTGTATCAACATATCATTGAGTTTTTATTTTTCTCCTAAATGAACAAAATAATTTTTTGAATTATCAGTCTAATGATACTATTAAAAAAATATTTGTGAACTAAAATCGATATTATCCGCATTTGATCAGAAAAAAACGAACGTTTCATATAAAAAACAGTCATTTGTCCGGTTACAGTACTAATAGATGCATATTAAGCGTCAGTACGTTTAATTGTAAAAAAATAAATAATTTTCATAAATTTATTAGGTCTTCTTAATACTCTTAAATTTCTTTTTTCTCTCAACTGTACTAAGAAGAAAATAAACTGAAATTTAGGCCATGTCACAAACCCTCATGTCTTTTCGTGGCTTAAATTGGTAGAAAATTTAGGGAAACACGATAATTTTTATGATTTCTAATTTTTTCGGAATAATATAAATTTCTTAAAAATATCGTGAATTTTTGTCTTTATTATTATCAGTATCCCTTGGAAATAAACAGTTTCGTAAAATAACTGTGGATAGAAACCTTCTATTTTTCTTTGAAGTTGCTTTTCCACTATACACTAATTCTCATTCCTCGATAAGATATTCCGTAAACTATGTTTATTTAAAAAAGTTATAAAACCAGCGATATTGTCTCGTGTAGGAAGTCTGGAAGTAATCATGTGTCGTCTGATCACAGTTCAAAATAATGAGGTTCTACCCAAAGTAGCTTCGAAAATGAGACGTCAATAAAACAAAACTAAACTAAAAGTCATATCCCTTAAATAGGTGAGGAGTCTTATTATTTGTCAGAATCTTAGTTTCTGAGACATATTGATGAAAAATTGCCTTTCAAATCATAAAATAATTTGAGCACGGATAAATTCTTCTTTTTTCTGTTATTTTAAGGCTCTAACTGATTTGTCTGTATGGGAATTCATTTCTTCAAGTTCAGAACTACAGTGGGCAACAGCTCACTGTTGCGCATTCCCTAATTTCATTTTTTTTATTTAAAGTGTCTATTTTGCATTAAATGCATATAATCACAAAATGTGAATTTGCCAAAAAGAAACTATATTAATACCAGTAATCTTTAGATTAAAACAGGGTGTTTGTTACCAAACGCGATCCAGTTCGAACACTTCAAAAAACATAATAGTTAAATTGAATGTGTTCTTGTTAAACCTACACTAAACGAATAGGGTAAATGTGCCAATAACTGAAGTCTTCCATGCTAAGCATAAAAAAACTACTATCATTTGATGAGTGAATTCCCTTTACTTAATCCAAAACTCAGTTTCTTTCGGTGCATTTAAAAGATCATATTTAAATGTTGCTTACGTTAAGACAAATGTCGTCTGTGTGGGTATTTGCCAGGAGTACGAAGTAAAACCTTTGAAAGTGAGTGCCATTATCTGTTTTGCCAAAAGATAACATTATAATAGTGCTTCCATTGTATTACAAATTTGTTGCCTATATTATAAGAAAGACTAGAAAAATCTTGAAATCTATGCTATTTATAATATTCGACATATCTAACATTACATGGTTCCAATACGGTTGCGACGTTCTCGTCACTTTTAGGAAGTATTCGGAAGATAATTTGAGAAACCTAATCTGATCTTTAAACATACAAAACTTAATGAAGTGTTACTTAATCTAGTCACACATCTTATAGATTAATTATTTGAAAATTTCTATCCCGATTCTCATTAGTAAATCGTTCTTGTACGATGGCAATTAATAAAAAACGCGATAGAATCAAGTTGAGTGACGCCTTGAGTGCTACGCTCTGCAGGGAGTACAGATGTTTTCGCGCTAAAGAGGTGAAGACATTCCACGTAATTGCCTATTATACTTACTGTATCGCTGAGAAGTTCTCTACCAAATTTATGAGCACTCCTCCTAAAGATGCATGAGTTTCAATCAACCAGAAGAAAACAATTTGTAGATAACAAAAGGTTAAAAAATGAGGAAAGAATTGCTCTTAATTACATTTTAATTTAAAGACAGTTTATATTTCTCATGATTTGCTCAACTGGAATGGAAATAAATGGAGTTTTTATAATGAAAACAACATAACATCAGCATGCCATTTTTTAATAGAGATAAGGAAAATATTTTCCTTTAATCAAACGAAAGCTTTCTGAAATCTCATTATAATTTCATAATGACATTCTGTAGAATATCATAATTACGGTGTTTGCATAATATTATGTACTTTACAAATTGTATTACACTGGCATACAAAAGTTAAGGAACATTTCGTAAAATGCGAGAAATTTGCAATTAATACGAACACTATGTTTCGAAATCTGTTCTGGAGAATTGTGTGACATTCAGTAGAGTATCATATACAAATTACAGTGAAGATTCGGTCACTGGGGCAATTAGGGGGACCACCACAAAGGGATGAAGGCGAAAATGGAGTTTCACCCATCCTGTTTCACAGAAAGCTGATAACGAGATGTAACTTTTATCAATGGTTATGGTTTAATGTGCATAATATTTACATGCATTTTCGTAAGCATAGCACAAATATTCTGGAAGATATAAAGGTTTCTTTCAAAAATCCCAAATTTTTCCTCACGTGTTTTGCTTATAACATGCAAAGTTTTCATCCAAATTATTTGAAATTTGTAGAACACATGGCAATATGTTACAGAAGTATTGTATTAAACTTTGAAGTAAATACGTTGAATATTACAGGAAATATGAGTGTTTGTACTAAATTATTTTTTACTGCGCATGTACGAGACACAGTGGAATTTTTCTTTCATAACTTCAAAGCTATATATATAGAGCAACTTTGAAAAAATTCCAGTTGAACTCCATTAAAATTCAGAAAGCTGTCGGCATTTCAGTGAGGTGAATTTCAATTTCTCTTTAAGAGATGCTAAATGATGAGGATTCTTGTACAAACTGGTATTTTTTTTAAATTTGAATCTTCGAACAGTAACATTGAATTTTAGTAAAATTGAATATCCTGAATACCATGAACACTTATAAATTAAATACATTATTTAAATTGCATTTTCTCGAATACCATTAAAAGATTAAAGTTTAAAAAATTTCAGTTTGTGCAAGAACCCTCATCATTTAGCTTCCTTAGCCTTAACCTTAGCTTAGCTGTTTTTATTTGATTATCTCTTATTTTAAAAACCCTGAAATTCTAGCCTTGTTTATTATGATTATTATTGTCTCTATTTTATTCAAGCTTGCTAAAAAGGTTCCGGCAATTGAATTTAATCTTTTTTATTTGTCGAAGGCTCAAAATGTCTTTGGAAAACTAGTTTGGATCAACAATTTACAATGCCGGGGCTGAATTTCGTTATGGTGAATGGAAACATAAGTTTGGGGCGATTTGATAAGATTTGCTTCTACTGGTTTTGACAGAGTAGATTTATAAGGAAGACTATTTGCTTAATCGTCTGTGAAATATCATACAACCGTTAAAATGATTTTCTGCTCAATTCACCTTATTTTGGCATATACTCCTGAGGTTATTAGGATGAAATGAATAGTCTTTTTATTAAGATTGCTGATTCAAGTCGTAGTTTTTCTGGGTAGTGTGCATGAAGCTGGATGCCACTAAATAAGTGCAGGTTCGAACTTCTACACGCTGGAATACAACAGTTGTTGAGAATCTTTCATCATAAATGTTTATAGTATATTGTTCTTGTATCGATACTTAAAATTGTAAAAGCGCTGTTATGTTTACCGTGACAGTTTTTTAAGAAAGTAATTTTTTTGCAAATGAGGTACCAATAACGTAGAAAATTTCTAATGTGAGAATGCTGAATCTCGGTACACATATATTGTTGTGATGTTGTTTATAAGAGGAGTTTTTTTGTTAGTAACGCTCAAATTCAATTTTATTAAAGCTTTATAAGACGAAAATCCTAGAAGTACTTCAAGGGCTTTAGCAAATAAACGTTCACCAGCTTTCATCCAAATTATTCCAATCAAAATCGGAATTTACTTTACGCTTCAGCATTTCTTTCACTTTCATAACCATTTCTAAACATCCACTTTCATTGAAAGTAAGAATGCTTGAAAATGTAAGTGGAATCGACAGTTGTTTGCCAGAGATCTTGAGAGATTTGTTATATCATCCAGTCATTTGCCACCAAGCTAATGCGGCTTCTTCAATCTAACTTTTTGTGTTAAGTTTAGGAAGAGTGTGTCTGGTTTGGTTTCATGTAGATTAACATCCCGTTTTGAAAGCAACCGGAATTCTATTTTGGGATGAACCTCGTCATTATGTCAAAAAAGGCATCAGAGCTGTCCGTGATTCGAAATTTCGCTACACCAACATGAGGATCTTTGATGTACAACAAACTTATATCAACAGATCAGTTTAATACATATGGCAGATCTTGGACGGAGTCGGACATGGAATCTGCCATTCTTTAAACATAAATCGATAGTCTGCCTCCAAACCAATGAGGTCCTAATAAATTGTGTCAACATATGGAACTAGCAATGCAAAATTTCCGAAAATCAATTTGAAATAATTTGAAAGTATTAAAACAAGCACACTTTTTAATGGATAACATTACAGCAAATTAAACTTCGAAACTTTCAATTAATGTAAAATACTTTATTTTAAATTCAGAATTAAATAAGGAAATACAAACAACTCTTGAAATGATTCTATACTTGACTCTTGATATAAATGTGTTTGCAAACATGCAAAATTGAAAGGAAAGTGTATCGATCAATACACACCCTAATAATAAAAGAAAAGTTCCCTGTTCATGTAACTTGAAATATTTCCGATATTTAACATCGCTTCAGATCATTATATTCCTCGTGAGTTTCGTTTTGTCATGATATGTGGTGGCAAGTTATTGATCAATTTCAAGTTATTGTTCCCTTGTTCTTTTTCACTATACCCTAGGAATCCAATCCTTTCGTATCAACAACTATTGAAATCACTGTATATATTTTCTTTTCATCCGCTCTGTTTGTGTTTATCAATAGCTCGAAATGAATCTGCGAATAAATATTTGGAAATCAGGCAGTTCTGGAAAGAAATCTGATATTTGACGGAATTCATTCTTTCCTCGATCGGAATGGTGTCATAAAATCGAATTCTTGACAGAACAAATGTTTCTTCGACTTATTGCTGCATGAGATATTTTAATGGTTTAAAACGGTAAGATGATTTATAAGTCATCGAAATCGTCTTAGAAAATGAATAAAAGCGTTTTAGAGCAGTAACGGAGTAAGAGCTTCATAGTTTTTGAAGGCGAGATGTATTTCCTTAAGTGAGTCTCAGGTTGAAAATCCGCACCTTAAAACATATAATCCTCTACACATAAATAATGTTGATTTCGTTTATCAGAAAAATATCTGTATAGCTCCACTAACTTACGCATCTTTATTTCTTTCATAGTCTTGGAGAAGCTTGGAGATTAAGTTCAAATAATTCATCGTAAGATTTGAATTCCATTTAAGGTTTCTTTATATATCTGCTTTTCACATTTGTCCTCAAATAGACCTTATTTTTTGAGGAAAATGATGACTACATGAAAATATACTACTGTGAGCTCGAAAGTCTTGAAACCTTGAGCTACGTGGAGATAAAGTTGTTATGGAAATGAAGGTTTTAGAATTTTTTTGTATTTATTTAATTCCACTTCTTTTGCTTTTGAAGGATACTTAATACATTCGCAAATTTTACAATTTTGTACATATACAATGAAACTCGCTTAACGAACAGCTCGCATAGCGAGCAAAATAAATTTTTAAAAAATGACTCGCTTAACGAGTGACGATAAGAGGAAATCCCGGATTTTTCGCATGCCACTGTCATATCCTCGGAGCTTTTATTTTGCTTTAATTTTTATAAAAAATGGTGTTTAGTGACGAGTTCTTATCAAATATGGTGTCTAGGGATGAACCTTACTCTCAGGGAATATTAGAAAAATCACTTCCACATTGTTTCCTGCCTCAAAATGATCGAAAATGCATGGGAACGGGTTAACAATATAACCCTCACTTCTGTTTGAAAGAAGCTTTGTTCGGAGAGTGTTGTCGAATGTGACATTGAGGAGTCTGTGGCAGTACCCTGTGGAGCCTATATTTAACGAGATTGTGTCTTTTGCCAATATCAGGGGACTGGAGATGGATAGTAATGATATGGATGAGCTTGCGGAAGAGAATAACCAAGAGCTGACCACCGAAGAGCTTATGGAGTTGCATTGTACTTCACAGCAAGAAATTATGGAGGAGGAGATAACAGCAAAGCAACAATCTTATAGCGTAATAATAGAAATGCTAAAAGCATGGGAAACTGTTGCATCGTACATTGGAAAGTATCACCCTAATAAGTGGCTATGCGCGCTACAAGTTTATTTTATGTAAATGCTGCGCAGCATTTTCGTCAAAATTTGAAGCGTCGACAAAAAATTCTTTTGACAGCTTCCTACTAAAAAATAATTAGATATATATCATAATTTATATAAAATCTCAACAACTCTATTAAAACAATTAGAAAATTAATAAAATTAAACTAAATTAAAATTAATTAGCATTAAACTTAATCCTATATATAGTATAGTAACATAATAAAATAAATTTATTATTTAGATGTTTTGTTTTGTTTCCTGCAAATCGTATCCTTATTCCTTGTTGGTTCATTCTGCTATAAAGAAAAAGACGAAGATTTAAACTCCTTGACAATGTTATATATTTTTCTTTAAATAAATGTTATACTTAAAATTTGTTGAGTATTTTATTCGTATTATCATATTTTATATTAATTTATTTGGGGAAAATGAGCGTTTCGCATTAGAAGTAAGCTTCTGGAACGAATTATAATCGTTAAGCGAGGTTCCACTATATATATACACTAGTGTGGAAAAATTAAGCAACATTTCGGAAAATGCGAGAAATTTGCAATTTATTCGAAATATATGGTTCGCAATTAGTTGCGGAGAATCGTGGGACATACAATTGAGTATCATACACATTTTACAGCGAAGATTCGGTCACGAGGGCAATTAGGGGAGAGACCAGAAAAGATTTCGACTTATCCCGTATCACAGAAAGCTCATAACGAAATGAAACTTTCCTCAATGGTTATGTTTTAAGTACATAATATTTATATACATTTTCGTGAACATAACACAAATATTCGGAAGGTATAAAGGTTTCTTTAAAATATCCAAAATTTTCCCGCATGTTTTTTGCTCATAACATGCAGAGTTTTCATTCAAATTATACGACACTTACAGAACACTCGACAATTTGTTACAGAAGTATTATGTTAAAGTTTGAAGTAAATACGTTGAATATTAGAGGAAATATGAGTATTTGTAGTAAATAAATTTTTACTGCGCATGTGCGAGACAGCGTAATTTTTCTTTCAACTTATATAAAATTCCAGATAAATACCGTTAAAATTCAGAAAGTGGTTGGCATTTTAGTGATGTGAATTTAAATTTCTCTTTGGGAGAAGCTAAGTTATGAGTGTTCTTCCAAAAACTAATGTTTTCGAAACTTGAATCTTCGTATGGTTATCGACTAAATGCAATTTAAACAATATATTTAGTTTATAAGTATACATGGGTAATCCGGATATTAAACTTTCCTAAAATTCAATGTTACTGTTCGAAGATGACTGTTCAAATTTCTAAAGTATCTCTTTTTCGAAAACCCCTCATCACGTAGCTTCTCTCAAAGAGAAATTTAAAAGCACCTCACTGAAATGCCAATCTCTTTCTGAATTTTAACGTTATACTTCTGGAAATTTTATATAAGTTGCTCTATATATCTGGCTTTGAAATGATGAAAGAAAACGTATGCTATGTCTGGAACATGGACAGTAAAAAAATATTTAGTACTAATACTCATATTTCCTCTAATATTCAACGTATTTACTTCAAACTTTAACATAATACTTCTGTAACATAGTGTCGAGTGTTCTGTAAGTTCCATATAATTTGAATGAAAACTCTGTATGTGATAAGCAAAAACATGCGGGAAAATTTGGGATCTTTTAAAGAAACCCTTATATCTTCCTGAATATTTATGCTATGTTTACGAAAATGCATGTAAATATTATGCACATCAAACATAATCAATGATGAAAGTTTCATCTCGTTATCAGCTTTATGTGCAACGGGATGAGACGAAATCCCTTTCTTTCTGTCTTCATCACTTTCTGTTCACACTCTTAATTGCCCTCGTGAACGAATCTTCACTTTAAAATGTATATGATAGTCGACTGTATTTTACACGATTCTCCAGACCTGATTTCGAACATTTCATGATTCACAGAACATGACACAACAACATGAACACAACATGATTTCATAGTTTTCGTATAATTTTTGCACACCAGTGTATAATTTAATTGCCATTTTCCCTGCTGGATTACAAATTAATTGATGTTGGTCTAGAGAAATATTTCATCTGTTAAATTTTAAAATGCATTTGCAAATTTAATATTTATCAAGTTCCAATCGACGAGAAATAAATCAGAATTAAATGTTTTAAAACGCATAGTATTAACATTATTGTGCATTTCATCTTTATACAATATAGATGTTGCCACTGCCATTTTATTATCCACTTCCTGTTTTAGTTTATTTGATTATGTTTTATCTTTTGGTAAATTAGTTAAGATTATGGCAACTAGTTTTCCGTTTAGTTTAATGTTTAAAAAGGGAATTCCGACTACGGACCATTTTTGGTATGCCTTTGAATGTAAATATTCTGTTTCCTTGTAAATAATTATGCTTTTGTCCGTATATACTCAATGTTATGCGTCTAAATAAAAGGGATTAAAATCTACGATTACGACTACGTTTACAACATTTGGCGTCCGAGGACAAGACTTGCTTACTCTGATGATTCAACGGAATTTCGTAAACAAGGTACGGAATTATTTTATACAATATTAGTTACTTTCTTTATGTATTTTATGATATGGAAGCATTTAAACTGAAACGTAAAACTTTGCGCACGACATTTACGAATACTGCAGAAGCTATTGATGAGAAAGTTACGAAATCACTAGTATATTATTAAACTTCGTGAATTGAGTTCTCAAATGATTGATAAATTTCAACGCTTAGAAACAACACAAGAATCTAGTTCTGAAATGTTGCTTAATGAACACCAAGAAAAAGAGTATTCTAAAGATTTTAATGAGGCCGAAATTTGTAGGGAACAGTATTTATCTTTGAAATCGAAAATTGAAAATTTCGAAAATAATTCTGAGTCCCAATCAGTCAAATCATCTTCTGACCGAAAGTATCGCTTACCTAAGCTAGAATTGAAGAAATTTAATGGCGATATTAAATCTTTCTTGGGATTCTGGAGTCAGTTTTCTAGAATTCATGAAGATGAAGAGATGCAATCTGAAGACAAATTTCTGTATTTAATTCGGGTAATTTCTCTTGGAACTCGAGCTGCCAGTCTCATAGAAAGTTTTCCACCTACATCTAAACACTATCCTAAAGTGATTTAGTTACTCAAGTAAAGATTTGGCAGAGAAGATTTGCTGGTGCAAGTTTACGTGAGGGAATTACTTAAGATGGTAATGAAAAATGCTGCCAGTGAACGAAAATGTGCGGATTTAACAACTTTGTACTATCAACTAGAGTCAAATCTACGAGCATTATATACATTGGGTAGGTCTAAAGAAAAGTTTACTGACTTCGTATCACCTGTGGTGGAATCTTGCCTTCACGAAGATGTTTTGAGAGCTTGGAGAGTCATAGAGCATCCAGCATTTTAAATAATGACGCAGAACTTCCTGAAAACAGTCAAAGATCTCTAGAAAATCTTATGGATTTTTTGAGGAGGCAGGAAGTTAATGGTTAATAAATGATAAATTTGGCGCGATCTGCATTTGGATGCCAAGGAAAAGTTAAAAAAAGATAAGTAGTTAATTCCGAGAGGACTGAGATTCCTTCTGCTTCTGCTCTTATATCTGCTACACAAGGAAGAATTAAATGTGTTTTTTGTAGTAATATTCACCCTAGCCAAGATCGTGTTAAAGCTTTAACGATGACTAGAGAGGAAAAGAAGACAACTGTCTTAAGGAAAGGACTTTGTCTAGTTTGACTCAAAAACGGGCACATGGAAAAAAGTGCCACAGTAATGTACGGTGTGTCATTTGTTTAAAGAGGCATTACGCAATCTTATGTCCCGAATTACCTAACACTAGTAAGAATGTCTTTCCTAAGCAGGATAAGAAGGGAGATAATACGTCAACACTCTTTACGATTCCATCCTCTCCAAAAACGATTTATTTAAAAACAATTGTTGTACGACTGAAAAATGGAGGACGAAGCCAATATGTACGTGCTTTATTGGACGACGGTTCTCATCGTTCTTACATAGAAAAGGACTTAGCAAGAGAAATTAGACTTTCACCTTCAGGGTAGGAAACACTGTCCCAAGGATTGTTTGGAAGGAATCAAACTCCTGAAGCTGAACATTATCGTTATACTATCAACGTTGAGAGAATCGATGGAAAGTTTTCATGCCAAGTTTCAGTGCTAGATCAGCCAAAAATCTGCACAACACTTCCAAGAGTCCGTGACAAGCATTTGCTGGCTGAACTTGAAAACCATGGTATTGTTTTAACTCATATTGGAGAAGAAACTCTTCCCATAAGATTTCTACTTGGGGCTGATGTACTTGGAAGAATTCTGTCGGGAAGAATAGAAATGCCAAAATCAGGTATATCCGCTATTGAAACAAGCCTTGGTTGGAGTATTTTGGGAAGTTAGAAGAAGACAACCGTAGTTAACATGGTAATTCTCTGCTTACAAAACTTTGAAATACCAAAGATTTGGGAATTAGAAGAATTAGGTATTGTTGATCCCACAGAACGCAACACCACAAAGTTGTTAGAAGACGAGACTTTAGCCCATTTTCAAGAAACAGTTAAGAAAACATATAAAAGATACGAAGTTGCCTTACCTTGGTTGGCTGGCCACCCACCTGTGTACGATATGTATGATGTTGGTGAATCTAGACTGCTTTCAGTAACAGGACGTCCATTGAAAGAAAATATCTTCGAAGCCAACGATGATCTTTTGAGACAGTGGCGAAGGGATGGTATAATAAAAACTATACCGGAGGACGAAATTTCGAAGCCAGGTCATTACCTTCCACATAGGCCAGTAATCAAGTCATCAAGCACTACAAATAAAATTCGCCCAGTATTTGATGCCTCCTTCAAACGATCGGGTTACGCCTCTCTAAATGAATGCTTAAGTGTTGGACCTAGCCTTTCAGAGCAGATTCCCCCACTTCTGTTAAGATTTCGTACTGGTGCCATAGGAGTTATTGCTGATATTAAGCAAGCTTTTTTGCAATTGAGTATCAGACCTGCGGATCGTGATTTTTTGAGATTGTTGTGGTGGAATATCAAACATCGATCGAAATTAGAATTCTTTAGACTTTTTCTTTGGGGTGACTTCCAGCCCATTTCTCTTGAATGCCAGTATTCGTCACCACCTTAATTTAACTGAATATCAACTTGAATATCTTCAGATAACTGTCGAGAAACTTAAGCGAGGTTTCTATGTAGACAATTTAACAACCAGTGTTGAAAGCCAAGAATAATTAGAGCAATTCAAGACGCAAACTATAGAAATAATGAATGCAGCGTCTTTTGAATTAAAATGTTGGGCTCACACCGGAGTTCAAGATCAGGAAAGTCGAAACTTATTTGGCATTAAGTGGGATACAGAAACCGATGAGCTATACTGCGTTAGTCCTCAAGTTGACATCGGATTCAATGAAATTGTTTCAAAGAAAAAATTACCTTCCATTGTTAGCAGTATATATGATCCTATTGGTTTCACTTCACCTGCGACACTATTACAAAAACTTCTACTCAAAGTACTAGCTTGGCGTAATAAATTGGATTGGGACGAGAAGGTGCCATCAGATATGCAATTGCGTTATCAGCTATGGGCTAAACATTTAGACTTTGCCGAAAAATGCAGAATTCCTCGTAGGATACTGCATGGAAGTTCAGAAAAGGGCATCTTGCACATATTTACAGATGCTTCGGCTGATGGGTATGCTTGCTGTGCCTTTCTTCGATGCGAAGAATAGGAAAAAGAGAAAGTCTCACTGGTTTTAGCAAACGCTAGAGTGGCTGCTCCTGTTAAGAGATCAACAACTCCACAACTGGGGCTTTTAGGAGCTACCATTGGAGCTAGAATTTCTTCGACAATATTAGAAGCTTTCAATTTTTCTTTGAAGATGTATTTTTGGACAGATTCCATGATAGTTTTGGGATGGATTACTAGCACAGAACCCTGGAATACATTTGTGGGTAACATAATTAAAGAAATACGAGAACTGACAAATGTAGAAGATTGGAGATTTGTCCCTGGAGATATCAATCCAGCAGATTTACCTTCCCGCTCATATGATTGATCTGAACTTTTACGGTGTCGATGGTGGGAGGGTCCGAAATGGCTCTACAAATACCCAGAATTTTGGCCATACAAAGAAATAACCCTTCCTGAAGAAGCAATGATAGAACGACGAAAGACTGTAGAAGTGAATCTGAATATCGAACCCAAAGAAAATTTTTGAAATAGATTTTCATACTTTTCCAGTTATCCAAGTATTATGAGCATGACTGCTTGGATATTGAGATTTTGCCAGAGTGCCAAAGGAACTGTAATACGAAGAAATCCAAAGGGCCGAGGAAACTCTGATGCGAATAATCCAATCAGAATGGTCATCGGATAAACGGGAAATGTACACCCAGACAATATAGTTGTACGTAGAAAATAAAATATTGAAGGTGCGATCAAGGCTAATCCTTGGACAAGATCCAGAGGACTTTGTAAGACCCACAGTTCTGCCAGATCATCCAATGGTCAGAAGACTCATAGATTATGCTCACTTCAAGACACTTCACCATGCTGGTATACAAACTACCCTGTCTCATCTAGTGAACGATTTTGGATTCCTAGGAGTCGGAGTGTTGTTAAAGAAGTTTTGCAAAATTGTGTGACATGTAGGAGGTATACATCAAAGCCAGTAGTGCCAGTTGTTCCTGCTCCGCTTCCTGTAAACAGAATCAATCGCGTGGCTGCGTTTGAAGTGACTGGAGCAGATCTAGCAGGTCCTATCTACTTGAAAGGAGGTGACAAAGCATAGATTGTGAGTTTTACGTGTGCAGTTTACCACGCTATTCACTTAGAATTAGTGACCTCTCTGTCTACCGAAACCTTTATGCAAGATATGCGGCGTTTATTTGCTAGAAGAGGGAGTAGTTGTATTATGTACACGGATAACCGAACTAATTTTTTGGGAACGTCAAGAACTCTCGGTACTCTCAACTGGCAAGAAATTATAGCTGAATGTGCTATTCAAAAGATCAAATGGCATTTCAATCCCCCAGCAGCGCCATGGTACGGAGATTGGTGGGAAAGAATGATCTACATCATTAAACAACTTTTAAGGAAAGTCGGACGTGCTTGTGTGACGTACGAGGAAATGGTGACTTTGCTATGCGAATGTGAAAGCGTAGTTAATGGACGTCCACTTACATACCTTTATGATGATCCAAATGAGTTGAGGGCTATCAAACCTTCAGACTTCATACAAGACATAAAAGGAAATGAAACTGTTGACTTGAAAATTGTAGACACTAAACATCTACGTAAATGAATCCGTTACCTTCAGAGCTTAAGTTATCAATTACCCCAACGATTCCAAAAGGAATATTTGGCAGAACTTATACGAAATCCAAAGTTGCCTTCGAAAAGACATAACCTGTGACCTGGGGGTGCTGTTTTCGTTGGTTCAAACAACACGAAACGTTTAAACTGGCCTTTGGGACTTGTCATTGAGCTGTTTCAAGGCAAAGATAACATCGAACGGGTAGCTAAATTACGTGTGGCCAATGGGGAAATCATTAGCCCAATTCAACGAACCTATCCCTTAGAAATGAGCTCAACTGAAATCTCGAAAGGCGTACCCGAAAGTATTGAAAGTGTTGCCGACATTACTGATAATGCTAACCGTCTCCACACTGTTTCGAACGAGCATTCTTCACATGCTGACGCACATCAGAAAGGACAATCGCATACTGTAAAGAAAACACGTTGTGGTCGAAGAATTGTTCTTGTGAAATGAATGGACTTATAGACTGTACTAATGACTTGAATTTTCTATGTCTTTAGAATAACATTTTCTTTTTGTAATTCACTTTATTGTTAGTGACATTTTGTATTGGTCTTAAGCAAGTTTGCCCGTAATACAGAAGGTGGGAGAATGTTGTTACTGCCATTATATATTCAACTTCCTGTTTTAGTTTTTTTGTTCGTGTTTTATCTTTTGGTAAATTAGTTAAGATTATGGCAACTAGTTTTCCGTTTTGTTTAATGTTTAAAAAGGAAATTCCGACTGCGGACCATTTTTGTTATGCCTTTGAATGTAAATATTCTGCTCCCTTGTAAATAATTGTACTTTTATCCGTATATACTCATTGTGATGTGTCTGAATAAAAAAGATTAAAATCTACTATTACGACTACGTTTACAACAATAGGATATAGCATTGGCACTGTGAATGCGTTTCTTTCACAAATGAAGTGAATTCCTTTTTTTGCCATCATTTCAGCGAGGTCTTCAATTTACTGTAAACTAATATCGATTGAAGTTCGTAAAAATATTTTTTTTGGAAAGATTCAAATTTCTTGTTTGCGTTTTATTGATATTTTAAACTTATTGTCATTACTGTTAACTTATAATTCTCTATAATGTTATTTCAAGAATTATGAGGCTTGCAAACATCAACAAATAAAATGACATTTCCGATGAGTGTAGATAACCGAAAGAATTTAGTAGTTTCTAGCATTTCTTGTGATACCTAGAACTTGTCATATAAATGTTTATATTTTCCTATCTGGGATAAATATAAAATTCTGGTCTCCTCCTTTCCTGTAAAGAGAAGTGCGAATATAACTCCATGTCATCGATGGAAAAAATCCCATCCAATCAACGGCCAACATGCTCCAGATCTGTTTACACTTTGCGTAGTCGTCGGAACTGATGGCAGAAGATCACTGATTTTGGCAGCTGCAACATGTTATTCCTTTATAGGATTTGTAGAAAGCATCCGTTGATATTTTGTGCTTTCATACCTACAACTATCTGATGGAAGAAAGTGCAGTTTACTTCGGTATGACTTCCGAGGGAAAGGTTCGGTATGACTTCTGAGGATATTTGGGAGAGATTTCTCTCGTTCGTACACTACCAGTTTGACGAAGTGTAAAAATTGTTTCAGATATTTGCTAAATGTTTTATTTGACTTCGATGGTAATGTGTGGCTTTGAACAAATTACATCGAGTTCGCGCGAGTTCAGTTGAAATTTGAAGTAAAAGCGAAAATTACTTCTTTATTACTTTTTGTGTTAGTTTTAGACGAAATATTTGATGGATTTCGGAGTTTATTTTCTAACTCTGTGAGAAAAGTTGATTCGTATTTTTCTCTGACATTCAGTTTTTATTTTTTCAGTAGATAATGCGTAAATGAGTTGAACTGAAGTGCGGTAAATCTTTCTTAACGTTTTAATTTATATCCGATAGATATTTATAAATGCGCATTTATTTAAAAAAGTATGATATTCAATAATATCTTGGAAAAATTCGTATGTATTTCCATGTGTTCCATTTTAGAGTAATTGTAAAAATATTTTGGGAAAAATCGTAGAATCTTGACTTATCGAATATAAATTTCGGAGTTATGCCAACTCTAAATTTTAGTTGAAAAGTTTAGTATTGTGATTTGGTTTGGATTAACGTCCCGTTTTGAAGGGCTATTCAAGGACGTCATTTGAAACCGTGCACCAGGCATTTCACTCCGACGGAACCCTCTTGCTCAGAAGCCTGCTACCTGATACACAGCAAACTGTTTTAGATAACTTATTTGCAATAAAAAGGACTCAATAAACCTACTAGATATTTTCTGGCTGTAGGAGTAAAACAGAAGGCATTTACTTGTAATTTTTCAAACCATGAGACTGATAACTTTATTAGAGATTTTTACGAGATTGTTCACCGGTGACTACTGTAGCTTGCTGGCAAAATCTATATTCACAATTTGGAATATCATGGATTCACATTCCATCAAGGATCCGTTCCATAAATAGCGTAGGTTAAATATATTCTATACATCCCAGATAGCAATTTTAGTTTGCAGCAGACTTGCACTGCAAATCTGCAAATTTGTCACGACAAGTGTGCAACTGTGAAACAAGTTTGCAGCAAGTTAACGCAAGCCTCGAAGTCACCATAAGACGAACTTGCTGCAAGCTTGCATTGCAAATTATAGCAAAAACAGAGTACGAACACAACCCAGGATAGAACTCGCGACCTAGTGCTCGGGAAGCGGGCGCTCTAACCATTCGGCCAGTTAAACTCTGAGAGGAGAGGATAGATTTCGCTAATACATCGCTCGATTCGATTCGCATACGATTTATTTTAAACTATTTTCTTGATTTCGTTAATTTTTTGAGTTGCGAATATGATTTGATGTCAAAGACAGAGAGCGATTTTCGCTAATAATTGCGTTTTGTTAGTAGAATAAATTATGAAATTAGAGTTCAAAAGTAATTACTTTAAAATAGGACAAAATGTATAAGTTTATTTTTCAACAAACATTGACTGCTTTTTCGGTTTAATTTTGTTTATAAACGCTAAAATTTCAACATTCAGAAAAAGGCGATATAGTTTTCTTTAAAGTGCTATATTTAGTAAAAAGATAGAAAATGTTTCAAAATTTTTTTAATAAAAAAAGTTAGTTTTTTTACAAATTATCATTGATTTATTGAATTAATAAAAAGAAGGACGGTCTAGGTGATGCTATTAAAAATCGGATGTTTTTTTAAAACAGAGACAAAGATAATTATCTCTTTGTGCTATCTTTGCATCACGCTTGTTTTGCAAATTTGCTGCAAGCTTGCAATGCAAGCGAGGTGGCGCTATTTGTCACGGCGAAATTGCAGCAAATGGGTTTTGCAAGAGAGGGTGGCGCTAGTTGTCACGGTGAACTTGCCACAAGTTCGCTTCAAGTTTGACGCGTCAAATTTGCTATGACAAGGCAATATCAAGTCAAAATCAAACTTGCTGCAAACTTACGTGCTATCTGGGATATTTCTCCAAGCTACTGAGATGTAGAAGTTTGATGAATGGGGTATCACTTTATGCATCATCGTCTTCATCTCGCTTTCTCGTCATAAATAGCACTATTTAGTTTCAAAATAGGCAAAAAATTAACTATATCAAATTAGATGAGTTCTTAGAGAAACATAAAAGGAACGGGAAATTTAAAACTGTGGTAAGGATTATTTACATTAAATCGTACGAGAAAAAAAACCCAGAAAGTGAATTGGGCCATATATATATTTACTGTCTTTTTTAAGCTAATTATTGAGCTAGGAAAAAAGCTATTAACAACAATGAAGCCCATAATTTGATCTTATTCCTGAATAATTTGTGGGAAAAACTAGCAATCCGATTATCTTCAAATTATCCGTTTGACTCGAAAAAATTAATATGAAAATTTATTTCAAAGACCAGCTTCAGTTCTTTACAGTGCTGTTTTATTTTTAAAAATCGAATTTTGTCAAGATAACATTTACAATTAATATCACCGTATTTCTCTGTAGATCTTACATTCATCACTATAGGTCATATTATTCTGAGATTTCAAATGCTCATCATATCACCTATTATATAATGCACCTCCTCTCTATGTACTCCATTATAACATTTCCTGATTTCAAGGCGGCTTTCCCTTATCCTGAATGAGACGCATTCATTATTTAATCTTAAAATGACAGAAGGATGAAATCTCAAAATATCCTTTTTAAACAGAAAAGAGCCCTTTTTCAAATAAATTCAGCCTTTACACAAGGGGTGATACATTAGGATAAGGTGATAAAACAGGGTAAATAGAAAGCCAACAGATTAGCTCCGTAGAATGCCTGTATCATTTCGTAAGCAGAAGAGAAAAGAACAAGGAGAAAGGTTCAGGTATAATTATTGCACGGTAATCTGTTCAATGCATGCGAAATATATGTACTAACAAATATCTATTCTTGAGCTTTCTTATTGTGAGGGGGCCTTTTTGGAACAGATGCGGAGAAAGTCAGCGAAGCTGATGAGTTAACTCCTGATCACAAAGGGTCCTGATCGATCCACTCCTACCGGAATGACTGACTGATTGCTATGTAAACAACATGCTCAGGGTGCCTATTCATGCTACCACTAGAAGCCAGAAGCTGTTTGGAATTGAAATCTGGAGTTTAGTCTCGTTATTGAGGGGGCTACTTTGAACTGTCTTCAGATGTTGCCTTAAAGTGACTGCTCTCTCGGAGTGTACAGAGAGATCCGTCAAAAGATTTTGCTGAATCTCCACCCTGAGCTAGAAATTTCTGAATTACTCCTGTCTGTGCACACGAAAAAGTTATAATATTCAAAGTTGTATTTGAAAACCTTCACATTTTGAAAGTTATTTAAAATCGAAAAATGGAATATTTCTTAATTTATTGAAAAAACACATCGCCATGTTTTACAATTTTACTTTTAAAGGTGTGTTTATAAATTAAAAATTATTGCAAATGAAGCAACGTATACTTATCTCTCACGTTCGTATTTTTAAAATGAAGGCAGTTTGAAACCAGACAGAATTACCCTACATGCCATTTTCCGAGAAGAAAATACAATTCTTTGATCATTCAAATTTCATGCATTTTCGCGGAAACACAGATCTCGTCTGTTTCCGAGAACTTCAAAAATACGTTTAAAGGAAGTTTGAACACATGGTTTTATACGATACTTTGTTTCTGACTTACATTTTTATTTAGATTCTGAATTGGGGGAAAGACTGAAAAATTGTTCAGATTTTGTCGGGATAATAAGAAAATGTGTGGAGCTGAGTCAAAATCATACTTTATTTTATTCACAGAATAAGGTGAAGAATTAATACTGTAAATCGAAACGATCTTGGAATTTTTTTATGAAGATATTCTGTCTGATATAAAACCAAGAGCTGAAAAACTAGCTTTTTTAGTGTTGTTTTATTCTATTAAAAATAAGTATGAACCATAAAAATATAAAGCGTATTTTAGAATGAAAAATCGTGGTAATTGTACACTTGCGCTTATTAAACTACTGAAACTCTTGAAAGAAGTTTCTTTTCTGTTTTAGTAATACAAAAGGTAGAAGAAAATCTTACATGCATTCATTCATATTAGAAAACCTTTTCTACTTCTATTCAGATTTTATTAATTCGAATTATTCATGGATTGATAATGGACATACTGAAAATACAGATGTGAACATTTTTTTGACATATTTCCATTAATCATAAACCAGTGATATGTTTTGCTGCCTGTGGTAAAATGCGACATATTTATGTATTTATTTCATTAGGTCGCATGACGTATAAGAATATATAAACAAACTGAAATATATTCTTTTTGAATGTCCATTCTTTCGCGTAAAGATGGGCAGGATGAGCTCCTAGTGGAGAATTTTATTAGTTTGAATCTTATGATGTTAATCTTATCCTCATTTAAAATATTACTAGACAGAATTAATCATCGAATATTTTTACTCAGCATTTGGTCTCTCTAAGAAGAATTTTTGAAACACTGTCACAATATTTAACACTAATGTCGTTAAGAAGTTCGTGTTCCTCTAAGAAGTTTCACAACTTTACGAGTAACAAAAGGTAGTCGTGTAGATGCCCTTTCATTGTTATCTACTAGTCTTTAGCTCACATTTTACAGGATTTTAATTTCATATCAAAGGACTTGGTCATTCTTGATGTTAGATATCGAAACTCAGTTTAAAATCGATTTTATAATTGAAGTTTCCCATTTTAAATAAAAATAAGTAGTAGCAGTAAATGGGAAAAAGATCCTGACTAAAAATTTTGAACAAGTATTAAAGACCATGAAAAAGAATATTATTACATCTTATTTCGTTGTTGATTAATTGTTTGATTACGAAACAGATATCAAATGAAAGAAACATTTGTATGGGGAATTGAAACATAATTGTGGAGATCAATTAAAGAAATCCTCTCTTTTTTATCGTTAGTTAACTAAGTTGGATAAGTTCACTTTTTTGTGCTTGCTAGTTGATTGATTCAATTTATTCTAAACTCGTATAAATGGATTATCAGATTCGCGATTCAGTTACGTGATTGAGGTGGAAAGACTACAGAACTTCCCAAATACAATTTAAACCCTGTCGAATGGTGTAGGATTTGATACAGTGCTATTCAAAATTATTAGAACGCTAATGAAAATTTGACAAATTTTATTGTAGACAATAAATTTATTTATTTATATCTCAAGTATATTAATTTTATTATTAATTCAATCTTATTCATTAGAAAATACTTCAATTAACTCGAAGTTTATAGCAGAATAAGTCAGAACAGTAACATTTTCATATAACTCTAACTTATATGTTGTTCAAAATTATTCGAACGGTCAAAATCTTACAACGAAAAATATAACATAATAATTTTTTAAATAAAATATTAGTGTTTAATGTTCATCTGGACCTCCTTTAGCCTCAATCACTGCTTTCAGTCTTTGATTAAGGCTATCAACCAGTTTCTGCACTGCCTTTTGGTTGATATTGCGCCATCCATTTTTGATCGTCTGTCAAAAAATTTATTTTTATTTCTTCTCTCTTCAAAAGGCAATTTCTGATTTAATACTAACCATAAATTTTAGATGGGATTAAGGTTTGAGCTTTGTGGTGGCCACTCCAATATCTTAATTTTGTTTTTTGAGAAATAATCTTTGGGAATCTTTGACATGTGTTTTGGGTCATTATTTGGGCATCCATCCATACCGTCGACCACCCTCAAAATTGTGACGGATTTCCTGAGATTTCGGGATAGGATATTGACGCATATACTCACAGTCATTTTACCGTTGATCATCACAATTTCACTAACACCTTTAAAGGAAAACAGCTTCATACTATCTCATTTCCTCCTCCATGTTTTACTCTATTTACTGACCGTCACCACACTCTTTACGCTTAGAATTGTGAAAACTTCGAAATATGCTCTTTGTCAAAGGTCAGTATTTTCTGCCATGTTTACCATGTTTTGTTTTTAGATGTATGGTCTTTTTCCTTGGATACAAATGATCAATTCTGTGTGTTTGATTCTAAGGCGAGCTGTTAGAGCTGAAACCTTCAATTTCAAGTCTTCCACGATCTCTCTTGACGATACATCATTCTTTTCCTGTGCCAATCTTACAAGCATAGTCTTCTCTTTCACTTGTTTTCGGTTTTTGCCTCGCCCTCTCTTGTTTTCGGTGGATCCTGTCATCTCATACGTCTTGCACATATAGTAGATACCAGACTTCGACGATTTTTAAGGTTTTGCTAGGTTTTCATACGATACCCCAACCTTGCGATCTTCACTAATGCGGTGGCGATTATAAAAAAACCCCTCTAAACTCTTGGACATTACTGCTGACTTGACTGCCTCATATACCAAAAAATTTAAATACCAAACAAATTTATATGTTAAAATTTTTAAATTTAAGCGAAATAAAAACAAATCCATTTCAAACTCACTTAATTCTGACTTTCGTCATCAGCCGTTCGAATTATTTTGAACAGCTAAAATATGCTGTTTAAAAAATAATCATTTCCAAGAACTAGTGATTTTCTGAAATAACTAAAACCTATATGCATTTATGGAGGATGAAATAAGGTACTAGAAAATCAAATTTAATAAAGCAAATTATCAAGTTTGTATAACTTTATGAACAAAATATGAAATTTTAGCCGTCTGTTCTACTAATTATGAACACCACTGTATGAAAAGGCCACAATTCATTCTAACTTCTACAGATATTCAATGACCATAGTTTTCTTTCCCGCCATCTGTCATGAGAGGAGCTTAATGAAGTCTCTGTGTTTCAATTTGGCCCTTAGCAGTCCGGCCTGCCTCAATTGCGAGCTTTCTGTAGCTCATCTGTTCTAAAAGTTCGCAGTCTAATTGGCTTCCCAATTGCCTGCGAAGGTGCTCATCGAATGCAGAGAAGCAGGCGGTTCCACGCATAGCCCGTGCTCTCGTGAACGCCTATTGAACTATATTGAGCTCTCAATGCATTGTACTCCATGATCCAATCAGATATTTCCGAGTTGACAGACACGTAAGCACTAGTAATTTAACGGAGAGTGGGAATCCACCATACCTCGGAAAATCTAGGAAAATACTCCCATTCAATCATTCTATTAGACAATAGGAACACGTTAGTGGTCCAAGACTTACTTACGTGGTATGAACGTACAACTCGGTTAGGTTATTCGTAGGTAGGATTAGCCTTATAACTTGAAAATTAAGGAAATTCGAGGTTTTTCAGGCATCCGCCTTCTGAAGCTAGAACGCTGAGTTTTGAAGGCGTTTATTTTCCACATGAATATATAATCGAATCAAGACAACTGTCGTACGTTGATATTCATTATGCGTCCACTTCAATAACGGATGAACAGCCATTTGTATAAGAAGCTGCAAAATTTCACTGATTTTATCATGCCAAATATGAACCTCTTCATTGCTTACACAAACTAATTTTATTGTCATTTTTCTGCAACTTTGAATAAAAGTTTTCCATTAATAAATGACTTGTATGTCCTATTTCTCTTGAAGATGCCTATAAGGTATAATAATTTGATCCGAAGTTATATAATACAAGCGATTCTCATCATTTGATAGCTGACTACAGGATGTTTCAGAGTTTATTAGCCTTAAGCCGATAACAAAGCTGAAGATCGACTTGTCTCTATGGACCTCTAAATTTCCGATTAACTTCTGAGTCGTATAATATAAAAGGAATTGTACATAGAATTATTTCATAATCATAATTTTGTTGATAAGATTGGAATTTTTAGAGCTAAATTCTTTTTCGAGTTTTTATTACTCTAAGAGCTAAATATTCGTTGCGTTGAATCTCAAATTTAAAGAAACATGAAGTTGTATGAAAAGTAATTTTAATTTCTATGACAAGCATCATGTTCTTTCATAATAACACAATTATAAAAATATTTCTATTGTTTTCGGATTTTAGGAAATATAAGTTTAAAAGAAATTTTTCATCAATCATATGTAGTTCTTTACGTTTGAACATTGAATTCATGGGTTTATATTTTATATCAAAACATATGTGCTTCTATGTAGCACAAAAAAAGAAACATTTTTATAAATTATAAGCATCTGTTATAAGAAAATTTGTGTATTTCCATTGACGTAATAATCTCTATCTATTTTAACCTTCCGTCGGGCGCATCTTATCTGTGAGATGAAGCACCCAAATCTTTTTGAGCCTAAGTGCGGGTTTTACCGAGACGTCTAGTAGCTTCATGGCTCCCTATCACTCACACTAGGCTATCGTGAATTTTTCTCCAGCGCTGTTTGAGGTACGTGAGCGGCATGTTAATCTGTCAGATGAGTTGTGCCCGATTGCGTTTGTACTTTTAATTTTCCAAATTTTTATTAATGTTTCTTTTTATATACCTATAAAAGTTCGTATACCTGTGTCCCAGCCCCAAATTCAATGATACTGATCGTCATTTCCTATGTTTTGCTTCAAATTTTGTTTCATTATTTCAGGCTTTCAGAGAGTCATTGCTAAGAAACCTTAATGGAAAACAAACATCAACTCCCCCCGAATTCCTGGACATTTTGTTAGTTGAAATTGCAAGGGAATACAAAGAAGTTGTTTAAAAACGCAAATATATGTTTACATGACCGAATAGTTCAGTTCGACAAGCTTCTCCTTAAGCCAAAGCAAAAATTGAATTTTTTACCTCACAGATGAATTGCGCCTGAACGTGTTAGCATTTATATTGCTCCTGACCGAAGGTTAAAAGCATAAAAATAAGGAAAATGAGATAAGGACTTGAAATGAATATCGAAGAAATGTTTAAGATTAGAAAGGCACACAATCCATGACAATGTAATCGGGTTCTTGGTATCCCCAAAATTTCAATTCATATAGTTAGCAAACCACCAAGGAATTACAAGAAATTATATGAAGAAAACTCCTATTTATGCGTTAACTGTTGATGTAATAACACATTTCAGATTTGCTAAAGAAATCTTTCAGTGAAATTTCAAACATTTTTCCATTAATGCTTAGTGTCCCTTCTTAGGGACGCTTCAAAATATGCTCATAAACTCACAGGAGTTATTTTTTAACATAAATTTTATAGAAACGTATTTTTAAGTATTCGTTTCTTTTTTTTTATATTCAATAGATAGAAGCCAGTATCAAGCGTTCAGTTGATAATGCAGCCTTTTTATTTTGAAGTCAGACACGAAAGTAGTTTTTTCAATGTCAAGAAAAAAGGGTAAATTTGTTAAATTATTTACTATTTAATTTACTTGAATTTAACAAATATATCAGTAATTGCAGTTGTAAAAATATGTTGTTTTTTTAACATTCCATATAATTTTAAATTTCGATAGGATTTTTGCATTTGAGCTTGGAAGGGTACATTCATTTACTGTTTGTTACGGATGGATTATATGTTTGTTTTACAATGAGATTCGTTCTAATCGTATTGATGGATGCTCAGTAACAGATATTACATCAGTCAAGAAACGTAGAAACGTACAAGAGGCACTTTTGAATATAAATGTGATGACAAGCAGAAAAATTATTATAATCAAATTATTTTAATTGAGAATTTTTGTGCATTTAATTTAAGACAACAGCGTTATGACAACCGTCTCAAATGTACTGGTGTTTATCCTTTGGTAAATCAAAATGATGTTCAAGCATTGATAAAGCAAAAAAAAAAAACAATGAGATGGATCAACCTGAATATAGCAAAACATCGTTGTTCCATCCGAAAGAAAAAGTAGTCACTTTTTATTTTGGAGGTTGCCATGCAAAATGCACGTTTCTTGTATCGTTCTGTTCCATCCTCAAACGAAAAACCCCGTGACTTTTCTTCAATTCCTCAGACATATAGCTTTGACTTGGTTTCAAAAATATGTTGTGGATCAATTGCATCCAGTGGCATTTTTAGGGAAATCCAATGTATTCAATTCTCCTGACATGATGGGGCGAAACACTCTGTTGTTAATGAAACTCAGGTGCGATATGCTCATTGTAGCAACGTAAATGCAGCAAGTGCATGATAGGTTTGCATAATAAAGATTTTATGGCAATACATACTCCGAAAAGAAAATATTATATTAATCTGAGATCTTTATCTAACATGTTTCAATGAATAATGTCACAAAATAAGGTTGAACATGAAGTCCTTTCGCCTGGAAGGTACAAAGACCTTTCGTCAAAGTCCTATTCTGTCTAGCGTCCCTTTATAAGGACATTTCAAATTTTTCAAATAAAGCATAAATTTTTCAGGTAGGATTTATTTTAGTAATTTTTCTTCTGATTCCACAGTATGTAATATCAGTGCACAGAGTATTATTGAAAAATTGTGATTTGGACAAGGATTAAAAAGGGTTAGAGAGAAAACGTTATTGTTTCATGTTTGGGAAATGTTTTCTGTAGTCTGTTTATCTCCAATTTTTTGTATAGTTAAACTGTATATGACTAAATGAATTTTTGTGATCTTTTCTCTTAGATTTTGGAGATTTATTATACAGAAATAAATTGAATTTCTAATAAAATTTTTAATTGCATTTATAGATATTTTTAATTTGCCATAAATACATTTTGGAATCGATTGATAGAAACAATAGTGCTCCGGATTCTGGTGCATTTACTTTATAAAATACAATTTGTAAAGTAATTGTTTCAGAGAAATGTCTGAAACAAGTTTCCAAATTTATAAACTGCGCGGTTTGTTGAAGTTTTATAAAGTTAATTTTCACTGTCTGTGACATTATTTTCAGAAAAAGGAAAATCATTTCGATTATGCGAAACAAATTGATGCCAGCATAAAAATATTAAATTCTTTACTGCTCCTTTTATATAGTTATTAGTTTCAAAATAACACAAAATGAATAATGTCATTAAGCATTCCTACTTTAACTAAAAAAACGCATTATATGAAATATTGTTTTTTGAGAGCCCGAATACAATAGCTTACAATTTTTTCGAGTTAATCACAAATAATACAAAACAGCCATTCGGTTTTCTTTATATGTTGATGGTAAATCACCATGCATATTTATCATTATCTAATTTTACTTTGTCTGTAAATAAATTTAATTTTACAATTTTTATTTATTGCTTTAGAAAATAAAATAACAAGATAATCAGAATCTGCATTGTTTGAAAAATGAAATGGTTATCATTAGAACAATTTTTTCAGTGCGAAGGATAAAAAGGAACTGGTTTCAGAATACACAATTACTTACAGTATTTTAAGGAAATTAATGGAAGTATTTCTTAGACGTTTTATGCATCTTGGGCTGAAACGCAATGCATGACCAGATATAAGTTCGAGCTATTACGATAAGGATGCGTTATTTTTGCTTTAGTGTTACATTTCTATGTATAAATCAATCTATATAAGGATAAGAGAACAATATTGGAATTAATTGAACAACTGAATTTAGTTTAATTTAATTTTTTAATGAATCATTATAAAATGGAATCATGTTGAAGCTTTGATGAAGTTTAGGAAGAAAGCACTAATGGAGGTGAAACGTTTTGTCTTCTTGAAAATAAATCCCATATTCTTTGCGCTTACAGACAACAAAGATTAACATGAATAAGACAAAATAACCATGTTTTAAATAAACAATCAAAGAATTGAGAGTAGTAAAGCAACCTCATGCACGATGGATCGATGACTTGCGGAATTTTCAAAAGAACATCGAACATGGATGGATCGATGCGTTTACATTTTCGATAAGTTTCTAAACAGTGTTGAAAATAACCTCACTTTAACTTCTGAATGAATTTCAAAATTCCTTCTCTCAAAATGACTTAAAAATGCAATTCAAACTGCGATTATGCGGAGTTGCATTTATTCAGCTTTCGCCGTTTATTCGAACACATATAAAACGGATTTTAGAATAATTGTTGAGAGAAAAAGTATCTTGAAAAGTAACAAGATGTGAAGTTACTCTGAATTTTGAATTTGATAAACTTATTGTTTGACACAAAATCTCGAAAAATCAAGAGAATATTGCGAAGCATGAACATTTCACACCCATCTACTATCTATTACTTCTCTATTGAAAAGTTAATGAAGTTAAGAAGACGTTTTTGCTCTCCGATATATATAAAAAAAATCTTTCCAATATATCCTTTCAATACAGCGAAGAAAAACTAAGAGAATGAAAAGGAAAGAAAGGACGATAAAAAAATATAGAGCTCAAAATAAGATCCGAAATCATGCGCCTTAGAATCTCTGCTTTTGTATCAAATCAAATTTACAAGCGCGAGTAGCGATTCATTGCCGTAAGAAAAAAATGAGGCGCTTCGAGAAACTTAAATAAAAGAGGTAAAAGATATGCAATAATATACCTAATCAGGAACAAAATATTGCCTTGGGTATTGAAAAATAGCTTCTAGAGCGTTTTTTAATGCAAAGTACTTCGTGAATAAATATTTAAACAAGGAAAAAATTTATAGAATTTTCTCTCACAAGTAGCTGTTGTGAAATTCCTTTGGGTCCGTGCAAAGTGTTTTCAAGTGTTAGGATTTGAATTAAATAGATTTGAAGATTTTGTACGCACTCGGCAATGCGAAAAAATATGTATCTCGAAAGAAAGATACCCTTTATGTACAATTTCAATTGATGATGAGATCAGACATATTGAATTGGAGTGAGCCATTGTGTTTCTTCAGTAGCAAATAAGTCAAAAATGCGAAATCAAATGCGCAGATTTTTTCAAAGTGACAAACAGAAAACAGGCATAATCGTAAGGGATCCTTTGGTGTCACGTGCCACTTTTGAGAAGGGTTTCGTTTTCGTTATCGAAGAACTCTTCCAAAATTGTTCATTGTGTCGCTTCAAAACGGAATGGTAATTTAACTAAAATTTAACAAAACTTGAAGCAGGAAAGGCTCCTTAGTCTTAGAGAAATGGAAAGTAATTACTAATTTCATATTTTTCTTCGTTTACAGGCCTTATGAAATTTTTCCGTTATTTTGGATATCGTTGATTATACAAATATCAATGCAAAATGTTCAGTACAACTATTTTAAGCTAAATTCGACTAAAAACCATTGCTTTTTGTCAAACTGATTGTAAGATTTGTTTTCAGTTAACTTTGAAATATAGTTACATAATTTTTTACCCCTATTCCTGCTCCTTCTGTCTAAAATTGCTTCTCAATGGGCAATTATTTATTGCAGTAAAACAAAATCTGATGGCTCATATTACTTCACAAAACTTATTTTTCTGGAGCTTGCATTAGTCTCTAATTTTATAATTTGTACCTGCATTATGCAAGTGAATTACAACGACACCCTTCTTTCCAACTACCACATGAGTGAGATGACGTTCGACACAGTTGATTCAGTGCGAGTCAAACCAATATAACGTATTGAATCCTTGGTACTGGATCACGAATCCAAGGCTTTGCCATCGCGAAATATTTAAATAAAAGAAAAAGTAAAATTTTTGAAAAATTCTAGAAAGAAAGTAAAATTTTTGTGCTCTGTCTGAACTATTCTTGATATATGCAGAAATAAAACAACACAATCTTCATATTTCTGTTTAGTCCATCCAAATCTTTGAGGGTCCGAATATTTGACGTAAGGACTATCGACTCTCTACTGTATTTGACGCATGCCAAAACTTAGTTTTTCCTTTTTCCTCGTTTAGAAGCATACTCATAAATTTTTCCAAAAAAAAAAAGGAAAGGAAACCTCGTAGTCATATTTCACCAATATTTTAAGAAAAGCAAATACCAGCTCACGCAAGTTCTAAAGTAGAGAGCATCTGTCAAAACTCTTTCATTCCCAGACCCTCTGGTACATTATAAACAAAACATTAAGCTCTAAAAGAACGGGACTAAATTTACGGATTTGGAAGTCTACCCAACTCATGTTCCCAATGCTAAAAAATAATTTCGCTCGCATATTTCTGCCATATATTTTGCATTTTTCGCCAATCCCTGAGTCAACTAAGAAGCCCATATGTATACGGGACAATATGCCACCGAAAAAAACATTTATTTTCCCTCTGAAATTGAGTGCAGAGAAACAGCAGTTATTTTCCAACTGAAGGCTGGTAGTATTATATAAAATTTATGGAATTTTCTCGGATCAGCTGTAGAAGAAAACGAAGCCGCCGGAAAATACTACAGAACTAGATACTTCTTTCAATGATTTAACCAAGGGATTTGAATCCGGTTTAAGGTTCCAAATAAATTCAGTTTTCACTCTGTTTTGGGTTATTCACGTGTCGCGCATTTCTTCCAAAATCGCTCTGCTCAGATTCTTCTACATTTAGTATTTTGGCTTTTCAATTTTCCCAAGAAACTATGTTTGTCGCCTTGAATAAAAAATCTCCACTCTCTTTCTTCAAGCTAATCGATCCATTTTTTTTTTGTTTTGCGCATCTATAAAAGAGACTTGAAAAAAAGTAAGATTTTCTAAGTAAGATTCTAAGACAAAAATGGAAATCCGTGAGAAAGTGAACGTATATAAATGCAGTCAACTTTCGTTACAGACTCAGAAAATCTATTTATAGCAAAGCGTACAATTCACACTGAAGATATCTTACGTTATATATCTTTGCCATATCTCTATATCGTCATTTAGTTTTTCACTAAAATGAATCAGTTGCGAAAGGTATTTTAAACAGAAGGAAGTTAATTCGTAAAAGGAGAGCTTCTGCGTGATCTTTCTTTTCATAAATTGTTTCCAATCCTTTTTTTCTTATTTTAAGAACAACTGAATGTCTTCATACCGGATAATGGTAGTAGTATTTATAAAACAATGACAGCAATTTCGACTGATGACGATTTGGCACTTACCTCATTCGCTCTGTGTCACATATACTACTGTTTTACCTGTCAAAGAGGAATGCTGGACACTACGCGAAACCATATCAATTTTTCAGGAAAAATCCTTATATTATAAAATTCATATAAATTGTAGGGTCATTTGAATTTTTCTACTGAAAACTGGCGTGTTATAGCAGGAAAATAATCTTGACTGGATCCCCATTCAGGATTATTTCCTGCTATACGGAATGTTATTGCAGATTTCAAGTTTTGAAAAGGAATATTCTTGATATTTCCCTGATCTTTTATTGTTAAATCTGCAAGTGAATATTCCTATCAAGCAGAAAAAATTGTGGTCACAGAGAGAATTATTGCTTTTCTGGAAGACTTTTGTTGTGTTCAACTAGAGCAGGGGTTCCCAACCTTTTCCCCCCTTAATAATATCCTACTATCATATCTCCAATCATTCATCTATGCAATGAAGTTTTTATCAATATGATAAGGACTTAGGCAGTATCAAATGACTCGAATTAATAACATTTAATTTTGCATTTTATTCCATTTTTACAATAGTTTTAGTTCACACCCTTATGTTAATCCCTTTTATTTTCTTGTGTCCGCCATTACCGACTTTGAGTTCCCGTAATCCCAATTGTTCCTTCGCGTACCACAGGTTTGGAACCTCTGAACCAGAGGAAACGTATTCATCCGACCTCATGGCCTGCTTGTTTGATGCTGCTTCTTTTGAAATTTAATTATCAGATGTATGGAACTTTCATTGAAAACCACTGAGTTTTCATGACAGATGTCATCACTTTTTATTCTAAAAGTATCCCTAAAAATATTGCCTCTTTCATTTGATAATCACGTGTCAGCATTCTAAATTATTAATTTAAACAATTACGTACCGCCATTTAACTCCTTCAGATCTTTTAAAATTCTGTTATCCTAAGCTTACTATAGCATTCATTACTTATTTAACCCAAGTGAACCTTTCAACCACGTTTACGCTTCGCAAGTACTTAAAATTAACAATCACTGCATGTAATCCGTCCATCTTATATACAATAAGATGCAGTGAGTGAGAGTGTAAAATGAATAATCCCTTTCATCCCACCCTCACCAAAGCGTGTTGATACAATTCGATTTACGCTTTACGAAAATTTTTCTTCTGCACTTTTTCCCGAAGTGTTTTTCAGCCACGTGTAATTTATTTGCGTTTGCTCTCCTCCAAATGTTCAGGGATGCAACGATTCGTGCGAACTAAAGAAGATAAAAAAAATTCCCCTATTTGCAGAAAGTATTTTTTTGTTTGTTCAAAAACACATTTGGGAGGTGGAGTTAATGCACGTTTCATCTCGTCATTTATTGAAAACAGTGAGTCAATCAATAAAGCGGACGTGCCTTCGAAATCAAACTGCTCGGGGGATGCGATGAAAAAATATTGAAAACAGGGAGAAATCCCCAACCTATAGCTTATCGAGATCCTTTTGGATTTGTGGTAATCTGGGTATAGCCACGAGGACTCAACATCGGAAATGAAAACTTTCAAAGAAAGGAAAGATCGTTTACCCCCTCTAACTGAACTCGATATCAGGACAATACTATAGGAGAGCAAGATGAAATAATAGATTTTCTTAAAATATTTCAAAAAATTAATTGGCGGAAAAAAATTCATATTTATGAAAGATAGTAATTTTTAGGCAAATTCTGAACATTGTTTATTTCCATTTCCCTTCCATCGGGAATTTTGAATATTTTAATAATATCACTGAAAAATATTTTCACGGTCCAGCCATGACTACATTTGATGAGTAGTAAAAGGAAGGTCTTTACACGATCCGAAATGAAAGAGGGCGAAACTAACTCTTACAGCTTATAGATCGTCTCATTTATTGTCTCATTTGTTGAATCAACAAATTCTCGAAATGAGGCTCGTGAAGACATAAAACTAGGAAGGAAGGAGATAGCTGAAATAAAATCCAACTCAAATTAAATCTTGCGTCTGCAAAAATATTCAGCGCATACAGAGAAAAAGGAGCATATTAAATGGGCAATTATTTATTTTCAAATGATTTCAATTTTGAAGCAAATTGGTCAGGCTAAGGAACTCAAAAACACTCTTTTTCAGAAGGTTATATCTCGATATCTTTATATAATAGCAATAACTATTTTCTGTGTTTAATTAATTAATTGTTTAATTAACATAGTTAACGCTTAATTAATTTAATTAAATTAACTCTTTCAGTATTATTCATCCCCACTTCTAACATTTTTTTTCCCTGAGCAATATCAATTTTCTGCCTTTTCTTTCAATACAACTTAGGATGAGCCGAAAAACCACTTTTTTGAAATTCTATTCGGCTAACTGCAAAAACTGTCACTCGGTACCAGTAGGTCACTGTAATATTTTTTAGATTTTTTTTTGGTCAAAGCTTTGAGACGCCTCAAACGACTTCAAGTTTTGACTTCTATACAAGGAATAAAAAAAGACCTCTAACAAACAAGTCTAATGGATGAAAAAGTGTCAAATATAGGTTTTAACAAACGCTGCGTGCGGCTAAGAGAAGCTCTATTATTTTGCTGTTAAGACCCCATTGACAATAATAGTCGTTAGTAGGCAATGCCATGCTTCTGAGGATACTTTTCGAAATTAACCAGCTTTCATCTCCAAAATGTGCAGTTATTCGTTTACATTGGCCTCCTAACTCGGATCAATATAACTCCAAATTCACTATGAGAAGGTGACAGTTTTTCATCCAAAGATTTTAAGAACAGAATAATAGTTGTTCTATATACGTGTGTATCTTGATTCTAGAACACTAGATTCTTAAACATTTTTACTAGGTTCTTAAAACATTTTGATGAACCACAGTTATTATAAACAATGTACTTCAATAATATACTAATATTCAATTATATACTCGTACTTAAACTATATACTTCAATAAATATTGTACCTCACATTTTATTCGGTTCTCATTTAATTCATTTCCACAATATTCAAAGGGAACTCTATTTTGAAACTATATTCTCATGTTCTCTAATTTTTGCTTGCTTTCATCTTCTTATAGTGAATTCTGAGACATATTGGTCCGGAGATTAAAGCCGATTTCAGATAAGTTTCGAAAAGCCTTTTCAGAGGCTAGCCATTGTCTGGTAACGGCCACTATTGTCTAAATCTCTGAATAGAAATAAAATAGTCTCGAAAAGTTTCCCTTTACACCTACGTAACGTCTGTTAAAACAGTCACTTTATATTTGACGTTCTTTTGCCTGTTAGACTCGTTAATTACAGGTTCCTATAAATTATTTTGCATTCCGCGTTTCGCTTGTTTTCTACCCTCTCGAAGTCAAAGTTTCAAGCCGCTTCTGGCACCTCAAAGTTTTGATAAAAAAATCTTTAAGAAATAAAAATGAGACGAACTGAATTTGGAAAAGTGTTTTTGGCCCACCTTAGTACCCATGCAATAGATTTTTTATACTTCGCTGTTGTGTTTTCTTATTATTTATTTTAATTTAATCTGTTTTTTTGCATATGCTTTTTTCCAGGTTTCAGTTCTAGATTAACCGCCATTTATGGTTGAGTTTTTTGGATGTAAGTGTCATAGTTTTTCAGCCTCGATTTAGGTCGGTTGCCAGTGGAACTTACCAGCATTCAATTTTTAAATTTGTTTTTGAAAATGATTTTGAATCTATTATTATGTTTCACTGAGTATTTCAACTCTCGTCAATATATCAGGTTAAATGGTAAATCTTAAGGACAAATTCTCGATTTCTTTTGAATGCATTTTATTTAATCTTGAGCACGTGATGGTGCTTTGTTCAGGGTATCTGAACATGAATCTGTATGCTTTTTAAAGGTTCCAAGAAGCTTCAAGAGTATTATTATATTTTAGGAATATCTTCATTTATATTTTATCTGTCTTAATGTGGTACAATATTTGTGGTGTATAAAATTAAAGCAACTTTGCTCAAATTTCACATCGTTCGTAGCCGCGTAAGACTCCAAATTATGTTTTTTAAAAAACACATTTTACCGTTTATTTCCAACTGTTTATCTTTAAAGTTACTATGTGGCAACATCGTTAAGATTCTGTAAAAGAATAATATCAATAGATGTCGCCTGGAAAAAAAGTCTGTCGAATAAAGGTTGCGAAGATAAATTCATTCATTTTGTCGCCAGTTTTAACGTGGCATCGAGCAAAGATTAATTACAGGCGGACACCCGTCGAGTTATTACTTTCAGAAGCGCTCATCAAAAACAGGTGACGGTGGAATTCGTTTTATTTTCCATTTTGGTGTCTTTTACTTATCACCTCTTATCACTGCAAATAGCGGCGAAAGGAAGAATATCCGCTTCAAATATAGAGCGTAATCAAAAGCGCCCGAAATTTTTAATTTACAAGATGTTTAATTGAAATTTGACTTTGAGATTCATTATTCAAACGCATTTATAGTGAATTTCAAATTATATTTCGATAATTTCCTTATAGATTGATAGGAAAAACTATGGGTACTTGACCCTAGTTTTAATTTTTCTAACATTTCTCGAATATTTTGATTGTTAGCATCATGAAAGGATTTGTTTTTATGAATGAGACAAGTACTTATGCTAAATCGATATCTCATTTAATCAGAAAATAAATATACGTATATATTTCAAGAAATCACATAGGGTCAAGTATCCCTAACCTTAGGGATACTTGACACTATGCTCTACCCTACTCTATGGATACTCTACCCTACATTCAAAGAATACTTAAATTCTTTTGATAATTTGTATGTATGTAAACTTTAGACTATTCAATTGAAAGCGCTTAATTGGGAAAAGATAGTAATGCAACTAATATTAAAAAATAAATAATATGAAGACTATGAAACACAATTGATATTAATAAAAATCTAGTTTGAACTAAATTATCTAATTAGATTAAATCAAGTTATTAAATTAAATTAGTTTAAAATTAAATAAGCATTTAAAGTACTGAATTAATTAAATGATAAAAATTATAGCAATGGAAATGAGAACCTAGTAACTTCTCTTGTGCATTGAAGCCGGTACTAAACAAGAAATTAAAAAAAGTTTTATAATCTTACTCAGTTCCCCTAATATTTTAATGAAAAAAAAGCAAAAGAAAACATATTACATAAAACCAACAAAGAGACGAACACAACCGAAATGGCGATACGCTAAATGAGACGAATGACAAACAATTCGAGAAAAAGATTTTTTATTAAAAAAATAAATGAATAAAAATCGTTTGTTTGCATGCGAGGAAAAATTGGAATAAATTTCAATTCTTTTTAAAATTCTTAATAAAATAATTTTTTGTGTTGTTTTAAATTGTCACATTAAAAAGAATTTTAATTTTTAAATAATTATTTACTAATTATTCCCGCTCCCGCATCAGAAATTTGCTCCCAACCACTTAATGTACTTCGGTCGGCGACGACATCAAAACTGCTGTAAAAACCAAAAGGTATAACCTATATCAATTCTGGTTTTGTGTTCTTTTGGTAGGTTCAAGTATCCCAAACTTGAGTTTTTCAATATAATCTAAAGATTAACCCTTTACAGTCGATGCCGCCACAGTGGCGGCATTCTCAAGTCATCGTAGAAGTCGGTGCCGCCAGCGTGGCGGTATGATGTCATTCATGATTGCCTGGCGCGCAGCACGGCGACCGATGCTAGCGATGATGAAAGAAAACTATCCTCTCGATGTCGCATTCAAATGTTTGGATCAACTTGCAAATAGCAATGTTTATCGATCTCTTCGGAGAGGCTAATAGGGCTTTTTTGTAAAGCATCACACTTTGGAAAATTACAGAAATTAAAATTTTATGTTTTTATGTATTATAAGTACTATTAAATACATCATATCAGTTTCAACAAATTCTATGTTTTTTAATTACCCATATATTAAATTTAAATCCCGTAAGGAAAAGTAACTGCGAAACGCTAAATTTGCTCCGACCTGCTGGTACTCCCATCAGTGAAATCTGACGACCTCAGAGGGTCAAACCACTTAGAATTAAGACACTGTACAACAATGTATATCAAATTATAGCCTGAAGTATGCTTAAAACTCAAAAGTATTTTGATTCATCATAACTTAAAGAATAAACTTTTAATCCACAGAGGAATGAAAAAGGGAAAATTTTCTTCTGGACCCCCAGAACGTATGTA
Source organism: Araneus ventricosus (assembly GCA_013235015.1). Taxonomy (NCBI): domain Eukaryota; kingdom Metazoa; phylum Arthropoda; class Arachnida; order Araneae; family Araneidae; genus Araneus; species Araneus ventricosus. The sequence goes on from BGPR01000063.1 coordinate 1,189,748, forward strand.
CCCACACAACATAACAGTGGCTTTTCAGATTGGATTGGAAATCCCCTCCAACTGACCATGTGACGAAAGGTTAAATAGGGATAACACACAAAAATTACCACTTACATCCCAATCTGAGAAAATCATGTGGGGCCAAATATCCATAGTTCCCCCTATGTGTGATACTACCTAATGACTATTTCGTTATTTCCATCTGTGGTTTGATTATAAGAAAGATATCCAAATCTTGTTCATACTTGGGATCGGAATTTCATCTTTCCCTTACAGGCAATATAGATTATGTACCAACAGAGCTTTCCTTTGCTCCCATGTTGGTTACAAATGCTGTAACACGAAATCCGTCCTCGACACTGAACTGTGTGTTTTCTAATCACTCTTTATGTCCTGTTGCATAATCTTTTGCTTAATGACTAGATGTAAAGACAATAATAGGTAATCCCGGAAGAATTCGAATGACTAGAAAAGAGGAAAAGCACCGTCGTGTTTCTTTTAGACTCCCTGTTTTAAAAGTCTGTTTCACTCCCTGAGACTCAAAGCATATAAGAGAAAAATGTTTGCCGTGATCTTCTAATCATGAAGACTTACACAGAGCCATCATCGCCGAGACCTCACTAAGTCAGTACAACTAACTATTATTCGAAAGCCTTCGCTTTGAATATGCTTTGTTTCAACTTAAATTGAATTATGTGTTTAAGATCTTTTACCGTTGATTACCAGAGGAATGGACTATCGCCAATGGACCGCCTAACTGAACGAAGTTAAGAAAGCAAAATGTAGGCTGATTTAAAAATCATTAATGCGTGAAAGGGAAAGAATGTTCTGTCATACTATCATAAATGATGATTAATATTGCGAAAATTGTGGTTCCTCTTCTGAGCTTCTGATTGAGGACGACATATCGCTCGACGCATATTGCTCGGCATACCTGTAGAACGAAAGACCAAAAATTTGAAAACAAATAAGGGCACCAACGCAATACATTCTAATTTCTCAAATCCTTCAGGCACCTACAACAATCAAGTATGAACCATGGCCAGGGATTTGTCGAACCTTATGTCTGATGACTTCTTTCAAGTCAGATACAGTTTATGAATTCGATGCCCATCAATGCGGTCTACAATCCATCAAATTTCGGTCAAAGTTTTTGCAAGACCGATTTCTCATAGCTGATTTCTTTCAGCAGAGTTTGATTTGCATAAAACGTGTGGGAATACATCGCGTAAGGACACTTAAATCTTATTGATAGGACCTAGGATGTGTTTTTCAACGTCAGAATTTGGGCTAGTACAGTGATATGTGATGAGGTTATTAAAGAGACATGTTGCATATAAACTATATAAACTCTGTTCCTTCCTTGAAACTGTAATAGTTAGTTTAAAATGATTTTATACCATTAAATACGTATATATATCAACAATTTAAGTTTCGAGAAAGAAAAAAAAATGGCGATGAATCATATTTTTCTACTTAGTGTACTTATTTTAAAACAAGCATAAATTTGAATACGAATTAATAATTTTTAAAGATTATTTATGAAAAAATCTATGGAGTATCTTGAAGAAGACGGGTACTAATTGTTACAATGAATAAACAATATACCTAAATATCAGCTTGAGGTTTTAAGGTGTTTAAAATTACTCGGTTTCCATAGGAACTGAACTGAAAGTTTTTGAATAAAATACTTTAAATATGTTAAGGGGAAAGAAATAAAATAATTTTACTCTTTGTGAACAATTTTTAGTTCCCTTTTGCTCTTATTTACAACGTTCTAGAAGAACCACATTTCTTACTAGATGTACTCTCCCTGACTAGCATTTTCGTTCTTTAGTTTCATAATACTGTATTGGAAGACAAAAACCCGTGGAAATTTTAAAAAGAACGAATGCTGTAAAAATGCAATTTTCACCAAAAGCACTGTTAGGAAATGCCATTTCTTAATATAAAAAAAAAGTTACTGACTGAGGGCGCTACCATGAATCCATCTTCCGGCATGTGTGAAACAAGTTGTGCATATGTTTCCTATGAATTGAATTTAAGGAATAAAAGGAGAATCGGCCAACAAATGTCTTGAGAAAATTCCGACCATAGAAACAGTTGGTTGCAAGCGATTTGAACAAATAGGCGAGTCAAAAGAAAGTCCATGAAAAGGAAGACCATTCTTAATGGAGTCCCTTTGCTAATGATACGCCTCGGAATTGGAAAGTTTAACGTCTGAAACAGCTGAGGGACAAACAGCGCTTATGAAGCTGCCCGGCGTTTGGCGTTACCTCCATCCTCGGTACGCCGCAGCTTTCATAGTGTCCTGAAATTGTATCCCTTATAAACTACAATTGTTGCGCGAATTCTTGGGCGTTGAAAAAAATCGCCGAAGGGATTTTAATATACGGGAAATTTAATATGTTATGGTACACTTTACGCACGCTGACATCACAAGTGTCGAACGTGGGCAACCTCTAATACACGAGAGTACTCATAACAACCGCTCCATTGTCCAAATATGACAGTTTTGTGAGAGTTCTCTAATTTTAGGACCATACTTGCTCGATACGCTTCGCCCAAATAACGAATTGGCGGCTTGTACAGTAAATGCGGAACGTTATTTAACTTTTTAGCTATGTAATGCGGTCTTTGCGAGAAATACATGCGTTATCTACGGTAATTTGTAGGCAAGACAGGGTGATCTCTCGCACTGCTCATCCAATTAGAGCATTCCTGATCGAGACCTTCGGTATGGAGAGACTCATTAATAGTAATTGTGGTATCAAGTGGCAAGATAGCTATTCAGATTTGAAACTAGTTTATTTCAGGTTGTATCCTTAATGCCACTCTAAATTTGTGGAATTGAAAGAAGTTATTAGACAGGAAATGGGATCTATTCCCCCGGACATGCTCCATTTTGCAGTTTCACACGTTTTCACTCGCCTCAAATCTGTTTTATTCTGTGCCGGAGGGCATGAGGAGGGCCACTTTTTGATGTAACCTTCCGTAAATAAACACATTGCTAGTAATTTTCAGTGTAGGGCAGAATGGGATAAAACCGGTACCTTGATTCCGGCGCTATTAGTTATCCTTTCTAGCGGACAGATTCTGAATTACACTCCACTAATCAAGAAAAAGCAACGGTCATAGTGGCCGTGTTGATGCTGTTGAATTCACTGCATCTGTGAAGATGTATTTGTTTTTAGACGTCAACTCTCTAATAATCTTTTGTTTGTAAACTATCCATATTTAATAAGCATTACTGTTATAAAACTATATTTAATCCAGCTTATTATAAGTTTACTAAGGATTTATATCTTATCAAACAATAAGTATTTAGTCCAATAGTTGAGTGATTGTATTTCGTTTTCTATAACGTCTGCACTCGGGGTAAAACCGTGTACTCCAAGTGGCGCAAGACCGCGACAGACAGTATTGACGATTATTCGGATGAAGACGTTAAAAACACATCAAACTTTGATTGTTAATATTTACTGATGTATTTTCTAAATTAAATAAATCAGTAGGGTGAATCCAATGTAGAAACTGTCTTCGCTGGCCCACGAAAGCTGCAGTGACGCGGAGGAAGAAAACAACTGCTTTACAAGTGAATTTTGTAACATATATTTTTAAACTGTCATATAAAATAAAAATGTCTGCTACTTTTCCACTGAAAATCTAGTTTTCTGAATTTCCTATAAAATTAGCATGCGTACCCGGTTTTACCTCACTAGTGGGGTAAAACCGGATGGTTTGACTTTTTTTTTTATAAAAATGTCATTAATAAAAAAGTAATGAAACTATGAGTTTAATGGAAGGATATATTGTACTCCGATAATGAATATTTTAATAAAATTTGACAAGCCCTATGTTGAATAGTTTAGCTCCAACAGGCCTTTGTGTCTTAGCCGGGTAGTGTTACGCCTTTTCCCCCTACGTTTATTTTGATTGATTCTCCGTTTATGAAGACTGGTTAGCTAACATAGATCTGTCATTCGTAACATTAGTTCAGTAACAAGTTTTAAAAATCAAGCTGATGGCTCAATCAAATAGGTGATCCACTGAGTAATTAATATTTTTTATAATTCTCATTTGTGAAATTCCAGAAAATGCATTCGTAATGACGTCTTCTGTCAGTAACTTTTTAACCTACATTTTTATTTATTTTGCTCTTAAAAATTCTCCCATCCTAACAATGATTCTAGTGAAAATCGCACTCTATATCTTTATTTGTTTGATTTTTACGAATTTTTAAACTTTTTTCTTATTTTGCATAAAGATAATTAAATCTGAAACTATATATTGAATAAAAGGGGAACTTTCTAAAATGATCCTTCAGTAAAGAACACGACTGTGAATCTAAACTTCCGAGTTTCTTCCAACCACCTTGTCCTTACTTCTACGAAAACAATCAAAATAATTTCCGCTTACAAAAATTGCCAATTTCTGTCGAGTTTTCTTAGTTTCCAAACATCGAACTATCTGCAGTGGACAAAATTTCCTAAATAAAATCCGAAAATAAGAAAACTGCCGAATTCACCTTTTCTGTGGAAACCATTTCCTCTGTATATGCCCGCTTTTCATAAAGTTGTCGCTTCGGTGTCTATGCAAATAACCTGACTTTCCAAAGAAATTTGATAAGGGGCTGTTTCCAAAGAGATAGCTCACACGTCCGTGTTCGTCAAACGAGCCGCTCAACCAGTTCACAGTACTCAAGTGTCTTTGCATACATAGAAAACACTTTTCGTCTTCCATGGAAACAAATATTGCCCAGTTTGAAAAGAAATTCGTTTCTAGATAAGGATATTATATTGGAAAAGACAAATTTATTCATCTCTGGAGACGAGGAATGCAATTTCTTTTCAGAATCTAAAGGATTGCATTGAAACAGATCATCTCATTTACCAGAGATCTACAAAACAAGTTTTTATTTTTAGAGGCTTATACGCCCGTGTTGTTTTCTCTTATTAGTAAACACTTTTGGTTTGAAATCAGTAAAAATGTGGAGTGAAATTCCTACAATTCAAAGGGGGTAAAAAAGTATTCATATCTATTTTATTTTAAAGCTATGAGGATTTTGTGACCAGACCCCCAAACTTCCACGTCGCACCAACAAGAAAATCATTTGCAGATTCAACATGTACTTAAGGTGAAGAATTATTCCTTTAAATTAAAAAATAAATAAGAAAAATCAGTAATCAATTATTAGTTTTGTATGATTGATGCGAAACAATTAATTCATGTAAATGATATTGACAATGAAGCTTTCCATTTTAAATGGCTCTGCATCATAAGGAATGTGAGAGAAGAAAGTTCTTTGATAAAACTGATTTGAAAAGAACACTTTATTATGAGAAAGGCCTTGACAAGGTACAAGGATTGAATAATACAAATAGCATTAGAAATGTGTTAAAAATCAGGTTGTCTTATTTTACAATTTTGTAGTCACATATTCAGATCCTTATAGTTATAAATTATTCAAGACAATTTACGCTTTTTAACTCCATTTTTTTTCAACTTAAAAATTCCCAATAAAATCAGGAAAGGTGTACCAACTTAGAAATACCAGAAGACAAGAAGAATTATCGAAAAGTGTGGAAGAAAATTTATCGAAAAATCATCCCCTGCGAAAAAAATAATAACAAGCACTTAAAAAAAAGAGTGCAGATAATAAATATTTTTCTTCAGAGTGTCTTTATAAGTATTTTGTAATGGATGATAATAATTTAACCGTAAATGATGGACTTTTTTTATTTGGATTAACTTTGACTCAAAAAATTCCAATTGCGATGTTTTTAAGGGATGTTTTGAAATGTTAATTTCTCAGTTTCTTTTGAATACTTTCTGGCAAAGATCTGACATTTAATTTAGCAACAACATATATGCTCAGTTAATTATGCGAGATTATTGATCAATTTTATTTCGTATTATTCCTGAATTTACATCGTCTCTTTGTAGCATGTATGCGTTTCTAATAAAACACAACAGTAATTCAAGAGAAACAAGTTACTTCTAAAAGGAAAATGTCACGGTCACCTTAATTAAAAGAATCAGAATTTAAAAAACAATCTTTTTAGTTTAAAAAACTTTAGCTGAAGCAGGCATATTACATGAAAGTAGGCAGAATAAGTTTAGTTAGATATATTGACGTCCCGTTTTGGAGAAACTCTAGGGTTATTTTGGGACGGACTTCGTCATTCTGAATCATAGTGAGATGGAGGGGACGGCGCATGAGCTGGCAGCCCTCTTTCCAAGCTTTCGCGCCACACCAGCGGGAAGACGTTTGGCCATTACGTATGACTTTATGTGCAACAGGCCTCACACAGGCCGAATTTTTAGGAGAATCGGGTTTCGAACTTGGAACCCACCGGAACCAAAGCAGAGACTTTACCACTAAGTCACCGCAGCCCCTTTGTTCGTAATGAATGAGTGAAATGAACCATCCGTAGTATACTTGCGATTATGCAAACGAGTTTGCAAGATTTGATAGTTTAATTGAGCAATCGATTCATTATTTTCTTAGAAGTAAAGAAAAGACTTAAACAAATTGCGACAAAAGGAAAGATTCACTATTTAAAAGATACAAAAATGTATATTTCGTTATTCTTACGAAACATTCTGTCTAAAGAAAAATGACCGAAATCATTAAACCCCAAATTGACACAACATTATTTTAATGATGTCTTAGAAAATTCAAAATCTCTGAATCGACAAAAGATAAATAGAGCTTTTATTTTTCAAAGCTTTTCTCCGTCAATTATTTTAATGTAAATTGATCTGAAAGTCAATGTTTTTTTATAATTCTTCATTTGAAAAGAAATTTCTTTGAAGTCTCTATAATCTCCTGCAAAAGACTATTTCTTCATTAGTCTGTAATAAGGCATTTTAGAGAAAAATGGCATTTTATAAAAAAGTAATTTTATGCTTTTTGGAAATAATAAATTAGTTAGAAATTAATTTTTTAAATGTTCAAGAAGTGCAGAATAGGAAATTCACCCGTTTCAAATGACATAACACCTCATTTAACTCTAACCTCATAACCTCATTTCTTTCTCTTTTCAATTCTATATTATATTTTTTTTGAATCGTCAAAACTTTGAATGCCAACAGCTTCATGAACCAATCGGAAACGAACGGACATAATTAAAACGGAGCTTCAATGCTAATATAAAGAATTGATGATTGATCTATATTGAATTATAGTCCTACAGTTTACATCTAGATATTGGTACATCTATGCGAGTTCCTTTTTCCTAATCGAAATTTTTATGCTTGCTCTATCCTTTCAGATTCATGAAAAGCTTATGATGGTATTGTGGTCACCATTGTCACCTGGCAATCTCGGTTGCGGAAGATGGTTGTTTCGAGACCAGAATGATTGTTTCCAGACCGGAATGATCTTCCTTGACTATAAGCATCAGACACATTTAAATATCACCGTGAGTGGATTTTCTGCGCATTTATAAATTCGAATCTTTTGCGATTTCGAAAGGTTTAGCAGTGTAAATATAATCTACGACTGTGAATTAACGCGTCTTAAAATATTTTATCTCTTCGCCGTATGAAAGTCAATCGCTGCCATTTTAACTTCCAATACATTTTTGTGAAGTTCACTGGATTACCAATTGCGAAATTTATTATCACCAAATATGTTTGTAAAGTATATTCGTGTTGAAATTTCGCCCCAAAGTGAAGAGAAACCACATTCACGTTCGAACTTTTACTACACATCAGTTATTAAAACTATCAAATAAGCAATTATTATCAGTAATAAATAATACGATTCTATACGGTGTGATATTTAATTATACGTTTATGCACTAAGATGAAAATCTTTGCATCACAGTTGTACTGGAAAAAATTTTATTGTTTTGTTTTCATTGCATTATTTTCATAAGAAAGCGTACTCGGACCCACCTCAGCTGAACAAAAAATACCCAATTTACCATTAAATGTTAGCCAAATTATTCTGCCAAGGGAATTAAGTTCCCGAAAAGTGTGAGTCAATGACACAAACTAATAGCTTTGTCAAAACACCAGCAACCTCATGTAGCTTCAGAGAACTCACTGGACAATTCTTTATTTTTAGAGCTGTTTTCTTTCACTTTTAATAAAACGTCACTTTTTCGGCAATTTGAAGGCTACCCTGGTTTATTGGAATAGTCATGATTTTGAGATCGGTGTAAAATCTACTTTATAAAATTCTCTTTGGCGAAAGCTCTTACGTTAGTCTCAAGTAGAAATTTGCAGTAGTAGATTTCTGGACTAGCTGAGCCTTTGTCAAATACTAGTATTTCGATGTTGGAGGAAGGAAACTGAGCTGTCGGTAGGTTTCCGAGGTTAATGCTGTGTCGTGCGTTCGAAGATGTACAGAAAAGAAGACTAGTAGTGCGATCATAGTTAAAACTATATCCGAGGTTCTTACGAACTGACGAGGGCGATTAGGGGGCGAATAATAATATCCTGAATACCCATGTATACTTACGAACTTCAATAACCATACGAAGATTCAAGTTTCGAAAATATCATTTTGTGCAAGAATCCTCATCACTTTTAGCGGCACCCAAAATTGAGTATGCACTACTCTCTCTCTTAATTAAAAGTTCTGAAATGTTATAATAAATTCACGTTTAAGCTTAAGATCTGAAAGAATAATAAAAGACACATTAAGAAACATATAAAACGTATAAACAATAACAAAAAATTGATAATATTTTTATTAAAATAAACTTTGTCAAAGTTACAAATTTCTTAGTCACAAAATTGAGTATACAGTTAGTCTAAGTCATTAATAAAAAGAAAAAAATGACATTAACTAATATTTTGTTGCATATCCTTTTGCTTTCAAAACAGCTTCTAAACGGCATGGAATAGAGTTAACAAGAGTTTGTGTCGCCTGAGGGGTTATTTTTGTTCATTCTTCTGGTAGAACAGTTTTTAAATTTTCTTTATTCCTATTGTTGTGTTTCTGAACAGATATTTCCAATTTAGATCGCAAATTTTCAATAAAATTGAGGCCTGGGGACTGAAGTGGAGCATACAATCGCATTTTATACTTGTATAATAACCGTAAATTCACAATTTCGGCTGTATGTTTTGGGTCATTGTCTTGTTGAAAAATAGAATTTGATCATAAACTCAGTTTCTGTGGACTTTCTTTTAAAATTTTATTCAGTATATCCAAGCATTTCATTTTATCCATTATGCCATCGATAAAAACCAACAGAAATTCCCACTTCATTTGCTGGCATAGAACCCCATACAAGGACTAAGCTTCTCTCATGCTTGACTGTAGGAATGGTGTTTGGGACAAATAGTTCAGAATCAGGCTTTAACCAAGCATAGATTCGACCATTACTTCCAAAAATATTAAATTTACGTTTGTCTCTGAATATGACTTTATTCCAAAAATCTCCTGTCTCTGAAATATGCATTTTAGCAAAAGCAATTATTTTATCTCTATTGACTTTGGAAATGAAAGGGTTTTTTATAGCTATAATTCCATTATAATTAGCTTTCTTGAGCACCCTTCTAAATGTTTCTGCTGAATCACTCCTTTCTATTGCTGTAGACGTCGATGTAACTATTTCTACAGCAATCAATTTAGATTTTTTCGTATTGGTCTAAAAATGTTTCTCTTAGTCGTCGAAGTGAGAATTCCTTTTCTTACTCTACCAGGCTTATTTGTTATTAGTTCAGACTTTTTATACTTTTGGATGATTTTTTGTTTGTACCCATAACTACTCCAAGCATTCTTTGCAATTTAACATCGAGATTTGCTTTATTCAGACATTCGAATTACAAATTTCGGAGTATCAACACAGTTTCAGTTCTGGCGCTAATTTTGAGAATTAAAATATATATATATATAAAACTTATTTCTTTCACGGATATCAATTCCTGGTGCATTGCAGCATCAAATGTATTACACTGGTTCATTTAAAGAAAAGTGCTGGTGTCCAAATTGAAATTTTTATGAAGTGTATACTCAATTTTGTGACTCTCAAATTTGGAACTTCAACATAAAAATTTAGCCAATTAAGTTATTATCATTTCCTCATGTTCGTTTCCTTGCTTAATACATTCTATAATGAGCATTTTAACATTACTGTAAGTATTAATATTAAATGAATATTTTAAGTTGCTACTTTAGACGTTTAATGAAGAACATGAGTGGTGTATATTCAATTTTGGGAGCCACTGTAGCTCCTTTCAAAGAGAAATTTAAATTCTCAGCACTGAAGAGCTAACCTCTTTCTGAATTTTAATGGTATTCATCTGGAATTTTTATAAAAGTTTATCTATATCTGCCTGTGAGTGATGAGAGAAACATTACGCTATGTCTCACATATGCACAGTAATATCATTAACTACAAATACTCAAATTTCCCCTAATATTCAAAGTATTTAGTTTAAATTTGAATGCAATACTGCTGTAATATATTGTCGACTGCTCTGTAGGTTTCGTATAATTTAAATGAAAACTCTGCATGTTATGAGCAAAAATCGTCCGGGAAAATTTGAGATTTCTTAAAGAAAACTTTATATCTTCCCGAATATTGATTTGCTATCTTTAAAAAAATGCATGTAAATATTATGCACATCAAACATAACCATTGATGAAAGTTTCATCTCGTTATCAGCTTTCTGTGAAACGGAGCGAGTCGAAATATTTTTCCATCTTCATCACTTTCTGGTCACCTCCCTAATTGCCATCGTCACTGAATTTTCCCTGTAAAATGTATATGATACTCGATTGAACGTTATACGATTCTCGCATATAACTTCTCGCATTTTTCGAAATGTTGCTTAATGTTTTCACACCAATGTTTCATTTAATTCGCTATTAGAAAATAAATCAATTGAACGAATATTTAGAACTTTCTGTCAATTTTCCTTGTGAGTTCTGCGCAATGGCTCAATACAAAAGTTTTCATTGTGTTTTAGCTTACTTAGAAATACTTGTTACAATGAAACAAACTGTAGTACTGGTGAATCAAAATGTCTCTTTTTTTTAAGGTTTTTCATATTCTGTTAATACTAGAATTAGCATTATTGATCATTCATCGCAAAATTGGAAGTTCGATAAAAGAATGATCTGAATCTTTTCTTATTGGTTTTGATAAGAAATTTCGTAATGATTTTTTGCGCATTAGATTCCATTTTGACGTATTTCATTAATCGCCGTCTCAACTCTTATTTACAACACTGATCGCAAATAAATTATAGACTTTCATGTATTAGTGTTCAGAGAAATAGAATAAATCTAAAATGAAAATTCGAGCAGTTTACTTAATTAGGGGAGTTTAGTTTATTTAATTAGGGGAGAAGAAGTACAGTGCAAGCCAAATTCTGCCGTTTTGGATATTTTTTTGTGAATTGGTTCGATAAATGTAGGTCTAAACATTGAATGTAAGTGCAATACTATACAAGCCTCCCTATAATGCTTCCCAACAAATCTGAATGAGTATAGAAGAACGGTATGTCCAAACTTAAAACTTGATTATCTTAAATTAAGAGTCATTTGAGTCGATACACTTCCCTTCAGAATTCGAAAAGAATAGTATTTAGTACTTTCGAGCTTTCTGCGTTCAGTTCAAAATCAAACATCAATAGAAAAATATCTCGGTTCAAATTATCACCGAAATTCAAATCTGCCATCTGGCTTTTGTCTGTATTTCGACTACGTACTTCAGTTTACTTGTAACTCAATTAGTGTTCTCAGCGCTTTTTAATGACTTTTTTTAAAGAAAGAACTCATCAGCAAATATTTGAGTTCTTGTACATATAAATTAGATGCAGATTACACGGCCTCTTTTTTTTTTGTTCTTGGTAGCAGTGAGGAAAAAAATGAACTATCGTGTTTTGAAATTTTCTTCTTTCAAATGAAGTCGATCGAAGATGGGTTTTGTTATAAATCTAAATGAGCAAGGTTTTCTAGGCAATTGGCTACTGGTTAGTCTCTATAAACATCTACTGAGGGAGTGCTATCTATTTTGAAAGAAAATTCGTCTCAATATCATGATTTCCCATGTTTGATTATTCTGACATAAATATTACTCGCTGGCCTATCTCAATTTCGGGATCCACGTTTGTAGATTTCTCGTGTAATCTCTTTAAGTTCTTATAATGTGATAGTAGGCTCAACCACTGAGCACGATTCAAAAGTAAGAAGTCCGTCTTTAATAGCCACTGCGTAGCTTCCAAATATGATATCTGTTCAGATGAGCATCTAAAGAGAAGGGAAACCTTTTGTAATCGAGGACTTGTCAAACACTTCCAGGAAGAATATCTGTCGACATTTCTTTTGTTCAGATTTCACTTCGATAATTTTTAATATTTTCATGAATTTACATGGGCTTTTATATTTCGAGAAAAAGCAGTTTGACTGACTATCTAATGAATTAATTATAACTGAAGAATAAGTAAATATTTACAGCAGCGATGTGCTAAAATTTGTTTGATAGCATTCAAAATATTGTTTGAAAATTTATATGCTCCATGAATTACCAATCTTGAACTGTGGGTTAAAACCTGTGCTCTTCTCAAAAAGAAGATATAATTTGAAAAAGAAGTAGTGTTACAGAGGAAATCAATCCGTGCAATTTTTCTGGAGTAGAATGAAAATCAACTTTTTGAAATTGCTTAAAATCACGCGAAGGCAGCATCTGTTTGACCTGCATTTAAAAACACTGTCTATACAAGGAATATCAGTTCAACCAAGTATTGAGGTAAAGAGAAAAAAAATGACAAAGCAAATAATTGCCCCTTAACAGTGATGCCGGAGCTTAGTTCATGCATCGAATTATGTCATTTTTCCACTTATAATCTAAAATGAAGTCATTCATGGAGTTCTCATTCGATACAAAATTGACTGGTAATCCATTAACATCTCAAGTGTCCGATGGGCTGTTAGTTGCAACACATTCCCAAAACAGAAGAGGGCCATCTAATTAGACGGTACAGAAAACCACAGACACTAAATAGAAATTCATGATTTTTTTAAAATGAACATTTTTCGTTTTTTGTTGAAAATCCATCAAAACTGTCATCAAAGTGAATGGTTTAAAGAATGTTAATCAAACTTCGAATGAAGTGAATCCGGATTATCAGATTTGGGGTGCGATTACGAATGTAAGATTGATGAGAGCATCATCAATTGCGATTTCAATGGAAATCCAATTGCATAGAGGAAAGAATGCAGGATCTATGAGTTGATCTGCACTAATTTTCAGATACGAAAATGAAATGTTTTCTTAAGTTTATGGACATGTGCATATGTGATTGTCGATGTTTCATTGTGTAAATCTAAGAAAGGAATCTAAATATTCTAAAGTCTTTTAAGTACAGCATTTAGTCCATTCTATATTTAAATGATTTTCACTTTAAAATGAATTTGTATAATTTTATTTTATTGCTTTTATCTCAATGAAGAAAACTTAAAAATATATTCTTCTGCCGAGAAAATGAATGTAAACTCATGAACTTAATTGTTAGAACTTTAATAGAAAAGACAACATCATACTAAGCATAAAGAGTCTAACCTAAAATAATGTCACTTTCAGAAATCCTGAAATAGGTATTCAATCGAAAAGAAATATTTTAAAATCCATTTCCTAAAATCAGAATTCCCATATTTAACACATTCATGAATTCTTTTGCTGCAGCTTCACGCTTCCTTCCGTCAATCATTGTTATCGTTAATAAGATTCACCTTGCAACTCAAGCGAAAATTTATTCAAATTTATGTAGATACATTAATAATATTTTGAAATTCATCGTACGTTTGAATAGTTACTATATTAGTTATTCTAATAATTCTGAAAGAACCGGAATTTCCCATCGCTGAGTTTTAAATTGCTCGGGTAAATTTCATTATATTATTGGTCAGAAATCATCCATATTTTTCAAAATAGGCTACTGGGCCATAGCCATATAAGAAATTATGTAGTTTCTACGGTAACTTAAGAGAATAACCTCATACATATAAAAAAGACACACAGAGCGAGGCATCATTGATTTAAATTTTTTCCTCATTCTTATTGGCTTACAGCAAAACCCATTCAACATACTGAGTTTACAAATGGCAAATGACATGATCATAATCGGAATGGGATATTGGCTATCCAGCGCCGAGTTCTACTTACGGTTATGAATAAAAGATTTTTTGAAATGGAAAAAGGAAGGGAAAAAACCAAAGATAAACAAAAAGACGTCGACTACAAACTAAAGTTACTCCAATCATAAAAGTTTTGCATGCATTATGCGTATCAGTGTTTGAATTCATTTGAAAGACAATATCAAAGAAAAGCAAAGGATCTGAAATATTTTATCCCCGACATGTTGTATTAAGAGCTGTGTTTGTTGGAAAGCTGGATATGTCTTTGCTTTAGAAATTCATCAGGGATTCTAAAGGAAATGAAAGGTTTCTCAATTTTGTAAATCGTAATGAAACTTACATATTTTAAATGTGCTTTGAAACTACATTAAAGATGGTCACCATAGGTTTGTAATCATATTATATTATAAAATGTTTCTTTTTGTGAAACTCCTGCCATACAAGAGTTGTTATGTTTGTGTGTACTCTCTACGTTTTTGCGTTCATTTTCGGTATATTTAGAATAAACTTGGATTTTATTTACCCCTGCTTTACTATATTGTCAAGTTGAAATGAGCTTGCTACACAATGTGACTTAACAGAAAGATTTATTTGGCCGTAGTACTCTACCCGGACAGCACCACAGCTGAAGACTTATTCAGCTGTGGTCTTTTTACATACCTAGTGGAATGTTCTAGAACATTCCACCAGGGAGTTATCTACATGGATGAAATTTACATAAATTATATTTGCATATAAATTAAATAATAGAAATAATGATCGTAAACATAAAAGTCCAACGACTCGAACCCGAGTCTCTTGGTATCGAAAAGCAGCGCCGTAACCGTTTGGCTATTGGGTCTTCAGCCAGACCGCGACATTTCTCCCTCCTTACGAGACACAGCGACCCGCTGGTTTTGTTTTGAGTGGTTTCTTGTGACAGGCCCCAGGTAAACTTGATCAAAGGTCCTTTGGTCAGAGTCAGCAATTGGTTGTGTTGGTGAATCGTCTCGGGTGGTGTTCTCCAGCTGAAGGTCTGGGTCGTTATAGGGTTTCATCCGCAGAACATGCACCACGTCTGTCAGTCTTCGTTTGCTACGCATACTATCACAAGGTTCAACTTCATAAGTGACGTCAGATGACCTCTTTGTTACTCTATATGGTCCGAAGTATCGCTTCAACAACTTTTCAGATAACCCCACCTTACGAATAGATGTAAATATCCAAACCAGGTCTCCTTCTTTGTAACTCACTCTGTCCGATGTCTTTCATCATAACGGCTTTTATCTTTGTCCTGTGCCTTCGTTAAATGTATTTTTGCCAATTGCCTAGCTTCTTCTGCCTTCGTCACCAGGTTCTGAACATAGTCGTACGCTGATTAATCAGGAAGAAAGGGCAGAATGGCATCCAATGGTGTGTCCACGTCACGCCCATGAACTAGAAAGAATGGACTGAAACCCGCCGTCTCTGCTTTGCGGAGTTATATGCAAAAGTAACAAAAGGAAGTATGTTGTCCCAATTCTTTTGATCGACATCAACGTACATGGCCAGCATGTCGGCGAGTGTTTTGTTTAGTCTCTCCGTAAGGCCATTTGTCTGAGGGTGATATGCAGTAGTTAGCAAATGGTATGTCATGAATAAATCGTTTACTTCTTTCACGAGATTTGACAAAAATGACCGACCTCTATCACTGATAATTTCTCTTGGTGATCCATGTTTCAGTACAACGTCTTCGACCAGGAATTTTGCTATTTCCACGGCTTCACCGCTTGGTAAGGCCTTTGTGACAGTGAATCGGGTAAGATAATCTGTGCAGACAATTATCCATCTATTCCCTTGCGTTGTTAGTGGAAATCTTCCAAGTAAATCTATTCCTATTTTAGCGAACGGGATTTCTGCTGGCAAGATCGGTCGAAGAAGTCCCGGAGGTCTTTGAGGTGGTGAATTTCGCCTTTGGCACTCCCGGAAATGTGACACATAACGACGAACACTGCGGTATAATCCAGGCCAGAAAAACTTCCGTCTGATTCGGTCGTATGTCTTGGCAAACCCTAAATGGCCCGCCGTCGGTGCGTCATGAAGGCTTTTTAATATACCTTCACGAAGATGCTTCGGTATGAATAATAGCCACTGCTTTCCCAGAGGGTCATAATTTTTTCTGTATAAAATTCCGTTGAATTCTTTGAACTTTGTTGAGTCTCTCCTTCTACCCATTTCCTCTCGTATATCTGCCACTTTAGGGTCTTTACTTTGCTCTTCTTTGAAATTTGTTATGGTATTGAGAAACGGTATATCTTCAGAGGTTTCTTCTTCGATTTTGGGCAATGGGTTCCTAGATAAACAGTCGGAATCCTGGTGCCTCCTCCCACTCTTGAAAACTACGTCCACATCGTATTCCTGAAGACGCAAAGCCCATCTTGCTAATCGCCCGGATGAATCTTTTAGATTCGCCAGCCAGCATAAAGAGTGATGATCCGTTATAACTGTAAATGGGCGGCCAAAGATGTAAAGTCGGAATTTACTGATCGCCCAAATAACTGCCAAACACTACTTTTCTGTTGTCGAATAATTTTTCTCAGATGGGGTAAGTGAACGAGACGCATATGCGATGGGTTTCTCAAGTCCACACTGTATTTGTACAAGAACGGCCCCAATGCCATATACAGTGGCGTCCGTATGTATGAGGGTTTTATCTCCTGGTATAAAGAAGCCAAGCACAGGGTCTTTCGTCAACAGAGATTTAAGACGGGCAAATTCCAATTGATGGTCGTCTTTACATTCAAATTTTACATCTTGCTTCAATAATTCGTGCAACGGCCTGGCGATGTCGTCAAACTTATGAATAAATCGTCGATAATAAGAGCAAATCCCTAAAAAACTTCTTACTTGAGAAATGCTTTTCGGGGTAGGAAATTCTTGAATGGCTTCAACTTTCCCTGGATCTGGATGAATCCCATCTTTGTCTACTAAATGGCGAAGGATTTTTAGTCTGCTTTGACCAAAAAAACATTATTCATGGTTCAAAGTCAATCCGGCACTTCGTATGCACTGGAGAACCATCCTTAGTAGTCTAAGATGTTCTTCAAAAGTGGCTGCGTAGACTATAACATCATCCAGATAACACAGACAGTGTTTCCATTTCATTCCTTTAAGGAGACTATCCATCATTCTTTCAAATGTTGCTGGGGCATTACATAGCTCAAATGGCATAACCTTAAATTGGTACAAACGATCCGGAGTAATAAAAGCCGTCTTCTCCCTGTCTCTTTCATCAACTTCGATTTGCCAATAACCAGACTTGAGATCCATTGTAGAAAACAAGCTTGCACCGGAGAGGCTATCCAAGGCATCATCAATTCGCGGCAATGGGTACACATCCTTTTTGGTGATTTTGTTCAAGCGTCGGTAATCTACACAGAAACGCCAGGTTCCATTTTTCTTCTTCACTAATACGACTGGGGATGACCACGGACTCTCGGAATGCTCTATGATGTCAAGTTTTAGCATTTTGTCGACCTTTTCTTGAATTACTCGTCTCTCCTCAAAGGACACTCTGTATGGCTTTTGTTTGATTGGCTGGGAATCATTCGTATTTATTCTGTGCTTTACTTTGCTAGAGACCTTCACTGGTTTGTTCTCAAGATAAAAAACATCGGTAAATTCCACAAGCAAGCTCAGAAGCTCTTTTCGTTGTAAGTCATCTAGTTAAAGGGCTTCCAAATCTTCTTCTGCTTGTCCTAAGTGCTCCCGGTGTTTTACTTCCACTTTGTCAGTATTCTTGTTCAGAGAACTAATCGGTCCTTCTTTAATTTCCGTCATTCTGGCAATACATATGCCACCTGGTATTATCTGTGGCCGACAAGAACTATTTGCTATCAAAATATCCACTTTACCACTCTGAATCGTGGCGATTGAAGCCGGCACTTTTAGCTCCTTATCCCATTCAAAATCCTTTGCTCCTGTAATTATGACCTTTTCTGACGTCTGGTGGTGTTTAGCTAGCACAAGAACCTTTCTGATATAGTTTTCTGGAACGACGACATCATTGGCAGCGTATAAACCATAATTAACCTCAGTCATGTAAAGATCGTTCGAAGCAGCTTCACCAATCTGAAGTTTACCAGACCCGCAGTCAATTATGGCATCCGTTGCTTTTAAAAAGTCCCATCCTAATATGAGGTCATGACTGCACTGCTGGAATACCAAAAATTCGAAAGGCTGTACTACTCCATTCAAGTCCACTCGCAACATACATCTTCCAATAGCTTCTACTAGTTTTCCACAGGCCGTTCGAAGAATCGGATTGCGTTCCGAAAACATGGGCGTCCTTAATCGGATGTGTAATTGTTCGGAAACCACAGAATAATCAGCTCCCGAATCAACCGAAGCATTAACGATATGCCCATTCACAGCGACGGATACAAAGTTTTTGACTAGTTTAGCAGCCGTGTATACTGGAGGGTTTTCATTCTTTGCGGCCTTACCCCCCATGCAGGTCGCAAGCTTTAGTTTTCCTCACTAGATCGAATAGGTGAGCGGCGAGCTGGGGATCTTGATTGGCGGCGGTGTGGATTGCGTCTAGGATATGGCGAAGCAGTTCTATATCGTTGGTAATTGGATTCAGGGTCGCGGCCGACATCAGAGACAGAGTCAGAATCCCAGCGTTGATACTGATCAGACTGCCTCCTTAACCTCGCTTCGTTAAAAACCCGTCGTCTATCACGGCAATATCTCGTAACGTGACCCGGTCGTCCACAATGGAAGCATATTGGTACATTATCGGAAGTACGCCAAATATCAGTCTTCCTTCCGACATCTTGTAGATTTCGTCTGCCGTCTTGTTGGAGTCTTTGTCTGGGTCGCCAGAAACTTTGGCCAGTCCTTCTGTTAGTTGTGTAAGGAGAAGGTGCAGGTTCGTTTTGGGTGAGTGGGGCCAAAGTGCTTCGTACTTCTTTTCGGATTATAGATTCTAAGCCGTCTGCTCCGTCATCTGTACAAGTTGCAATTTGCGGCAGGACTTTCTGGATTTCTTCTCTAACGATCCGACGAATCAGGGCGCTCAAATCCTCTTCATTTGCAGTAGAGATTGGAGTGATATTTGGTAGTCTTTCATATCGTGGCTTAACGACGCGCCTTTTACTCATGGCATCAACTTGACGGCAACACGTCACAAACTGATGTACTGTACAGACCTCTCTGTTGATCAGTACCTGGTACAGGTCTTCAGCCACCCCTTTCATTAGATGCGATACCTTCTAATCCTCTGTCATACTTTTATCTACCCGCCTGCATAGTGACAATACGTCCTGATTGTATGACTCGTACGTTTCCCCTGGGCGTTGAGCTCTCGTTCTTAATAGTCCTTCGGCAAAACTTTTTAGATCTTCAGGCCTTCCGAAAGTCTCCTCAAAAAGTCTTTCGAAGTCTGACCAATTTTTGAATTGATCCCGCGACAATATTTAGGAACTGTAAATGATGATAACGAATTTATCAGAAGGACATATTTTCATGAAAAATTTTATAAAATCAAGAATTTAGAAATAACTTTTAATAAAAATTTCTGAGGCTGACAACAAATTTCTAGTCTTTAACAAATGAAACGATCTTTTTAGCTTCGCTGAATACAAACAAGCTTATTAACTTCTTTAAAATTTTTCATACCAGCAATTATATGGACACATTTTTTTACTATTACACCTCATCCATTTGCCGTTGACTATAAGAAATTTGAATGAAATTATCTATTTTCAAAGGTTGATATAGTGCCTTAAATATATAACGCTCATGAGTGCAAATAGTGAGCTCATAAATCTAGGAAGGTCTAAAACAGAAGTTACAAAATCGAGCAAACAATCGGGTTTATAAGGGGTATAGTTCTCTCCTATAACAATTCAGCTCTCAGAACGTGAATTCGTATTAGAAATAAAGCAGTATAAGAGTACTTTTGGCGGATAGTTCCACTTATCCAACAACGCTGTTTTTAGGTCCTGGATAGTTCTGGGAGTCATTCCAAGAGTATTCCAATAATGCTGTATAGGGTTTAGGAAATCTGGTAGTTCAACCCAATCGGCAAAAATCCTCACTTTGAAGAAATTTGTCAACCCAATGCAATCAGGACCAACTAATGCCCTGGAAAGACGAAAAGGATTTGAATGTAGTCCTGTCTTAACCTAAAAATTAATTCTCAATATAAATTCATCTTCAAAGAACCAGGGACCCTCTAGCTCTTCCCAATATCCGTGAAAGACTATGGTAGCGAAGAATTGATTATTTGGGCAGACATCATGTCCGATGGAAGCACAAACTTCCATGTCTTTTGAACTGTCAGGCTGGGAAGGCTACAAACATGCACACATGATTTCAAATTTATCCACAGCCAAAAGTCGCATGGAGTAATATCAGGGGATATAGGCTGTCATGCTGTCGGATGTTGGCTGATTACTCTCTCATCATCAAATTGTTGGCGTAGAAAGCGTTGAGCTAATCTTTAAGTGTATGGCTAAGAATTGTTACCGTCTTCTTTCCCAAGACTACCATTTTACCGAAATTCGTCTTCATGTGAATTTACAGGCAACTGCAGTATGTGCTTCCCTTTCCACAATAATTATTCTCTGTAGCCTGTACCTTCCCAAACAACTCTGCTGATAATACAGTCTTGTTCATGAAGAACCAGCTCCATTTATATTGTTACGATTCTGACGGGCTCGTGGATTGAATGGACTTTAATCAAGACGACACAAACAGAAATTTATTTACAGTTGTTATTTACAAGTAAGAAGAGATTAGGTTATCGTGAAGTAATCCATGATGACTAAAATGTTCCTGTTATCATCTGCTGTCCGTGAAAGAGGCCCTAAGATCTCAAATGCTATTCTTTGGAATGGTGCTCTGTATTATATCGTGTAACTTTCCACGACTGCGTCTTTTCGGTCCTTTCCGGGCATTGCAGGATTTGCACCATTCTTGGACATCCTCTTTCACTTTGTTCCAGAAGAACTGTTGTCGAACGTTGTGAACAATCTTCATAACTCCGATATGACCACCCTTTGGATTACTGTGCAACTCCTTTAATACATCCGGTATTCTTGACCGAGGGAGCACTAATTGCCACTTTGATGATTTGCCATCTTCGGACTCCCACTTCCTATACAAAACGCCATTTCGAATTTGAAGTGAATTCCAGAGAGCCCAATAACGTTTAGTTCTAGGACTGAAGCTTGAGATATCTTGCCATATGGGCCTTGTACTTGATGATTCCATAAATTCGATGATCGGTTTTATGTCTGGTTCCTTCATTTGTGATTCACGAAATTCTTTATCACTCCATGGATCTGTCTGCGGTGGAACTGGATCCTTGATTTGGCGCACGATTGGTCTTATCATCTCTCTTCCAGCTGAGATGGTGAGATTCGTCTGAGAAATAACCTGATGACATGTCTTGGTTCCATAAGTACCTGATTGGAATAAAGTCACATCTTCTAAAGCCGAATTTCAGAGAGTTATCCTTCAAGTCCAGTATGAAATTATACTTCTTCAAAAAGTACAGTCCGAGTATGAAATTGTCAGTAATTTCTGCCACATATACAGTATGGTCATAAGAAAAATTTACAAATCGAATTTTGATGTTCATCTTACCAGTAATCGCAATTTTATCGCCTGTTGCAGTCTGGAGGGTAACACAGGGCGGCGTCCATCTTTCCATCAAGTTGTTGAGAAAACTCTTGACGCATGATGGTTACATTAGCCCCTGTGTCAACAATCATTCGACAGGATATTTCATTGACGAAGGCTTCAATAAAAAGGTCATTTTTGCCACTGCTTCTGGAAGAGATATGCAAAACTTCAAAATGGGGCTTTTAATCAATTGGCAGTCTCCTCCCCGCGAGACCACCATGTCCTAGTTTTCCTGCTATTTGTTTTTAGGTGTGTTTTTGTCCCATTTATCTTCCGACCTGACAATTTCGTTGAAAATGACCCTCGGTTCCAGACTTCTAGCATTTTGCGGTCGTCTTGCTGCATTTGTTTGCTGTTGTGCCTTGTTTCCACATATTAGAAAAGAATTCTTGTAGCGCTTTAGCAAACTCCGCAATTGCGGCATCCGATTGATGTTGAATGTCCGCACCTCTTATCAAAGACAATCCTTCCTTGTAGCTTGTTGGGCGGCCTCGAACTTCATAGAGTATACTAAAACCACTTTCAAGTCTCTTAATTCAGCCATTCGTAGAGCTTTTTTAATTTCTATTTATCACCATCAATAAGGTACTGAAGTGACAATGTTTCTCGTACTTTGTTGAGGCAATCAGAAAATACAAGGTGGGACAGCCTCTCGATATCCGTAGCAAGTCTTGAAGGGTCTCATTTGGTCTTTGTTGGCGAGTTTTAACTGAAGACGGCGATAGTACTTGAGACATTTTCCCTCAAAGTTTAATTCTAGAGCGCTTGAAAGCATTTCAAAGCTTAATTGCTGATCTTCGGGAATCGTTCGCAATATATTTGCGGCTTCAGCTCGCAGAGGTGCAGCAAGTTGGAGAGTCCCAGGCATTGGCTTTGGCGACAATGGAGAACTGAGTCTTGTAAACTTGCCAGGATGTTTTTCCATCATATGTCGATAATTTGATGCTTGGCTTGGCGATTATGGGTGCATGTTGAATTATTTCTGCTTCACGGGAATTTTGTATCATCTTTCCAGTATAGTCTTCGAAACCTTCAGGAATTCTCTCCACTTTCTTCAATTTATCAATTTCTTGTTCCAGTTTCCCAAAATTCTGCTGGATTGTATCGACTCTGTTCTCAATTGCATCGAATTTCTCCTCAATTGTATCAAACTTTGCTTCAACTTTATCAAGCCTTTCCTCATTTTTCTCCACAATAGCGTCTACTTTTGTGCTGATCATATTTAAAATATTAGCTCGCATATATTCTTGACTTTGCTTCATCTCTGTTTGTCTTTGCTTCATCTCTGTTTGTCTTTGCTTCATCTCTGTTTGTCTTTGCTTCATCTCTTCTTGCCTTTGCTTCATGAATTTTCTTTTCATCGTAGAAGTGAGTTCCTCTTTTTTTTCTCTTCCAGATTTATTAATATTATGATAAACTTTCGATGTTTCAGGAATTTTTTAAAAACAATTTCATAGCTAAGTTTACTTTTTTTCAATTTTACATAATATTAGCGAATTTTTGAATGTGTAAATTTCTTTCGATTCTACAGAGCATTTTGTTGATTGAAAAATTTTTCAGTTTAAAAACAAAGATCAGAATTCTAAAATAACCGAAACATGAAATCGATTCCTTTTTGAAAAACATTCATTGCATTTTTTAAAAGGTAATTTTTTGCAAGAAAATTTGCAACTTTAACGCAACATTTTTGCTGATTAAATTCTTATTTCAGCTTAATTCCTTTTCATGCGAATTTTATTATTTTAATTAATTATTATTATAAATATAAAACTTAACTGAAATTAAATCTAACCTTTTAAAAAGAATGAAAGTGTCAATTTCATTAGTGTATTGTTCTTTCATTAACTTTACTGAACAGAGATTTTAAACTTTAAGATATCGACTAGATGAAATTTCATTTGGGATTCAATCCTAATTAATCTGGATTATCTGTACAATTGTATTGCCAACAGCTGGGCATTATTCTTAGCGCCTTCAGTTAATAAGTAGCGCAAAAGGAGATTTCTCTAAGATTACTTATAAGAAACATTGTTCCAGTTTGGAGGCAATTAATTGCTTAACAATTAATCACATTCTCTCGCCCTACCACAGCGGATCCACGTTAATAGCTAATAAGTCACGCTAATCCAACTCTAACAGCAACCTACCGAACGCCTGATTAAAATCAAATTTTAGCACCATCGGTGCTGACGGCACTTTCCGAAACCGGTTGAATTTAAGACACGTTCATAACTTGAAGATTATCTGCCGTATCCGAGTTCGTTAATTTATTCAGAAAGAAGATGTTTATTAACGAAAACAAAACGTCTTTCAAAGTTTCGAGCAGCAGTTAGTTCCCTATCAACCAGGCGAAAATCACGTATATTTAACAAGTTACAGCTTCTGCGTGAACATAGTTCAATAGTGAAATAACATCACGTTTGGAAAAGCACGTCTTCCAAGCAAAGTC
Organism: Araneus ventricosus; assembly: GCA_013235015.1. Lineage (NCBI taxonomy): Eukaryota > Metazoa > Arthropoda > Arachnida > Araneae > Araneidae > Araneus > Araneus ventricosus. The sequence continues at coordinate 1,213,948 of BGPR01000063.1, forward strand.
GTAGCAAAGTTGTTTTCGTATTTTTATTACCTTTATCAACATGATCTCACGTCTTAGATGCATCAAGTAAGGTGCATACTTTTCCTGTTCATTTTGAAGTAGTTTGTTAGCTTTTCTTTCAGTGTTTTTTCATCGTGATCATTATCCGTGGATGAAGCCAAAATTCCTTTCTCCCTAAAAGTGGATTTTCGATGAAAGCGAATAAATTTTTCGACAGACCTTGGGTCGAAAAGTAATTTATTTTCAAATGACTATTTTTTTATTTCTGTGTCTGATATAAATTTTAAAGTTTGTTTTTGTGATTTTATCAAGTAGATTTTCTAGATCTGAGTTTTAGATTAAACATGTAAAATTTGAGCTTAGAGAATACATATACAGTGTGTAAAAATATATTTCATTTAAGGAAATTTTTCCTTGCAATTTTTTGACACAATTTTCTAAAATAACAATTATACTTATTAAATATAACAGTAAATGCTTTAGAATCTGTCTTCTGTATTCATAGCTGATTACCAAGTAGTTTAAAAAATGACGAACGAAAAATTTTCCTTACTCTTAAAATTTTAATTAAATGAATTTTCATATAAGCTGACCTATTTATACATGACTTTAAAATTATGACAAAAAATTAATGCTCTATTTCGTACATGCAGAATAAAAATGAATTTACTACAAATACTCATGCGTACAAATACTCATCACGAATATTCAAAGTATTTGCTTCGAATTCTAATATAATGCTTCTCTGTTTTATATTCTCGCAGATTCTGCAAGTTTCGCATAATTTGGTTGTAAACTCTGCATGCTATAAGCAAAAAAAATGTACCTAAAAATTTGAGATATTAAAAAAAAAATTCGCATCTTCTTCATATCCCGAATATACGTGCGAAAATATTGCGCACAGCCAACAAAAACACTGATTAAAGTTGTAAATTATTATCAGCTATCTGTAAAACAGGGTGATTCCAAATCATTTTCTTGATCATTTTCTGGACGGTCCTCTAAATGCCCTCGTGACCGAATCTTCACTATAAAATGTTAGTTTAAGCATGTTCTTTATGTGGTCGAAGGTAGTTCGTCCAGCCTTTCTGGAAAAAGTTGATAAAATGTGTAAATCCGAAAGTGACTGGTTCTCTTTGATCATTATAGTATATTTAACGACAAACTACTTAATATATTAATCTCCAATTCCTGGAAAAAGATTGAGAAATCTATAAGTTTTGCATCCAATTTTCGGAAACGCAAAATTTCCCAAAAGACGCCAAGGCCCATTATAAGGGCCAAAAGAAGTGCTGTAGGCATTTTGACTTTATACGTTTAGCAAGTGATTTTGAATTATTTACATAATTTACCTTGCTTAATTTTTTATAAAAATTTTGTGAAGTTTCTGAAGCTAAAACTGACAAGTGAATCATTTGCTATCTGCCTAAAATCAATTTCAATCCAAAAGCAGAATTATTTTTGAGGTTTAAATTTCTTTGTTTCTGCCTTTAAATCATCAATATTTACAAAAGATAGTATAGATTTGCAACTTTCTAGAAAATATATCCGATATTGGTATGGCCACCGCGGATTTTTGGATTCGTATGTTGTAGTCGAAGATCCATCGAGAAATCCGGCTAGTACATGTTGCATATATGTCTATTTTGGCGTCACGTAAAAATTAGGATATATTATCTCTATTTTTATTTCCTGCATCTGACCACTATTCAGAACTGTTCCATAATACATGTCTTCAAGCAAAGGCCCTAAATCTAACAAAAATAATAAAGGACTGCAAAAGTGTTTTTTCTTTATTCATTTTTAACTTCGAAAAAACGTTTATAAATGGACTTTCAACTGATTTATTGATACACTAATTTCTTTTAAACAAAGAAAATACTAAAACTTTTTTTTAATATTCAGCAGCTTTCATTAAATTTTCAACAAGTGGCTTCAAACTATTCCTTTTTTGAAGGTTTCTTGAGGACCCAATTCACTCTTTGAATTTTGGCTTTGCATTTGCTGAATAATTAATATCGATCCTACTTGTGACATTGAATCTCAACAGACATTTTTCACTGCCATTATCGAAATCTTCAACTGCTCGATTCATCAGCATTCAATCGAAAAAATCCCCTTACAATTGTTGCTTCCAAGTTCTTTTTTCCGCTGAATAATCAGCATGAAAAAGAAACGAACAAAAACCGCATTCTGGAGGATGAGTGAGAAGACGCGCAAATCAAATTCGAACATCGTGCAGGGCTTTTATGTTTTTTATCTCTTTGAAAAACCATTTGGAACTCGCATATTTTTGATGACTTTTATGCACTCAAAGTATACTTAAGTAAAAGTTTTCTCATCTTCTATTGGTTGTTCTCTGTCTTGACGCTGAACTAAGGCTGTTTTAAAGGAATGAAAATTTAGTTGAATAGCATGAAATATTTCTAAGAAAAAAGAAATTCATAACACTAAATGAAAAAATGTTGTATAATATATAAAAGCAAATAAATTAACCCTAAACTGCGCAGTGATTCATATTGTACCATAGTATACCACACAACCATTATATAGTATTAACATAAATATTTTAAACCTTTTTCAATAAACTGTGAATAATTTGAAAATAAACTAAATATTTAAATTCTACAGTGTTTATCTGAAGAAGCAAAGAAATTTCGATGAAGCAATTGATTTTTTAATTAATTATTTTTAATTTATTAAATATGTGAAGAATGTCGGCTAATGAATCGATGGTAAAAAATAATAACATTTTGAAACAAACCAAGGATTAAAAAAGCTAGGTAAAACGGCACTACAGAAACAATTACTTTAGACTTATATACTTACTTTTTACTTACCACTCCAATTACTGTTTGAAGCAAAAGTGATTTTGGGTCTGGATTCCACTTATGATCTAGTTTGTATATATTCCATAAATCTGGTTTACCTGCGAAAGTGTGAAATCTCATCAACACTTATAGAGAATGTCCAAATAACAATCGGTTAATTAATTAACTCATTGAGATGAAAAATGGTTTTATAAAAAGTCATAGAAACACTCTGATTACCTTGTGTTAAAGAGAATCTTCGGAATATTAAGTGAGCTTAAATGAAAATGTCTAATCATTAGTGAAAGTTATTTTGAAAGGTTTTTTTCAAAGAAAAGTTCGAAGAAAATAAAGGGTGAGATAGCTACAGTTGAAAAGTCTGAATAGAAATCACTTTATTCCGATCTTTATTTAAAATGAAATAGTAAGTAACAAGTGTTTCATTTAATTTCTATTATTTCCATTTTTAAAGGCATTACCTGCATGTGTAAAAATGAACCAATCTTTTTGTATCCTAAAATGTATGTAAACGTTTATTATTGTTAAGGCATTTGATATTCATAAATTTTTTCAAATTTAAAACTTTCAGATGTTTCTTTTTTGATATTTAAGCTGAAGAACTGAGCAGCTGGATTGGTTAAATCAATTTGTTCAAAGTGGCATTGTAGGGATTTCTAAAATTTTCACATGTTGCTAAATAGAAATCGATTCCTTTTATGGAACCAGCAGTCAACAAAGAACACTATTACTTATTTTGATGTCCTTTAACATTTATTATATTTTTACTTAAGTTATTAAATGTGAATTTCTTCTGTCTTAAAAACGTTTAATCTACATAAATTGGATTTTAACTTGATAAAAGGAAGGCAGAAATAGCTGTTAACTCTTTCATGTTCACTACATGTTTCGTTTCGAAAATTACATGTAGTTGATCATAAATGTGTAAAGGAAAAAAATTAGCAATTTTTTATTTTCAAGAAATTTGTGATTTCAGAGTGAAACCAATGAACGGTAACGGGCTATTTTTCCTCCGAATAAGTTATCATCGAAATGCAATTTAAATTATGTATTTAATTTATAAGTATTTGTGAGTATTCAGGATATTCAACCTTCATAAAATTCAATATTACTTTCAAAGATTCAATTTTAAAAATATCAATTTGTGCAAGAACCCTCATTATTTTGTTTCTCTTAGAGATCAAAAGGAATTTAGCTTTTGCAATGCCGATATCTTTGTGAATACTAAAGGTATTAAACTGGAATTTTTATATAAGTTGCCCTATATATCTGGCTCAGAAATTATGAATGAAAAATTACGCTGCGTTTCGTCCATGCGCAGCAAAGTAAACGCCCATTGTGTGGTTTCACTGCGAAACCAATGAACGCGAAAGGGTTAGAGCAAAAAAGGGAAAGAAAATTCTAAATTACTGAAGAACAATTCTCAGGAATTTGTAAATTTTTGTAAAAAGAGTAAACAACTGCCATTTTTTGTTTGTTTCTTTAATTATTTCTTTTATTTTTTATAAGTTCATCATATTAGGAGTCCAGGTCAACATAACAGGAATTATTCATAGAACTTCGAAAATTCACCTACTAGATGTCTTTTATTGTTTCATCATTTCTCAGGGGAAAAAAGAATTGGGACTTTTGGACGGATAAAGGAAACAAAAGCAACCATTACACAAATTATCAGTTCCAAGAGACTCTCGGTCTGGTTCTGGGTCTCATCGATATTTATTGGCCCAAAGGTGTTATCTCTTAGGTGTTCAAAAGCGCACCAAATCCCACTTTTGTAGTTGTTATCAGCTGACAAATACCGTAACTCTCCAATCTCGATATCCGGTTAAGGTTTTGTCTCTTTAAGAGGCTCGTGGTATTATTGCATGGTGTTGTTTTTACGCCTCAAAGTAACATGGTTTTATTTTTTATCTGTAGATTTTTTCTTCTAGAGAAGAAATGAAATTAAATCTTCAATGCAATTTTGCTTCAGGAAGTATCTTTCTAAGTAATGCACTGCAGCCCTTAAGAATACACATTAAACAAGAAATGAAACAAATACTTATATTGAAGTATCTGTAAAACATTTTATATCAGAATAGGATAAATGTACCAAACTAGTACTAGAAATTTAAAGCAAGATTTTATGAAAACTCGTTATAAAAGACGCAAAGATACAAATGAAATTTAAAAAATTCTAAATTTCACATTTAAAGTGAATTGATATTCATTCGTATTGTAAACCTTTATTGACTTAATAAATAAATCGACCTTTCCTATGCAGAATTCATTTGATTCTTTGTGGCCTTTTAACATTAAAGCTAGCTTGAAGAGCATTCCAATTTTTTTTCTTACTCGTAGCACATAGTAACATAACAGTTTTACTAGCAATTAATAATGGTTTTACTAGCAATTAGTGCCGAAAATTATATTTGGTCTTTTTAAGACTTTGCATCACATTCGTTTTAAGATAATCTTCAGAACTGCAATGAACTCACCTTTATCATTTCCACGAGCCGCGGTGTTTTGGCTTCAGTACCAAGGGCTGCGCGTTCAACATCCCACCATAAACGTTCTAGGGTGATATTAGTTCGGCAGTCATCTTTGCGATCTGACCTCGGTTCAAAATGACGAGGTCTGCGCCAAATAAAACCTCGTATAACTTCAAAAACTGGACATTGATATAACTAAACTAAACTAACTGTGCTCCTTTCCAGTGTTTCAAAAAACTATAAAAATATTTCAAAAATTTCTCACTGCTGGCTTGATCAAAAGCCCTCTTGAAGTAATCCACAGTTTGAGAAGAAAGAAGCTCAGATTAAATAGCCGAATACCAGGCATTTTTAGTTAGGTAAACGAAAGAAATCTCGCGGCGAATATTCTTCTCTGTCCTTCATTGTTTCTAATCTTCAGTTATTAAAGGTGGATTGGAAGTTTGGTGACAAAACATAGTCCATAGTGTCAAATATGGAGTGTTACGCCACGTTTCAGAAAGTTTTGATATGTACACTTAATCACAGAAGTGAGTATGCACAGCAGCGGTATCACTATCTTCTGAAAAAAATCTTACGGTATAGTTGGAAAAAAATAAAGATAAATTTCAATAATAGTGAAATTATACTTTATTTCAAAATAAAAAATTATCACACAAATGCAAAAGTTTAATTTTAAAAACGTATTTGATTGAAAATAATGTGTTTTAGATCACAAAAGTAAGTATACAAGCAGAAGCTAAGTAAAAGAAAGCATCTTAACTTAATAACTGCTTTCATTCTTGACGTCATTAAATTCACTAAATTTTGAGTGATAGGAGAAGATATTTTCTGATACTCCCCTATAAAGACTCAGTTTTAGTTACTATGATGCTTAGTTTTCTAATTTGCAGATCTGTATTCATGCGTTATGGAGAAGCCATTCCCGAACAAGTCAAGCAATATACTAGGGATTATTATTTGATTGAAAGATGTATAATCTCTCAAATCCTAATATAGGGCACTTTGACAGCTATTGCATCCATTCAAAATATCCAAATAATCAAATTGATTTAATGTTCCCTCGATTATAACTAAATTACCTTCTCCAGAAGCTGCTATGCAACATCAAATTATAATTGAACCACTCCTACTTAACAGTTCTTCTCATATTCATTGATTCGAGCTCTACAGTTGATTGCTTTTCTCCAAATGTTTTGATGTTAATTTAAACTGTAGGAGCTTGAATTTAAATACTTATTGGGAAGAGGTTAACTTTGATCCGAAAAAAAATCACGGAATTCCAAAACAAGGAGTCCTTCTCATGCTCTTTTGAAAAGTCATGCCTTTTCTTGGGATTTACTTTCCTTACGAACGGTTTGCTCTGTATATTTCTGGCCATGCTATCCTGCCTTTTGTAACACACGACGAATTGTCTCAGGATTAAATGATATCACAAATTTCTTTTCTATATTATATGCTAATTTTGGCCCCACTAATTACTGGATTTTCTTGTCCTTTTCGTACAATCTTTCTATTTTTGCGATTCCTGAATATGGACTGTCAACTTGTTCTTTGCTTGTTTACCGACCAGCTCGAATACTTTTCAATGATTTTTTGCACTGTTGCAGGATTTTATTCACCTATTTTAACAATTTATTTACTGTAGGCATTTGTTCTCTTTTTGGAGTTTATTAAATAAATGATTCAGATTCTGGGATTGTGTTCATTTCCACGTGGAGCTATTGGTGAATCAAAAATTTAAATGCTCAATTTACGAAAATAGGAATAAACTTTCAAAATACAAGAAAACACAAAAAATATCGTATTTAATCTTTTTAGAAGCTTATGACGTTGCAAACTCTCAGTGTGCATACTTACTTTTGTTAAGTAGTAAATTTTACTGATGGGAAATATAAGTTACTAAACTTATACTTTTTCTAAACTATATTTTGCATAAGTTAAACAAAATTAAAAATATCTAAGGACAGTGTTAATTGCTCGCTACTTTTGATGATGTAATACTAAATAATAAACAACACCTTCCAGAACAATTATTGTTTTCTATTTATTTGAAAAATTTAGAATTAAAGCTTGAGATTTAACCCTCCAGCAGGCGTGGGTACGCAGGAGATACTCATATTAAGCATTGTATTACATACTTATATCGATCTTTTATAAGTCAAAGGGAAATTTTTATTTATATAATCTTTGTTTAGTATAAAGCTAATAAATACAGATTACATGAATAAAAGTTGTATTCTCTTCTGTAAAACAACTCGATATAAATATGTAATATGCACGATATAAGTACCTCGTAAATACGCGCGACGGCTGGAAGGTTAAAAGTATATATACTCACTTTTAAGACAAAGTGTATTTGAACGACCCAGTAATGTCTGACTATCTGCGAGATTTAAACGATTCATGTTTTGCTTATAAGTCAAATAATAAGGCACAGGTTTTGCTGCAATGAGATGCATCTACAGATTGGCCAAAATTATGTGAAAGAATTATTACTCAACCTAATGGACGATGATTTGCTCGAATCAAAGATTGTACTTCCTCGGTGTGAAAATTATTCGCTTACGTGGGAAAGCACTCAATTTGAAACATCAGAACCATACATAGCTTTGGGATTGGCTAGAATTATAAGACACATTTACGCAAACTCTTTGCTCTTTCACTGTAAAAACTCACCAACTCATGAAACAGTGATAGCAAAAAATGCAGGTGCAAGCTCAAGGTTAATGCTACACAGTGTCTTAATAACGGGGTTGGTAGGTTGACGGCCGCTCATTGACGAGCAGTGAAAGAAACGCAATTTCTGTGACCCACGATTCTCTTTATTAACCCTCTGTTAATTCTGTCCCTCCGTGTCCCTTTTATCCTTAAATGGTCATAATGTATCTTGCGGACATAAAATCTATGATATTTTGTCCGGTTTTCCTGATTTTTCTTTTAGAACTATAATAATTAGTCCTAGTGAGAATGTAAATGGGTATTCTATAAGAAAAAAATCCAAATTTTAATACATTATAACAGATAATAGATGACAATGACATGCATATCTATTAGATATTGCGACTAACGGAAGATTAATGAACTCAAGGCAGTTCTTAGCCACATGTGGTTTGCTCTGTGTAGCAATTTGTGATATCTCCGGTCATTAATAAGGAGAACAGTTCTTGTCGAGTCTTGTGGCACTTGTGAATGCGGCATAGAAACTGTGTGACTCGTACCCTAGTTTACGAGAAGATTTACAGAAATCGAGTAGGAAAACTTATTGAATGGAAGCTGAACTACCGGCTGATTTTCGACACTAGCCATTTACTAGAATAAAACAAATAGCTAACCTAATTTGAAAGCTAAAATGAAACCAGCAATTCGGAAATACAGTGAGACTTGGCTATTTCGAAAGTTTTTTCGTCGGTAAGAAATATCGAATTTTTTTTCTTTCTCCTGTCCCTTTCTTAATAAAAAAATATTTTCGTTAAAATACCGTCTGCAATTCGAATTTCTATTGCTTACTGGGAAATGCAAATTAAAAATTGTTTGCATTCCTGAATTGTTTTCTTTGATTCCGCACCTTGAGTCCTCAGGGATCGTAAGTGAATAAATTTATTCGAGGGCTGGAATTTCTCACTGTTTTTTTAAAAACTTTATACGCATTAGCTATTTTGAAGTTTTATTGCACAATTCAAAATGCTTTGTACTTTTCCTTTATTAAAAAGAAAAAAAATAGTTACAAGCAATTACATTTCTTAAAAAGAAATAAAAACATTGAAATTACTTGCCGTTTATTTGATAATTATGTATTATTTATTAATTACGTGAAATAATACTATAAATCAAATTTTTTCTCTTGCCACTTGGATTTCCTATTAACATATTTACCCTTTGCAGTCAGAAAAGTGATTAGATGCACGATTATTCACTGAATACAAGGGCTTATTTATTGTTTCGAGAAGTAAAATATAGAATAGTATAGGCTGGTTTTTTAGGAAAAATTAATTTGCGACTTCTTACAAACTACTGAAATCAAGAAACATCCAAATGATGCACCGTCTTGAATGGTGGCCAAGAGGAGACAAAGAGTTAAAATTTTGTCTATAATTCGAATTTATTGTTGTTGTTAATACTAAAAATTGCTATTTGATATTGTTCGTGAAATCCGTTCGTTCCTTGTGTCCTCAATGATGGTAAATGAAAAAATTGCTAAAGCCATTCGAGGACTTAACTGGTGTATCACTAAAGAAAAATAATTCTCACTTTTTTAAAGCATTTGAATACATTTGATTTGATTTGCATAATTTATTTTGAAGTGCAATGGAGAATATAAACGTTTGAAGGGCTGTATATTATTTGTCTATTAAAATTCAGCATTTACTTTTTCACATTGTTATTATTAAAGTTACTCATTTTTTTGTAATTTCTTTATTTATTAAAATTAAAACACTTTATTTTTTAATTGTGAATTATTTATTTATATTTTTACAAGATTGATTTATATTTTACTTTGTTGCAACAAGTTTTGATCCCCAATGAAATTGACTTCTCTCGAGGCATGAAATCCATTTTTGAAAAACACTTTCATCTGGTTCCAGAAATACTTTTAAAATGATAATATCATAAATTTGCATGGATTCAAAATCCATCTAGTGACCCTGCTCCATCTGGATTCACTGATGCAGAAGAAGAGAATCTAACTGAATTGTTTTGTGACAACTCATTGAAAACAAAATTTAGCAGCGTGGAATTAACTTAATTTCGGTTGTCAATAAAAGAAGAATGTCCACTTTTAAGTGCTAAAACTCGAAGAATTTTAATTCCAATTGCTACTTCTTATTTGTGGGAAGCAGGGGAAATTGTTGTCATAAAATAATCGTTGTGGAAAAGGAAATGAGGGTGAAGCTTGATTCTATGTTTTGAGAAAATGCATCAAGCTCATCCAACCCACTGATTATTATATTCATTAAAATTTCTTCAATAAACTTTTATATGACCTAAAATGTTTTTTTTATTTTTACCTAAGCTATATAAAAACTGACTACTTTGGAAACAAAAATACTTGTTGGGGTTTTACATAGGACACCTTGGAAGAGTCTGTATTCAGCAAGGGTGCAGAGAATTTAAACAGTTGGGAAAAAAAGTCTGAACTTTACCTAAGAAAATATTTTTTCTCTGTATAAACTGCTATTCAGTAGGGCATTCATTTTTAATGTTGGATGTCCTGAAGTGCTGAAAATATTTTTAAGCTTCCCGTTTAATAACAAAATTTGATAGCTGTCTGTAGAGTGATTAATATAAGCCAACGAATTTAGGGAAGTATAGTTGCAAGACCCGATTCTAACCCCTTTTACAAGAGTCCGGTACACTTTCAATCCGCACGGATTCAAACATTCGTCGGCTGGTGTGGGTCTGCAAGTTTAGAGAGGCTCCGGTATCTTCCTCGCTATCTGATCACGGTTTAAAAGATTGAGTTCGGCCCCAACTATACTAAACCTTGGTGTTTATCAAATTGAACCAGGTTCAAGATACGCTTTAATTTTTATTTAGGATCGCAAAAAATGATCCTTTTAAAATAGCTTTGAATACTATACTGTGGCATTCTCTTTTGCAGCAAAGCACTTTCTTCAGTTTTCTGCTAGTGAATTGTAACAGATTCGTGAAATATGCTAACAAAGGAGGCGAGAATACCATTATTGAACAACCACGTAATTAATACAATTAAAGACTAAACTTTGTTCAACTCATCTTTAATGGATCTCTTTTGTCGACACCGTCTAAATAAAGACACTGTTAAATGTCACATAGTGCCACACGGTAGTGATTAAGAACATACGTAACAAGTTGCTCGTAAACACTTTATTGGAGTAAAGTAAGGCAAGGATTAATTGCTACAGTGGTGTCAGCAGCTACTTTCCATGCATTATAGATGTCTCAAAGCTGGTTGTCACGTCTGGGGGAATTTCATTGCTTGCCAAAAATTCTTACGTGCAAAGATTTCTTAGGAAAATAATGGTTGGTTGGGTTAAAGCACTGCGAAAAGCAAAGGATAATTAAGATTGACATTTACATAGCTCGTGAAAAGACCCTTTTCTTCCCTTACATAATTTTCCAGTAACATTTTTATGCTTCGTAAGAAAATAATAATTATAAAACGGAATTATTCCGTTATAGTTTCGCTATGTTATTACGCGAAGTTGGAAAACTTTAAGGAAGAAATGTGTTATACCATGTTGACATTATGTCTTTCTCGTAAATACACCATATTTAAATTTTTTTTGGAGATAACCAGAGAAATTTTGGAAATACGCAGGTTAAGGGGTTAAGATTAATGCTTATGCTTTTGTTCTGCTTAAGTGGATTATGATGCATACAGTCTTTAATGATAACGACATTTAGTATCGAATGATTGATTTATTAAATTAACGCCCCTTTTCTTCAATTATGCAAGGATGTTTAGGGAGATTGTCATCCGTTACATATCGAGAATGAAACTTCAGTTTGAGTTATTTCATACCATACAAGATGTCTGAAAATACTTAGGGGATAACTTTAAAAGAACTGCTTAGAAGCATCTACAAATGTGCTAAATCGGCAAAAGGTGGCAGAAATGACAATAATGGACCTTATGCGTGTGACGTCACATCCTCCGACACGTGACCTGCCGGAGGCAGCCATTGGTCAGTCTTAAACAGCTGACTCAGAACTGCTTTTATTTCTGAGTCGCTTATAGGCCGATCGTTTTGTTTATTCCTCCACAGCTGTTTTTTTATACTCTCGAACCAAAGGGTGCATAAGGTCTATTAGTAGGAAGCATTTATTGTATAAAATTTATGATAAAGACTACACGATGGATGCAAAAATTGCTCGAAGGTTCCACATTAGAAATGATGCAGTCCAGAACAAGACGCAGCTTTTATTGCCATACGAACACACCTGGACATTACCAGCTTTGCTGTCACGAGTTTGAGGCAACAGGCGACTCTTAAGACATACGTCCCCCTCCAAAAGGAATCAAAATTCGGAAATCAGCTCGGCTGTTCAGACCACAAATTGCTCCGCATAAACATGGCATGTAACCTCTTCAAGAAAGATCAGATACTTAGTGGAGCATATTCGGGAAGTTAGTATGGGAAGTGTTTGTCACGCACAGCCCGTGAGGTTCGCATAAGCATAGCGCTCACTTCCCTAGTAAACTGTTCGGTTCGCGTCTTGATGAACAGGTTCGAATCTCTCTTTTTGTGACGTTTCCTAGACGACTTTCGTGTCTGTCTTAAACATTTGTACTTGCAATGTTGAAATAAAAGCATATATGACTAAATTGCCGTGGAATCGAACCGGTGTCTACACTAGAAAGTCTTAATGATTAGAATATATTTTGTATTGCAAAAGGTGAAAGTTAGATTATTGTCACCAAAAAAATATTTCCAAATGAAGCAGGGAAAAACGTAGGATCTTTATTTTTTATTTTAAATCAAGTCAAAATAATTTCGAATAAACGCAAATCAATAAATTGCTAATATCACGTTGGATTCAAAGGGTATGTTAGTTTTGCTTCATTATTTTTCAATGCTGAAGAAATTGGATCATTGAGAAAATTCTCAAAACAGTACTGGTATTAATAACACTCGAGTAAGCTCAATTTTTTTATACTAATTATAGAGTTAAATAGTTAAACATATTTTAACTGTTTAAATCAGAAAGGTATTTGAACATTTTTGTTCAAACGGCATTAAAAGCATGGAATGGGCAAAAATTTAAAATTCAGGAAATCGAATTATTCTTTGAAACAATTTTTTCTCTACTAAATGGAAATTGATCGTAGTTCATTTTTCAGTCACTTTAGCTATAATTAAAAAATAATTCACTTAGAATTTTATAACAGCAGTACGTGTACGGTGTTGCCGTGGAATCAGTGCTTCAACAAATTTTTTCAAAAAAGAAAAGAAACGCCCACAATCATAAGAAAAAGTTTTTAAAACAAAATCAAAACAAAAGATACACATTATTGATTTTCCCGCTTACTTTTTTCCGCAATAATGGAAGGAAAACAGTACAGAGTACGTTAATCCAATACAATATTAAAAAATTTCAACGTGAAAATAATTATAAAAAATTTCCTTTTATAAGTTTAAAAGACATTTCCTTTTATAAGTTTAGATTTACCATTGTCATGATTTTACTTTGATATTACTTCGTTTTCTCATAACGAAATTGACTTAATTTTTTTAAAAAAAACATACTTTCACATCTTTATTATAATCATGCTTTGAGATACAGTATGCATAATGATTAATCAAAAATAAAAAATATATATCTGTAAAATTTGCTTTATTTCAGCATTGGCACTTCACGATTTCAAGTCAAAACGTTCCGGTATTGCTTGCTTTACGTCTGCGTCCAGTGAAATGATTTCTAATTATTCCTTGCGAAACGTAAACAGAGAATAAATCATGGATTTTCTCCCCCGCTAGATGGCGTAGCCAGGGCGATACCATGACCTTCAGTATAAGCAGGTTTATTTCGTAGGTCACGGCGAAACGACGTGGTTCTTCACTGTCGGCATTCGAGAAAAATTCTCTGATCCCAACAAGAAATAAATAATTTAAAATCGGAAAAATGAAATATTTTAACTGTACTTGTTTTAAATCAGAGAAAATAATTGATTTACTACCTACAAAAATTGAAATGATATCTTTATTATAACGTCGGATGCAAGAGTTTTAAGAATTCCGGATAAAATTTTTTTGAAAAGTGACTATTTTTTTAAAAAAATTCTCAAATTCAGTAAATTACGTTAGACGTTCAAAACAAACTTCATTAGAACGAAAATAGGTTGCTCTTTCTGATGGTGTATCTATTTTTTTCGTATAATTATCCGAAACCATGCTATCGAGAAATTAGTGCGAAAAATTATCCAAAACAATACAAAACATTAAATAAAAAAATTTCTAGATAAAATTTTTAAATACCGGCTTCGAGGTGCATTGAGTCATCATTACGACTGCCTGTGTGCCAAATTTCATGGCTGTAAGTGCGATAGATTCGTCTGGACGTCGTACACAGACACACTCACACAAACACTTCCTTCTATAAGTATAGATGAAAGATAGTTAGCATTGACAAAGCATGAAAAGCTATTCCTTTATCCTCAGAGAAACGTTGACACTATTGTCATGAAAATATTTCGGGGGGATATCTTCTGAATTTTTGAAATCAATTTCACGAATTGAATATGATATGTAGAAGAGGTAAAAAAATGTGAAGGACGGCCACTGAATGCCCTTCAAATTATATACGGTTTTAGTTAATGATAGAAAATCTTTATTGCGGAAACGATCTGAAAGAAGTGATATTCTTTAATTTTCTCCAATATGAAAAAAATTAATAAAATTTTGAAACATTTTCTTTTTTAACGCATTAAGGAAAGTTGCATTCAGCTCAGGAGACTTCCATCTTTGCGCCATAACTTCTGTCCTTATCACAAGCAAATGGGTAACGTGAAGGTTTCCTCATAATGTGAAGTATAATTTTCATCTTTTCCGATGCTACTCCTAAGATCAATAATTTTCTGCAATAAAAGTACAGAGATAGGGGTTGGGTATCGTCATTACCTGCATCGGCATTAATGTAACAAGACCGAATGTGGTATCTAAAAATAACTCACCGGCACCCATTCCAATTACCAGGGGTTCCCATCTTAAAAGTAATTCCGCTCAAGATATTGGATGTCAAATCATTATGCCACTTTCAGCTGTTTAAGTTCAATATTTTCAGTGCTATTTCACATTAACATTCCAAAGCATCTGAGATTCTTAGTTATTAATTTCGATTTCGCAATGAATAAAACTATTAATCACTTTGTTTAAGTCAATACCACATAAATTGAAGTAGGGTATTTAGAAATGTTACTAACAACATTGTAATTCATAAGATGATTAATTCGTTGGATTTTGTGGCATGGATTGATGTGTCTCTTGCACTGTTGCTAGTTTTACTGGGTACTATGGGTGTTTATTATGACATAAAAATAATAATATTCAGTCATAAATTAGAAATCTCTGTAAAGTATGCCTGCCAAGATAGGACTCTAACGATGATGGGGAATAAATGAAAGGGAATTAACAGTATTTGAAGAAACTAAACAAACTTCTAACTAATGGATGTAAGGTGGATGACATTCAAGACTAATCTGTATTTTTGTATAAATATATAATAATATAAATAAAACACGTACACCTGCCCTTTATTTCGAACTCATACTCCACACCACAGGACTAGATTTGAAATAACAGCATGTACGAAACTTGCTTCAAAAGTTTTTGTAATCAAAACTGATAAGTAATAACATGCTGACATACTTTTAATTCAAACAGGAAAGAATCGTATAAAAAGGGAACCAAATATGGAATTTTATTATCGCATCCTGTAACGAGAGTGACCCAAGGGCCGTGATTTTCAAAAAAATTAATTCTACTGGCAAATTACCAAATATTTGCATCGAAATATTTTGCTAAGTTAAATTTGCGCGTCAGAGGTAAATATCTTAGAGTAACGATTTTGACAGGCGAACCAAAAGAAGTTCCAGAGCGCAATTTGTTTTTGAAAAGATGTTATTTTTTGTTCTTTTCGACCTACAGCTATGATACTTTGCCCATTAGAAGATGCTGTAGAGATAATGCAAATATCAAAATCAGCAAAATTGGATTTAAGAAAGTTTACCTCTTTGGTATAGATATGTAAAAAGGAAAAATTTTGTGAGTTGAGGGGAAAAAATCCCTTATTTTGCGAATACTATCAAATATTGTTGCGATTTCTTGTGGAAAAATATGCTTTACGTATTTGAAAGAAGATTTAAATCACTAACTGCAAAATATTTTGCTCTGTTGTTATTGCATATTTTAAAGACTTAATTCAAGTGTTTTAACCATATTTAATTTATTAGGTAAATTTTACTACTGCTGTGAAACCTATGTATAACGATGCTGTCTATAACGATAAACTTGCCTATAACAATATATTTCTTTTGGTCCCGGTGGAATTCCTATGTACTCAATGTATTTTTAGCTGTCTTCAACAATGATCCCTTTTAGACTTGCCTGTCTATCACAATAATTTTACAGAGCAATACCGATTTTTTCCCTTGGAAAATGACACTCTATGTTCAAGAATGTCAGATAACAGGGTAATCGCAGGGAGGAAACCAGAGTCTGTTGTAGCAGGCGGATCCAGGCAGGGTTAGCGATTGGAATGTGCACAGATGTTTGTTGCCTCTGACTCCTGATGGGTAACTAACCTGTTCATTCGCAATTTGCACTTCGGACTGACTGCTTGTTCCTTGAAATTCGCTTTTGATGTGTTAACACCGTGAATCTAGGATGGCGCGGCCTAAATCATTGGTATTTGAAGAAAAGCTACAAATAATTTCGGAAATCGACCAAGAACCAAAGCAAGTTGATGCTGAAAAAAATAATTGGGATTTTCAATAGCCGAAAGCTACTTTAAAAAAATGAAAAGACAGTGAAGATGCTGTAGAAAAATGTAACGTGAATAGAATACGATAACTATCTAAAGGTGCCTTAACCCTTTGCGGTTGCGGCCAGTGACAGCATTCGCAAATCGTCGTAGAAGTCGGGGTTTTTTTTGTTTTGTTCGGGTTATTTTTTTTGTTTAAGACCCACACCCACCAGCCCACCCGTTTGGGTATGCTGGTCGGTGTGGGTCTAAAACAAAACAAAACAAAAAATACCGACTTCTACGACGACTTGCGAAGGCCGCCACTATGGTGTCATCGACCGCAAAGGGTTAAATCACAGTGCTGATAAAGTTTCCAACTAAAATTTTCATTTTGAAGATCTTAAAAAACGTTTGAATATAAAATTTTTATATCAGTATGTAAAACTGTGTATTTTATATGTTTATAAAATACAATTTTATGTCAGAGATTGTAAGATGAGTCAATGAACGTAATAAAAAATGTTAGTAAAATGAATATATTCACACACACATAAATATTGGATTCGCAAATCCTCAAACTATCTATAACGATAACCTGTCTATAAGAATATATTTTGTAGGTCCCTATAATATCTTTATAGGCAGGTTTTACTGTATAAAAGATTTTAAAACATCTTTAATTACCACATTCCTTGTAAGTAGTTTTTAAAGTTAAAAATATTTGAAAATTTGCTGGTTTAGATTTCATCCAGTGTGACCATAGTTCAAAATTAAAATTTTTCTTCAATATTGAGCTATAGAATGGGACTTGAATTTAGAAAACCAATTTTTTGGTTGCCTCCGAATTGCATAAGACTTTCTGATAATATATTTGCATTAAGGCCCTTTTGTTCATTCTTTTCTATGGTAATTTATTTTTAATAATTGTATAATTTGTAGTTGACAAAATTTTTTGTTGAAACGGAACCAATTATTCTTTAGTTACAGCATAATTTTAATTCGAAGACGGTCCCTTTATCTGTAAACCTTTCTTTTTGACCTATGTACCAGCTGTAATAAGTGAATTGGATAAATTTTGACATTTGATATCCGTTCAGACTCTTTTAACAAAATGACCACTCTTTGGTTTACTTTCAGCTTTTCTGCGCTCAATTATGCTTACCGAAAGACATTTTTCAATATGTTTTTCGAACTTTTTATGGTTGGTTGATTCTTTCTTTGGTCACTGATTGTCTGACATCTTTTCTAGATTTATTTTTGTATTCTTGTAAGTGGTTTTTATGACTTCAATTAAAATAATTTGCCATTCACTTCGGGCTTTTAATGCAAGAAAATATAAAAAAAGGCTATTTTTTCAAAAACTATGTCGGGAATGACAAGTCACTTATTTAAAGATAAATCTTACATTTTGTTGTTCTCCACTCAAACTCTGAAGGACTGATATTGATTAATAATTACAGAATTTTACTTTGTTATTTTGCCAAACCAAACAGAATTCCGTCAATAACTTTTCCTACCTTAACTTTTTCCTTATTCAGATTCTTTAGCTTTCTGCCTGTAGTCTGTCATAGAAGAAGCTTATTAGGATGTCCCCAGAACTAATCTGTCTCTTATCACTAGTAGACTAGTGCGTCTCTATACCATTATATACTACTGCCAATTTTTGACTGGAGGAAGGCGCTTTCCTATTTTACCGCTACGCCCCTTACCTTTGGAATTTTTCAATACAAAAGTTAATTATTATTCTTATTAGAGTTTATGTCATCGTTTCTTTTTCGAAAGAATAGGATATTCGATTTTAATACAGTGTCAGGAATCACTTTATATTTGTTTTATATGAATTGGTCAAATTTAAAACTAAAGTCTAAAATGTTTTTCGCCAGATTCCTCACATGTACAGCTTTTTTAGTTTCTGTCTCTCATTTATTTAACTATGGAATTCTGCTTTAATTACTGTCGATTGTTTCTGCTTTTCTCACGAGAAACGAAGTCAAATTTAGGCTTTCAACTCTAGTATAGAGTTACTTATAAAAAGAAATCCATTTCGTTTCAAAAGTATTTTGATTTATTTTAAACCGTTTCAGTAGCAATTCAAATTATCCCACGAAAGAGAAAAATCCCCTGTGGTTGAAATCTAAAGAGATTCGTCTTGTCTGTGCATGATGTATATTGGTTATTTTGTTCTAACTTGATTCAATCGCCATTAATCATGAATTCTGAAAGTACACTGCTCCTGAAATCGACTCATTTATACAAATCGTTTCATAATCACGGCCACTGCATCGAAAACAAGCAGAGAATCAGCTGTGAGTTTAAGCGATCACTCGCTTCAGAGTCCAGGTAGGTAAGCATGTCTAAATCAGAAGTTTGATTATGGATTTGACGGGGTGAACTTTCTGCTCAATTTCCCTCCGGTTGAATTGCTAATAGACTCTGTCAGGCTTCAACTTTAGAAAATCCTAACTATGCTTTTAATTTGACTTTCGGAAGGAATTACGCTCTTTGCGTTCTGCGACGCATCTAATAGCGGAAAAGGGCAACATTTCTGGGATTTCCGCGGAAATGTGGAGGATTTAAAGGGGTATTAATTTTAACCGTGTGTTTGAAACAGGAATGGTTTTGCATTTTTCTATTTCTTTTAAGATAATCCGGTTTCGAAATTAGTATGGGATGGGTCGGTGAAGTGAATTTCATTTCGTTTGAAAAGACTTGCCTTTTTATAAGTAAATATTAAGGTGATGATTGAACAGACAAGTATGATCAAATATTTGACAAAAGCTTGAAACTGGACGCCAAAGTGTGCTCGGAGATTTTAGGGATATTTAAGAATCAAAAATTTATTGGCAGGAAATTAGGCGTTTATATACTGTAAAAGATTTTTCTTCTGTTTTTGAGCCTGGATACTGAGATTTTGAAGAATACAGTTCTGAAGCCTCAACTATTTATTAACGGATAAAAAGGTTGTTAAAATGATTGACTATAATTGTTCCAATTCTGGTTACGTGCTGTGAGATATTCACAAACATTTCGATAAAAATTTTATGAATGAATTACTAAGAGAATTTGACGAAATCAAAATCTGCCTTTTATAGTAAGAAAAGTAAAGACCATAGTATATACGAAATTCAAATTTCATGGTTTTCGGTTCTGGCCTTCAAGTCCATATACAAGTTCACAGAAAATCCCATTAAATTAAGACTGTCTTTAAAAAACTATTGACGATTTCTGATTCTTTCTTATTTACTGGTTGCAAAAATCACTGGCCACTCCAGCCAGTTTGCACAAAATTCTCTCGCTCAACAATTTGCTGACATGAATGCATAATACTCATGCAATTCGTTGTTTTAATGTATTTAAGCAACGAATCATAAGAAATAGTGGCAATTGTGGTCATGGATTAGAAGGCAATTAAACCGGACACCGGTAATCTATGGTGAAATAGTCTTGGATTAAATGTCGTGCTATTGTGCCGTGGGTGTCTTAATATAGTTTACACGCACTAAACTGAAAAATTTATATCTATATTGCATATAGTGCAACAAAATAAAACACCTAAAAAATGTGAAGCAAAACTTCCATGTCCTTTTAGAAACCTGATTTTTACACATTTTCTTTTTTATCAATTCATCTTCTTCTCCCAAGCGCTTATTATTTGAGTACAAATTTTTTCCAATGTCACTCCATTAGTGACTAAATGCATTTCCTCTTCAAATACTGCCACGATAACTTCAAAATGGTAACGTTGGTAAACGCTTCATTCGAAATTCCTTACCTGACGTAAACTTATACCACTTTTTACCTTAATCTTTTATATTCAATTTTACAAATTTATGGATTAATTGATTTCAAAAGCCCGCCGTAAAGCATTTACGTGATAAATTGCTTCTGATTTTTCGATTAGGTTTTAAAAATCAATCTCGCAAGCACATTACACAGATAATAAACTTCTGGAAACAAATTACAGTCGTATATCGAGAGATTTGAAATCAAATTAATATTTGTAACGAAGGCTTTCAATAGTTGATGCGAATCAACTCATGCTCTATTAAGGTCCAATTGAATGGATACAATTAACTCATCAGTATTAAATCTAAATCTTAATCGATTTCCAATATTCGTTTTATGGCTGAGATTTTATAATAAATTTCAGTGATTTTTGACAATTTGGCTCTTTGACTCTGATACAGATGCGTTTAGATCAGAAAAGATGTAAATTTGCTTGATATTCAGAAGAATATATGTATAAGAATTACCAATAGATGTAAAAATTACCATACATCCATGTAAATTTGTTTTAGAATTAAGATAAGAATGCGAATGACCGATGTTTTTACAGTAGTTGCTACCAAAAGCTTTAAATAATAAAGAACATTTTAAATTTTTTTGTAAAATTCACTTAAGTTTCAAACATTTCATATTTGTTGAAGAATTTTCGGATTTCCTTCAGTTTAAAGCTGCTGCTGCTAAATACTAGCAAACTTATCTTACATTTGTTATGTGCTGTTAATAAAGGGTAATACACACTTTGAGTAGATAAGACAAAACCAATTATATCAAAGTGTCATAACTCAGATGAATTGATGCAACTATAGAATTATGTAAGTAACCTGAAATATACAAATTTGTCGCCAATCATTTGTCTAGATAGTGCTGTAAACGCCGATCAATGGAATTGCAAACGTCGCAAAGTATATAAATAGGCTTTGGGTGCATTCTCTTTCAAACGCTGCTCTGAACTCATTGATGGGTGGTAAGGTCTTGGGGCCGGAGGGCTCCAGATTCGAAACCCAATTCCACTGAAGATACGACGTGTGTTCTGCTCGCTAAATCGTACGTAGTGGGTCGACCGTCCTCCCGTTGGAGTGGTGCGTAAGTTTGGGAGGGGTGCCAGCTCAGGTGTCGTTCTAGTCCTCTGACTGCGGTTCAAAATGACGAGGTTTGTCTCAATGTAGTCCTCGTGACTCTTGGTGCTCAAAAGCAGGACATTAATACAACTACAACTCCACTGAACTCTTTGATTGTAACTGGTTTTGAACTGAAGGCACAATGTTTCAAGTATCTATCAGTGTGAAATACGCTGAGCAGAGGAATGAGTCAATACTGAATTTTTGCCCTAATCATCTGTTCACTAGAATTCCATCAAGAAAGGCTCTTACGTCGCATAAGTAAAGCCAGAAATCTTGTGGGAGTACCATTTCTCGTTTCTCTTCGAAGTTGCGCAAAACGCTTTCCTGTAGTCCAAGTAAGCTGCACGAGTCACTAAAGAAGAAAGTTCCATTCAAAATAGATGCTGATAAATCCCACATACATTTAAGACAAAGTGCATTGTAAATTATTTAAACCATTTCAAAAATTAATATAAAAGAGAACAATATAATGTAGCAACTTCGTTTTTTTCATAAATGAGAAAGCAGTTAGAAAACTTTTCAGATATGCTAATGCGCCGCTATGGCGCTTTAAATCTGCTGAAGCGGGAGATTCCCAACACAAGTATCAACATGGCTACCATGCAACTGAAGACATGTCTGATTGCACGAAAGCAAATCAATTGAAACTCTTCAAAGATGTTTTCGCCTAGAGTATCGAAATTGTCAGTCTCCAAGCCTTTGGACTCCATCAAGCGTTAGTACAAGTGATTTAAGGAAACAGGAAAGGTGTTGGATGACCATCAGTCTCAGATGAAATTCTTGAACGAGTGAGGACTTTCACTCCTTAATTGCTCATATCAACGCTTAATGGAGTTTCCAACGGCAATTAAGATACTCTAACCGAAAACGTTTTTAAAGTGCTACAAATGATTTGCTTTCGTGGAACCAGAGACGTGCCTTCTGCCGCACGGTAGCCATTTTGGGAATTGCGTTGGGAATCTCCGGCTGTGGCACATTTAAAGAGCAGCAACGGCGCGTTACGTATCGAAAAACTTTTTGAGCTACTCTCTCATTTAAAAATAAAAGAAGTTGCTACATTATAGCGGTGATTTTAATTTTTGATATGGGTCCAATAATTTAAGACCACCCTGTAAGTTTACACTTTGTCAAATAATGATTATCAATTTCCCAATAACTAACTACAGTGGCTCTCAAAATTGAGTATGCACCACTCTCTCTGTCTTCATTAAAGGAATAAAAATGTAATATTAAATTCACGTTTAAGCTTAAGAACTGAAAGGATGACAAAAGACACATTAAGAAACATATAAAATTTGTAAACAAAAATTCGGGATTGATAAGATTTTTATTAGCATAAGTTACAAATTTCTTAGCCACAAAATAGAATATACAGTTAAAATAACTCTTTAATAAAAAGCAAAATAACACGAAGTAATATTTTGTTGCATATCCTTTTGCTTTCAAAACACTTTCTAAAGGGCATGCTGTTAAGTTAACAAGAGTTTTGATACCTAAGGGGTTATTTTTTTCCCATTCTTCTTGTAGCACAGTTTTTAAGAGTTTTATTTCGTAACGTTGTGTTTCTGAACAGATTTTTCCAATTCAGACCACAATTTTTTCGTCAGACAAAACTTTGAGGTCTGGGGACTGAAGTGGAGTATATAATCGCATTTCACAACTGTATAATAGCCGTAACGCCACAATTTCGGCTGTATGTTTGGAGTCTTTGTCTTGCTGAAAAATAAAAATTGATCTGAATTCAGTTTCCATGCACTTTGTTTTACATTTTTCTTTAGTATAACCAAATACTTCATTTTATCCATTATGCCATCTACTAACTAAAAAACTAAACTAAATTTTCTACTCCATTTACAGACATACAACCCCATGCAAGGGTTAAACCTTTCCCCATGCTTGACTGTAGGATTGATATTTTGGGGAAGTAGTTCAGAATTAGAATTCCGCCACATATAGAGCTTCGGCTATCACTTCCAAAACCTTTAAATTTATTTCATCACTGAATATGAAATTATTCAAAAAATCTTCAGGCCATGAAATACGCTTTTAACAAAAGCAATTCTTTTATTTCTATTGACTTTGGAATTAAAGGGTTTTTT
Organism: Araneus ventricosus; assembly: GCA_013235015.1. NCBI lineage: Eukaryota > Metazoa > Arthropoda > Arachnida > Araneae > Araneidae > Araneus > Araneus ventricosus. The sequence goes on from BGPR01000063.1 coordinate 1,237,698, forward strand.
TTTCTGGATACCCTAGTATTATAATTAGCTTTTCTGAGCACCCTTCCAATTGTTCCTGCTGAAACATTTCTTCCTATTGCTATAGACGTCAATGTACAGCACTCAGGTTAAGATTTGTTCGTATTTGTTTAATAATGTTTCTCCTAGTCGCCGAACTGAGAATTCCTTTTTCCTCTACAGTATTTGTTATTCATCATATTTTATACTTTGAAATGATTTTTTGTATGTACGCCAAATATTTTTTCTAATTTCACGAGGAGATTTCCCTTCTTTAGACATTCGAATTACAAGTTTCTGAGTATCAACACTTATTTGAGCTCAGAGCTCATTTTAAGAATTAAAAATACAATTTCCCACGGATATCAAATATTGGTGCGCTGCAGAATTTAAATTATTGCACTGGATCATTTTAAGAAAAATACTGGAAAGTACCTAAGAAAATACTGGTGAAAACTCAATTTTGTGAATCTAAAATTTGGAACTTCAACATAAAAACTTAGACAATTAAGCCTTTAACTGCGGGTACTTTTAGTACAGCCGATAGCTCTAAATGCAAAAAAAGAATCATATTTGTCATGTATTTAATTGTGATACAATGGCGATTCAAATATATCTGTATGAATAAGCATGCATTTTGAAATTAATGATAAGAACTTGTAATTTTGTTTTAGTTATTTTTATAAAAAAATATTTTTATAATTTAGTGGTACGATAAATGATAAGAAAAAAGCTTTATTTTATATATATATATATATTTATAATTTAGTGGTACATAAGTCACAGCTTCAACATGTGGTTTATAAACCACATCCGCTGTTAAAAGGTTAAGTTATTATTTCCTCATTTTTGTTTCCTTGCTTAATACTCTTTTTAATGAGCCTTTTGACATTTCTGTGAGTATTAAACGTAAATGAACATTTTATTTTTCAATTTTAGACGTTTAATGAAGAACATGGGTGGTGTATTCGCAGTATTGGGAGCCATTGTATACCGATTAATTGATGAAAGAATTTGTGTTATTATAAGAAATGTCAAAATATTGTATTAATTAATTTCAATCAAGAAACTCTGAATGGTTGAGAATATTCTACATTCGAATTAACGAAGTGGGGTTGAGAAACTTTAATGTGTGCTATAAATAGTTTGTGTGGCATTTATTCAAAACGTGTATTAGAAGCGAGTATACTCTCTCTAATGTAGCTAAATAGCTGCCACTTTCCTTGATCGGAATCATAATTTGCCATTATTAAACCCATGGCAACTTCGAATATTGAAAGTTTTAGAAATGAATGTAACTGAGCAGGTTCCCTTCTTCTCCAATTGTACTGACTATTCTTGACTGTTGGCTCATACATCTTAATAATAACGTCTTCAGTGACTAATGTCTCTTTCCTTTTTCAAGATTCTCTTCACATTTGTTTAGTATTATTTCATCTTCCTGGCTCGACACAAATCTAGGAAACATTGACTTTTTTCAAGTAGAAAAATGTAATTTGAGAAGAAATTTTCTTGGCGACCAATCAAATACATTCAGTAGACAGAAAAAGCATTTTGCATCGCTCTGTTTCCATGTAAAATTCTATTGCCTGTAATTAATCTAGAGGAATAGAGCAGAAATCTAGATTCAACGTGTAATTCATGTGTTACCATGGCTTTTTTACCTTTCCTTTGAAGTAGAAAAATACTCATTCCGAATAATTGAAAAAGCACGCTGCTTTCGAGAAAAAATCATATAAGAAACATAGAAAGTGAATTAATGCTACAGCTGCAATTCCTCCATAAAACACCTTTCGGTTTTTATTTTTAATATAATGTTTTTAGGCTAATGCGAAAATCGCTACACACAGAATGTAACGCTCCATTAGATCTAGAGCTTCTATATTCGGCACGTAATTACTTCTTGGGTAGTAGGTACTCACTAAGAAAGGATTCTTCAAAATTGTAATTAGATTTTAAGAATTGGAAATTAATCGGAATTTTAACGTTTTTCCTCAACTTATAACTTTGGAGCATATTATCGCACGAAAACCATTTTTGCATCAATTTAGAAACAAAAAATATAGGTTTTAAGGTTTTCCAATTTCCGTACCGTGATATTTTTCAATTTTTTCATTGATTTCAATAAAGTTTTCAAAACTGATTTTCCACACAAGTTGCAAGAATTCCTTTGTAATGCTGTAATGAAATTTAAATAAATTTTATTGCTTCATCAAATCTTTCACTCGCTTGATTTTGCCAATGCGAACATTATAATTTGTTAAAAAAAACTTAGATATTAGCTTCAAAGCAGAATTGTCACTTTCGTTTTTATTAGCATGATAGCCTTTTTAGGCTGTCTTTCTTTGTGTCAACTGCGTGATATAATCATTACGCTTAGAATGTAACGGATGATGCAATCAACTCAGTCGAAGAGAAGACAGTAAAATCAAACATTATCATGCTACGATGCTCCAGGCTTAAAATTTCTTTCTTTTTTCCTTCCTGCTTTTTGTTCATTGATCGACAAGGTCATTTATTGGGGATTAGTCAATTCCTACCTGAATTTGCACACAATCTTTGAGGATCATATTGGTCCTCTCAGCTGGTGTGGTATGGAAGTTTGGAGAAAGAAGTGACAGCTCAGGTGTCATTTTCGCCATCTGGTCATGGTTCAAAAGGGAGAGGTCCACCCCAAAATAACCTTCGTTTTGCTTCAAGACAGGAGGTTAATATAACTAAACTGACTTGAGGATCATCTAAGGAGTGATTGGAAACTTTTCATCAACTTTGGCTTGAAGGAAAATGAGCATCGGTAGTGAAAGACGAGATATTTTGAACGGAATTCATTCTTCTGTCTGATATGCACACACTCGAACATATTGAATTAAAACTTGTTGATACGAACTCGCTTGAAAAGCTTTTATCAATCGTAGTGTTTAGAATCGAAAGTAAGCTAAGATTTTAAATATACAGTTGGGTTGTTCGGGTAGAATGCGTTTAAAGTTTGCTTGCATTCGTTTTGAACATATTTAAATAGGATGAACCGAATTATTATAACATTGAATTGTTTTTATTTTTCCATTAGTTCCAGTGTTTTTATTTTCCATATTTCCCATCCATTTTACATTTCTGAAGTTTTGAAATAAAGGAGCTGAAACTCTACACTCAGAATTTCCTAATAATTTGGGCAGTGTTTCATTTTTAAATAATTGTCCTCACAGATTTACATGTAAATCGTAGAAAATTTGAACTGCTCATATACAGAATTTGGATGCATTGTTCGAAGTAATTCAAATATACTTTTAAAGCATTTCAGTTCTTAAATTAATTTCCAATACATTTGGGAAGTTGCTTGCATACTGATTATTTTCAAATAAGATGTAGAAGAAAAGATTCAAATTTGTACCAATACACATCATTTTTAAGCCATTGGAAGACATTTTAAATGATGACATCTTTCAACCAAATTGGAAACGTATTTTTAAAAGTAAATGCTTCTGGTATCAAGTATTTTCATATGTCAAACTTTAAGACTCTTACTTTATTGTTATAAAAATTAATGATTTTATTTATTCCCTGACGCAAATGTTAAAGGTTCTCAATCATGAATTTTTTTGTGTGGTTTCTTGAAATATTTCTCAGTTCGCTGCGTTTCAAACTTATTAAAACGTATTATAATATATCCTAATATTCCAAAAGTAAATGCACGAAAAATAGATAAAATGTGAAAACTATTGAAGATAGGGTTGGGTGATACTGTATCAACATGATACTTTGTATGAGGTACACGAAAATGATACAGACCAAAAGTATCAGGTACTCGGTATCACTTCTCGGACTCGATTGATAAAGACTGGCAATAGCTTCGGCCTCGTTCGTTTTCGGTCTGGTGATACTGTATGAACTTGATACAAAATATCAGATTGAAACAGTTCCTAGTTGGGAATGCTTCTCGTTTTCGGTAGAGCTAATGATGATATGATGGCCTTGGTTTTGAAGTGCTAGACGGGGGGAAGAGGAAAGGAAAAGATTTGTTGTTATAGTCAGAATGTATTGAAAGGCAAGGAATCCTAACCAGTGTCATCCAGATCTATTATTTCTGCCTTGGCGACGACGCTACTAGGGTGCGTTATGTTTTTTTTAAAAACTACATACATTATTTCTTACTATTACCTGGAATACAATAATTTCTAAGCATTTTTTCCCTTTCCCTTGCAATGGTTTTTAAATATATCGGATTAATGGGACTTTCTATGAATAAATAAATATATTTTGCTTTCCACATTTTTTTTTATTTGAAAGAAATAAGTAACTCATACAACAGAATTATTGTTAGCAAAATGAATTGAACATAAAAATTAAACTTTGAACATGAATATTTTCAGAATGTAACGATTTTAAAAAAATCTACTTAAAAAAATATTTATATTTTTTAAATCTAAATCTAAATATACGATTGAATATTTACAAACAGAAGTGTTGGAAGTTGCACTCTTGTTATCATAATTTTATGTTTTATGAAAGTCCTTACTTTTTAATAACGTTTTCTTAAAAAAAAAATAACTGCCAAAGCTATAGATAGCAAGCAATTTGGGTAGAGATAGAAAAGCTAGTCTTTAAAGCAAATATCTATTAGTATATAGATTTTAATTCGTCCAATTTAAAATAAAAAATGCGAAATTTCTTTTATATTAAGAAAGTAGGTATATTAACTAAACAATAACTTTGAGAACGTATGGCTACAACTATGAAAAAGTAAGAAAGAGATATAAAAAGAAAAATTCAATATTTATAGTTTAAAGAAACTATTTTTTTTTTAAATTTTATCAGAGGATCGTCGTCATTGCAATTTGCAACAGATGGAGGATCATTAGCCTTAGGATGTATGGCATATGAAAAGACGTCCAGGTGGGCATTGTAAAACAGTTCGATGCTTTCTTTGCAAATTTTTTTTTAAGTTGGTTTGTGACTTGTGAAAAGGCCGCGGTGGTCTAATGGTAAGTTCTCGGCTTTTGGGCCGGAAGGTTCCATGTTCGAAACCCAATTCCACTGAAGATCCGTCGTGTCTTGCACGCAAAATCATACGTAGAGGGCCAAACGTCCTCGCGTTGGTGTGGTGCGGAAGCGTGGAGATAGGGTGTTGTCCTCGTCATCGGACCGATAGTCGAAATTACGAGGTGCGTCCCAAAATAGCCTTTGTGTTGCTTCAAAACGGGACGTTAATATAACTAAACTATGATGACTTGTAAATAAAATTATTGAGGCAAATAACACACACTGCAAGACCTTTGTCTTTAAAATTTTCACAAGACTGATTTCTTTCTTGTTCCCATTTTTTAATCCCTCCCAAAATATACACTAAAGCACACAAATTAGAGCAACCCCTCCTAAATACTGTATTTATGAGGGGTTGATTAGGGATGGGAAAAACCTACCGGTTAAAACCGAAAATCGTTTTATTTCTGTTTCGATTAGCCAGTTTTTCGGTAATTTTTGTCCCGATTTTAACCGGCATTTTTTTTAAAAAACTCAAAAACCGGGTAAAAAACCGTCCAAATTAGTTTTGGAAATGAGGTAAATTAAAGAATTAAGAAGAAAAGAATTAGAAAAAAAATCTAAATTAGTACTTTTACAATTAAAATAAATTTATTTAATGTAGTTAAATAATATATTAGCAACACTGTATTAAGTAGCAAAGGCGATACGCCGGTCATAGGCAAGGTTTCGTCTTTATGGTATCGTTGAAATGTAATACTTTTGGTTCAATAATGCACACCTCCTATATGCTGAAGTTTATTTGAGTTGATTGACCTATAACCTCCCGAGTTCTGTAAACTACCACAAGTTATTTGAATAAAACTGTCATTTTCATTAAATTGCGGAAGTCTCAGCCTATCCCACCATTAAAAAATGTACCAAGAATTATTTCTGGTGCAGTCATTTACTAGGTGTCAGAAATATTGGATATTTAAATTCTTTCAATGAGACCACTAAGGAAATTTTGGGAGGCGTGTATATTACAGGAAGCTTCGTTATCCCCTTGAGTGGAAATCACCGAAAGAGCGTTAAAAATATCTCAACCCTAAACATTGGTCCAGATTAATTCGGAGATGAAATAACCCAAAACCGGGTGTTCTGAAATAACCGCCATCTCTAACACGAATCTTTGCTAACATCTGAAGTAAAGAAATTAGATTAATCGGGTTCTGAATAAAACGGACACGGCTCGGAGTGAGTTTTTGAGCGAAACTGGAGCTTACCTCTCAACAAATGACCTACTTTCAGCCACTACCCAAATGTAACGGTATATCAATCCGAGCCCAGGAATAATCGCCTTTCCATTTACTAACTTTATCAATAAATCCTTCCCCCCACCCGTCTAATAGCTGTCAAAACAGAAGCCATCTGGAAATCATCAGCAATACCTCTTCCAAAGACGCGAAGCCATTGCAACTTGTAAACAGACTCGTATCAGTGCCCGATTGCCGACTAACCAGTTCCGTTTCAAAGGGGACTAGATCGGTTACCGGCCGTATCAGATACAAAAGTAGCAAGTAAATGTATCGGGTACAAACGAGTATCGGTATCAACATGTATCTGATACGGCAAAACCGTGTATCAACTCATTCCTAATTGAAGATAAAATTTGAAAACCCGTTGAACACACACTTTATAACGCGCTTTGGAAAATGTTTAGTAAGCCCATAAGCCATTAAAATTATAATTCACATGTGTGATAAAAAGCTAAATTTAAGAAGTAGAGTGGTTAATTCGGAATAAAAATCAGCAAATGTAGAATATATTTCTAATTTATCATTAATAATTAATATCAGAGGTAAACTGTTAATCTTTCGTGTCATTCCATGCTCATCTTGAATACAATTATGCATTAAGTATTTTAAGTATATCTCTTTGTCCGAATAATGAGGTTTTTTAAAATAGGATTTCAAAATACATTTGAAATCTGGAAACTTTTACATTTTCACTACAAGAAATTGTTTTGTAAGAAATAATAAAAATCTATGTGAATATATTGGCCAAATAATAAAAAAATAGTTATAAAAATTCTGTTGATTGGCATTTTTAAATGTTGCTGTCAAAGCAATACAATCCAAAGGCGATTGGATAAATATATGAAAAAATACTTTTTCCACTGGTTTATACTTGGCAGAAACATAAATGAAAATCTCGTCCTGCATTGTAGTCATGTGACTTCAATTTGAGCGGTATCAGTTGATTGTCAGCATGCTTTGGCTGAATTAAATTTTAATGTATTTAACTTTTCCTTCAAAACACTTGACTGGATGTCCTTGGTTTATTGTATTTAATTGGAATGCTGATGGGTATAAAATAAAATCAATGTTCAATCAAGTCTGAAGAAAGCAGACCTCGAAAACCAGTGAATTAAATAAGCAGTAACTTTAGTTTGCAATCCTTTTACTATTTAATTATATTACCATTTAAAAAATAAGTCTCTATGCCTTTTCTAAATGCGTTACATTATTTTAATTTATTGTATTTTTATTTTTATTATTATCAGTATTTTAAAGGAGTAATTCCATGATATTCAGTTCTTAACGTATTTTGAGTTGGAGACAAAAAAAAATTAAGTGTTCCTATCATTGTTGCCCATAATATTAGGAAAATACAAGGATGCTATTTCAAGTCAAAAAAAGGAATGAATGATAATTTGAAGAGTTCTTTCTCATTGAATTTATGACATTTTCCCATTCAATTAAAATTCTTTTCCTTACAGACAATTTTACATATGATGAATTATCGTTTTGAATAAATTTTTGGAATATTTGAAAAAAAGCAGTAAAATAGATATAAAATGTCTTCCCATAAATAATTATTGGAATTCATTGAGATATTAATATCCTTAAAGCAACTTAAATTGAAATAAAAGAACTCCAAGAAATAAGTAAAACGATGACAGAAACACAGTTAAATCATTTGAAAATGTCAAATACCAAAGATTAATGTATATTTAGCGATAAGCATTTAATAATTTTGAAGATTAATTATCCTACCTCGAAATAAATCAAGAATAATTATTGATCCTAATAGTTTTTAATTCGATTGAACTGTATTTGTTGGTCATTAAATGATCAACGTCAACAGCGGAGGTAATTTACATCATTTCAATAAACCCCCTTGTCTTATTCATTTGAATGCATCTATCAAAGTTACAATTGATTAGTCTCGCTGTCAGACACTCTAAATGACTTCGAGTCGAGCGAAGAGAAACGGGATGCAGAGTTACTTGAGGTTTTGAGCCCGAGAATTTTCTTTAGATTCTTTCTGAAATTCCAAAATATTAGGAAACCATCTACATTTGTGAAAATCTATTTAAATAAGCTGTTAAGTAATTTTATTATACTTAAGTTTCTCCGAATTATATTCTTGTGTCAGGATCGGCCCGTAGATTTTAATACTGCTGTCCAAAATCATACCAGGAAAACATGAACACTTGTGTTAAGAACAACAAATTCCATAAATATCTCGAAGTATATTTTTTTCAAACACTTCAACATTACGCAAAGTTCACGATTTGATATGCTGCTTACTGAGGATCCATACCGTATTTTCGAACGGGGAGTTAATCTATAGAATGAAATGAGTCAAACCGTCTTGCGTAAAATAAGTAACACATACATTTAAGAAAAGTGTCAAGAAGCTTAAAAGGGAGCTTGTCGTTGACCTTTGGGTGATATTTTTTTCTATGTAAAATCGCAGGCACTTTTTTAATCTCCATTTTATATGCAACACCCACACGGAATGTTTCTGCTACAAAGCGAAATTCTTTTTATTTCCACGATTTCTACATTCCCCGAGGTAAAAGCATAAAGGGCCTTTTCATTAGACACTGCTAAATTCTTTCGATTGAATTTTTCAAATAAATCTTTTGAAAACTCATTTTGCAGGAAAGAAAAATTCATTCGTTTTTAATGTCGTGGATTGCTTTTCAACGGATTTTTAATACTAGCTTTAGTGTGTGGTGGATAAATTTATAAATGAACACCCATTCATTTCCTTGTAAGAATTAGTGTTCCTAGCTCAATAAATTAAGTGCATTAAAAGCAGCGTAGTTATAGTCATTTACACAGTTAGTCTCCTTTTGAATTCTCAGTATGGACGAATAATACTATTATCGCCCTTTATAATAATTGACTTCATTAACGTGTCTAGCATAAAGAAGAAAGTTTCTACCTATTGAATGAACTAAAGCAGAGTGTCTTCTTATTAAACAAAGCCCTTCCAGTAGAGACTGAAAAAAAAAGCCATTGAAAAAAAGCATATCCCTGAGCAATAAAAAATCAAAGTGGATTGGGTCTAATCATCGCGGTCAAAAAGCACCACCTGGTGGTGAAAATGCGTGAGGCAAAGGTGGTAAAGATGTGCAAACGATACGTTCGCACCTGGTTCAAAAAGTTGGCGCTTTGTGTCGTAATTTAAAGACAGGGTCTACCTACCTAGCAATCAACAGCCAATTTTGATGGGAGGGGGGGACGTCTGCATGGAGGCTCCCACTTTCCCGTTCGGAGATGTTTTACTGATTGGCAGACGATTTTTCCTACCAGCAGACGGCTTTTCACCCCCCAGGCTTCCCCACGAGAGTTTTGTTTAAACAGAGATTCTTCTTTTTACAAAGCGCTTCATTTTTTGATCCCGCCAGGCAAAAGAGTGTGATGGGACGGCATCGATTATTGCGATGATTATCTTTTTCGTTAGCTTCTCGATGTTTATTAATACCCCCTCGAAGACTCGATTTTCTTTCTCCTTTCATTAGACACTCCGGGTGGAAGGTGTGTGTTTTAGAAGTTGTCTGTAGGAAGGAGTGTAAAATGTAGCACCGATGTAATTAAAAGATTGAGAAACATATGTGACTCTCACTTTCATGCATCAGTAATGACTAATGGTTTTTGTAATAGCGCAGACATTAATGAGTGCCATGAAAAGAAATGTTACAAACAATATATGGGTATAAATTAATTAATATACTGGATAGAGAAACGATTCTTTATTTATTTGTCTGCTTATTTCGTTAAACGAAGGTTCCATTTTAAATGCTGAAATTAAAGAAATGGACCTGAAAAGTGCATTCATAGAAAAGCGAGGCGAATAAATTCATGACTAATGTTTCTTCTGTCATTAGTCTCATGTCCATTCAACTGGTTCGATAGCTGTAATGACAACAGGCACGGGGGCATGGCGCCTGTAACTCGGACTTACCTTGTTGATCTATTCAATACTTCATCGATAACTATCGAAGAATTAAAGAGGGTAGGAATTTTATAACTTGAATAATGGTGTATTTTCTTTCAAGTCTGTTACAGTGAGTCAAAAAGGTATAAGAACGCCGCAAATTACACAGGAACTAATTATCGCAAAAATGTATGTAATTCGTGTTCATGTAAAGCGTCGACTTCATATTAAACTTACTCGAATTTTTCAAGTAGCAACACCGGATTTGAAACGTAAATTCAAATTTTCCAGATTAAATTAGCTTAAATATATATCAAACTTTGTCATTTCAAAGAGGACGGTGATGAATTATTGGCAGTTGAAATTTAGGGTTCCTAATCTTAAATGATGATTGCCGTTTTTTCGAAATTTCTCAAGATGTAATAGATCTATTACACAGTAATTCTTGCTTTTTATTAAATTGCAACATAACTTGAATTAAAAATATGTATCTTTTTAATTTAAAGTAATACTTGATAATTTTAATTAATTATTGAGATTATATCTTAAAAATTATTGAATAGAAACACATAAAAATATTGAAAAAGCAACAGCTGAAACATCGCTGTTCAAAATTTCAGCTACTTCGGTTCAGTAGTTCTGAAGATAAACAGTGAAATTCTAAAATGCTCAGAATACCGTCTTTTTCACTTGTTTAGGAGGTCCGTCACAATTTACCAAATCGAAGAGCTGGGATATACTTAAAATGAAAAAGAAAATTATGCAGATTTTTGAATATTTCTTTAAACTACTAATTAGAACATTTTTCTTTTCAAACTAATTGTAATGCAAAAAACAGAGATGAATCAATACAGCATACACATTCGATTTTGCTAGCATTTTGTTTCTAAGAATAATGAACTGGTTCTGGGAAATCCTTCATTTAGAAAATAATAAAGGATTTTTTGAAAGAAATACCAATGAATCCAGCTATAAAAGCCTGATTAAGTAAAAATATGGACGGAAAATCAAAATAATAAATATATGAATCGATTAAAAGCTGGTATTAGATTTTTATACAGTTTTATATTTAAAAATAGAAATTAAAAGATGTATAAGTCCATTTTCTTATTGTGATTATCGTTAACGACCTTCGACTTCGTAGGAATTCAAAGATGCGATTAGCCGAGAGGTGTTGTCCGTGCACCCGGACGTGTTGCACTCTGCTATCAATGACGATATAACACGTCTTCAGTGTGTTGCACTTTGTGGTGCAGACTATATCAAACACCTTTTGTTCTCATAAAATATCAAACACCTTTTGTTCTCATAAAATTGTTAAAATTTTCATTTATTTTATGTACCGTAATCTGGGGTTATTTGCAGCAATTTTCATGACTTCAGAACGAATTTCGATATTAGTTGCATGTATTTCTCTAAGAAAAGGGCTTTTCTGATTTCTCCCTCATTGATTTACTAGAGAAACATTTTGCAGCAAAATTTGGAATATACAGTAATTTAATAATAAATCATAATTTTTCGAAATTTTGGTCCAAGTTACCTCATAGGTGGGGATTCTTTGCACTGGTTACTCTTTATGCTTATCGCTCAAACCGTTTTTCAATCCTAAGCCTTTCCACGTTTTTCGATTTTTTTAATGATTTTTTGAAATGTCTAAGGACTTTCTAATCACTAGTATTTATCTGCAAACCAGAATCTTATTGAAACAGTTGAATTCGCCGCTTATTTAAGTTGATCCTTTTAAATGGAATAGAGTGAAAGCTATAGTGACTTTCAGCTTTGTCTCTGCAATGCCTCTCATTTCTACTGAATATCCGCTGTTCAGTTGGTTTAGTAAGCTATAAATTTGTGGAGAACCAAACGTTCTATTGTTGGTGTGACTAGAAAGTATGTTGCTATTTCTCATATAGCTTCAAAAGGGGGCAGTAATTTAACATACAATTTTCAAGGATAAACCATATTTAGACTCAAATTGTGTCCCTGTGAGTCAGATATAGTATTTCGAAAACTATTTACTAATAGAAATTCTTCGAAAATCGCATAGATTGTCAATTAGCAATCCTAAAAAAATATTTTTAGTATATAATCTGAACATTATATTTGCGTTCCTTTTTCTTTTCATTTTTAAAATGACGACACCCTAAACCATCACTAATACTTCCATGTACTGTATTATGAAGACTATTAATAAGGGTGAAGTAAACAGAAATATATCTTGAGAGATTAATTCAATAACATATGATAAGAAGCAGTTCTTGTGAAAACAAACTAAATCAAGTGCTTTGAGATAACATCATCAAAATGAATTTTTAATTTAATATCTTAAGAGAGGTAATTAATATTTCTCAGGAACGTTATTAATTTATCTTCAGTTACTTAACTTACAAACAGACATTAGTCTGCTTTAGAAGAGACATATTATAGGTAATTACACGAATAATAATGTCTCAGCGATGCCTTAGAAATTTGGTGGGCCGATAAAAAGTTAGTCATGTCCTTTTGAAATTGTTGAACGATGATTCAGGAGTCATTATTTTAAAGAGTTTATTTTTGCATTCTTGGCGAAAGGAAGATATTGAAAAAAATGTGATACAAAATTGAACAAATCATGCACTTTTATGTCACTGAGAATAAAGATGAATATAAAATATTATGTCAAGATGCGAATTTCATAAATTTTTAATTTGATGATTGGCATATTTGAAAAGAAATATTTTAAAACGAACCGACATTTTTTGGAGTGGTTTATTTCTTTCGATTCACATCAAGTTATGAAAATCCAGGAAGAATGTATTCTGTCATTTTGAATCGTGACGAAATGGAAGGGAGAATTTCATGACCGGGCAAAGTGGAAACAGCGAAAAATCTCTTCGAACCAAAGGCCTTCCATTTTTTATTAAAAGAATTGAAAAAATTTATTCATTATTTAGAACAACTTTCCTGTATAAGTTAGTCGTTGAAAAATTAGATTTATACTTGAAAAAGTTAAATTTAAAAAGAAGTGGAGTAGTATTTTTCTGAAAGAGAGTTAGTGAGTATGCCCCCTTATCTGGTACGCTCTCTCCAAATGGCCACACCACATTAGCGCTCTGGTATTTGTGCCCCCACATATATACAGGGTGTCCCAAAAAAGTGGAACAAGCATTTATTTCCTTATATATTGCACTTAGACATATACTTCCAATTACAAAGTTTTATCAAATAAGGTAGGAATTTGTGTGAAAACACTTTGGCTTCTGTGGAAGTTGAAAATAAAAAGTAAAAAAAAATAAATTTTTATACGTTCCCCGTAGAGCAAAAGTGTCAACGAGTGAAATGTTCCTCTTACACTCATCTATGTATAAACTAAGTTTCACGATTCTATCTGCAAAACTTACAGAGATATGTTAATTTTTAAATTTTAAGAACAGATCACAAATTTGTATGGAGTTATTTACTGCAGAAATGCAGGTTGATTCAACATAGAAACACTGCTAAATGCAAATATTTGTTTAATAGTACATCATCCAATCATCATGGATAGAAAAAATTGCCATTGACGCATAATGTTACTCAGTTTCATTAGCAGATAGTTGAAAATGTCGACTTGATAAAGAATGGAAGCACTAAAATTCGCTCATTGCGCACAACTAAGTGACATAATGGACGAAGGCGAATAGCTATTCTTTCTGTCTAAGAACCTAGCCAGAACTGGATTTTCGGATGCTCCTGTTTTGCGCTAAAAACTAACTAATGTTATTTTTGATGTGAAAACGTCTTTCCGCTCGTTACAGTGATAGTCGGTCGAACTTTCTTGTGTGACAAAATACCGTCAGAGTTGAATCGCTAATAGCTACGAGACTAATAATGCGAAAAGAATGGTTGACCCCACAACAGATAGATCATATGTGTAAAAGTTTGTCGCATAGTATTTGTTTTGCCTGTGACGTCATCGTACCAGTGTAGGCGCATTCGCGTGATTGTAATGGATTAACTTTATGTAAGGTTATAAATAAGTGTAGCGTGGAAACGCGTTTAGCTAGGAGATTGATTCTGGTGTCATTTTAAAGAACTTGAGGAGTATTGCTAAGAACCAAAGTGAGTCAATATAAATATTTATTAGAATATAAGTAAAAATCGGTATTAAATTTAAAATTTCAAACTCTGCATGTTTTTTTTATTATAACGTACAGAGTTTTCTTTCCAATTGTACGAAACTTACAGAATACTTGACAATACGTAAAAGAAACATTGCATTAAAATTTTAATTCAAAAATTTTAATATTACGGGAAATATGAGCATTTGTAGTGAATAATGTTCTACTGCGCATACGCGAAATGTACTGTCTATGACTACTATATACTGTCAACAGATAGCGCCATTAAAAGCTACTCTACATAAAACATAAGAAAGGCGCAGTTGGGGTCCGCGTTGTGGATTTTTCGTGAAAACGTCGCGATAAAATCATGAAACAAGTATTTCGTATTAAAGTGTAATTTAATTATCAATCTCTTTAATACAATATTTACACAGAGTTGTATAATGGTTATAGAATAGATAAATCACAAGTTTATCACATGTAGCAAGGGTCTGTTGTAGCTTGTGATTTATCTATTCTGTAACCATTTTACTACTCTGTGTAAATATTGTATTAAAGATATCGATAATTAAATTGCATATTAATACAAAATGCTTGTTTTATGATTTTATCCGATGTTTTCACGAAAAATCTACGGCTCGGACCCGGAATGCGATTTTCTTATATTTTTTTCCTTCCTATCTCACTCATGGTTCGCCTTCGCGCTCTTGATTTTTTTTCATTGGCTGCTTTTAGGTTTCTGATTCACTTTCATGTTGGCTCAGCGGGAACTTGGCTGGTTCCTACATATTCGATTTCTATTATTAAAACGGAACTCACTGAAAAAAATTACTGTAATTATCTAAAATAAAATACAGATAATTAAAACTACAACAAGCTATTTTTGGAAAAATTGCATTTCAATTGTATTGTAGTAATATTTTTATAGCACTGCTTGTTTCGGGGATGATGAGCCTCACTGCTGACATGTCACCATGAATATTTTTGAAGATTCACAAGATGAACTATTTTTGCAAATACTTCAATTAATGTATTATTTGACTAGCTTTTAGATTTAACAAGAGTTAAAAAATACATTGTATCTTCCTGATTCAGCCCTTTAAATAATCTTTTAAATATGTATATTATCCTTAAAATGTATGTCGAAAGACTGCGTCAAACAGCAATGAGAGGTATGAAAAAGTCAACAACTTTGCCTTCTTAAAAACAGAAGCGTGCAACTTTGTATGTGAATAGATGAATGCAGAAAAAAACATTAACTAATTGACGTTTCTGCTCTATGGGGCCGTATAAAAATTTAATTTTTGTAACTTTTTATTATCAATCCCCTTAGAAATCAAAGTATTTTGATAAAAATTCTTACCTTATTTGATGAAACTTTGTAATTGGAAGTATATGTCTAAAATCAATATTTAAGGAAATAAGCGTTTGCTCCACTTTTTTGGGACACCCTGTGTATGCATACCAAAGTGGATACTTTTGCATATAAAATTTATTTAGACAAATTCTATGCCGATTTTGGGATTGAATGTGTAGTTTTTGAGTAATCTAGAAAAACTTACAAAATACTGCATTTCACTTCACTTTCCCCCAAGCATCCGAAGCTTATCTCGCCGGAGGGAGAAAACTAGGGATAATCATTAGGGTGGGCCAAAAAAAAAATCAAGATTTTTTTTCACGTTAAAAAAAGTTGCTAATCGGTGTGAAATAAAACGAGGAAAAAATTAAGGAAAATTATTGATATCTTTCGTTCCCGCAAGAGCCTTGAAAATCGTAAAAAGTGACAAAAAATTACTATTATTGAAAATTTTTTAAAATTTTAAAATTTCTCTCAATCTCTTTATTATAGCGCTAGTTGTTAAGTTCTCATCTTTTCAAGAACACTAAAATTTATTTTATCAAAATCGGTCGTTAACTACCAATGGAACATTCTGTCTAAAGTTGACAAAAATTTGTGAAATTGCTTCAATATGCAATTTTTAGGTCCTAATCCTCAACATAATCTTGTCGACGAATTGCAACAGATCGATATATATACACAGTAGAAGGTATATATACACAGTAAAGGTTTAGGTCTAAAAATATATCATTTTTATTTATTTACTCCATTTATTGTAATGCATTGCAAAAATAAGCTTCAAAATTGCAATATCATTTATTACCTAAGAACGAATGGCAAGATTGCTTAAAGTAGAAAAAAATTAACCGACCTTTAAAAAGATATTTCAGCAATTAAAATATCTTTTTGTCTCTTCAATTTCTTTCATGGTGTTCTCCTCTTTCTGCTCAACAGATGGCACTTGTAAGTTTGTTTTAAGGGAAAATTAGGACATTTCGAGCAATAACGTGGTTTCTGTGTTTCCACAAACTTTTCGCGATGCTTTCTGATCAGCGCTACCCTTTGGATTTTAAGGCTCTGGACACAAATATGATGTGGAGTAGGATAGACCGAAAAAACTCAAATTTTTTAGAAGAAATGATAATAAATTGTAATTGCCTCTATTAAAAGTATATGCAAAGTCATTACAACAGCAAATATCAACATGGAAAAATACGCGTAGCATAACATAGTCATTTGAAATATTCCTATTATAAAGGTGAACCTATTCATTTCTATCTTTTAACAAGAGTTTGTTTGCTTAGAGTAAGTTTAATAAAATGAATTAGTAGGTGGATTCATGTATTGATATCCTGATTCTTCTTTGAGAAATCCCATTGATTTAACTACAGAAAACTTTATCGAAATGTCCGAGTTTTCCCATAAATCAGACATTGTCATTTGTTGAGAAGAAAGAGGGAAACACCATGCAATAACTTGAAGAGGCATAAAGATATTTTAATTGCTGAAGTATCTTCTTAAAGGTCTGTTAATTTTTTCTAATTTCTGCAATCTTGCCATTCATTCTTAAGTAACAAATGATACAAGTGTTTCATATTGCTTTCGTATTAATATTTAATTTAATTATTAGTCTATTTAATACAATATTTACTCAGAATAGTATAATGGTTACAGAATAGATAAATCACAAGCTACCACAGACCCTTGCTAGATGCTATAAACTTGTGATTTATCTATTCTGTAACCATTGTACTACTCTGTGTAAATATTGTACTGAAGAGATTGATAATTAAATTACATATTAATACGAAACACTTGTTTTGTGATTTTATCACGACGTTTTCACGAAAAATCTACAGCGCACACCCAAACTGAGCCTTTCTTATGTTTTTTCTCTGGGTTTTTCACTTATGTTTTTAAAACTCAGAAAATGTGAGTAATCGAAAGATGAAATAGCCCACTCCTCACCCTTTTGACTGAAAAGGATATTTTAAGGAGACATTCATTCATTTGCCTAAACGAAACTGCAAGACTTACACTTATTTTGCGCAAACTATTTAACTCAGAAAGTCGTTGTCTCTCACAAAACAAAATCAGTTGTCTCGGTCTTTTCGCCATTGTAAACAAACCAAACTTCAAACCTGTTGCCAAATGGCGATTAGGAAATTCAACCCTTTTTTGTCGCTGCGTAAGAGAATTATATATATAGATTTCGATTTTGCAGATTAGTTTTGCAATGCGTTACAATAAATAAAGTAAATAAATAAAAATGATATATTTTTAGACCTAAATAACCTTCTACTGCGTAAATGCATCGATTTGTCGCAATTCGTCGACAAGATGATGTATGAAGATTATGTTGAGGATTAGGACCTAAAGATTGCACATTGAAACAATTTCACAAATTTTTGTTAACATTGGACAGAATGTACCACCGGAAGTTAACGACCGATTTTGATAAAATAAATTTTAATATTCTAAAAAAGAAGATACTAGTGCTATAAAAATGTGCTTGAGGAAAATTTTGAAAATTTTTATTTTTAAAAATTTTGATTTTTTCTTCGATTTTTGTCACTTTTTACGATTTCCAAGGTTCTTGCGGGAACGAAAGATATCAAAAATTTTCCTTAATTTTTTTCTTCGTTTTGTTTCACACCGATTAGCAACTTTTTGGCGGTATATCGACATGAAAATTTTTTATATTTTTTTCGGCCCACCCTAATAGTCATACCTAAATCAAGATATTAAAACAAATTAAGGAAGGTTTTAACTGAGATAGAGGTAAAAATACAATAATATTAACAAAAAAAAAGGAATGAAAAAGAACGAGGAGGAAGAAGAATCCTATGGATGATTTCATCACAGGCCGCCATCCATGCAGATTCAAAATTAGAATATGTTTTCTGTCGAGGAAAAACAACTTTAAGATCGAAATTAAATTTTCCTCTGAGGCCTGAACCTATTCCGGAAAAAATTGGAAACAAAATAGGGAAGAAAACATTTATCCACAAAGACGAAATTAAAAACAGTCTTTTAAACAGTCTGAAAAAAGGGCTTAAAAATGTTACCTCTATGAAACGACTCTAACCAGAGTAAATTCATATTTTTAATTATACACTTATATTTATAATTTTTATTTTCATAAAATGCATTAAAACAATTTTAAAATATTAAAAAACAAAATAAAAACTATATAAAATACAAAAAATCTCAGGTTTATAATTAGTGTATCTTTACTAGATGGAGATAGGTGCGCACACCTATAAACAAAGTTTACTTTGGTTAGCGTTGTTTCATTCCACAATAAAGAAAGGTAAGATTTTTAAGCCCTTTTTTCAGACTATGTTTAAAAGACTGTTTTGAATTTCTTTGTGGATAAATGCTTTCTTCCTTATTATGTTTCCAATTGTTTCCGGAATAGGTTCAGGCCTCAGAAGAAAATTTAATTTCGACCTTAAAGTCGTTTTTCCTCGACAGGAAACCTATTCTAATTTTGAATCTGCATGGATGGCGGCCTCTGATGAAATCATCCATAGGATTCTTCTTCCTCCTCGTTCTTTTTCATTCCTTTTTTTGTTAATATTATTGTATTTTTACTTCTATCTCAGTTAAAACTGTCCTTAATTTGTTTTAATATTTTTGTCTTAGCAATTTTTCGTGGATGATGCTGCACTTGCGCGCACCAGATTAATTGCTTCTATTATTGTTATTTTGTCTTTATTGGATATTTTTTCTATACCTAAATGAAGTGATTAAAGCAATAAAACTTTAGCCTCACATTTGTTTCGATAAATGTATCTTTCTACTTCGCAGTCACTGCACTAATTACTGTAAACTTAGAATGATAAAAGTAGAAATAAAATGTTAAACATAACGGAATAAAATTCTTATTGAAAGCATTTCTTTAACGCCGCCTTGAAGAAACTTTAAACTACAAAAAATAAGGATATTTCAAATTACTGGCTATCTCTACATTTCACTTTTCTGTGTAAATATATTTTTAAAATCTGACGGGTTAGTATCTGATAAGAAAAGCACTCCATGTTTGCATAAAGGATATTTTAAAAATATCAATCCTCCAAGGATGTATCAATTCAGATTTTAAAAAAAATGGTTATTTGTGCAAGTTTAAAAAAGGATTTTTATAGAAATTTCATTTATACTACACATACACCAATAGTTTCTGAGCCTTGTGGTTCTGATCTGACTGGATAACGGCATTCAATTCGCCGAATCTATACACCTTTCTAAATCTTAGAGTTTATATTTTGAATGAGTAGGTATTGTCATTCTCTACGGTCCCTTGCGGTCCCATTGCTTCTTTATGATGAAGCTTGTTACACGATTTCCATTATCGACTTTTTGTAGGTCGTAGATTATGATTATTTTCAGTAGAAATATCAAGAGTCATGATCTTACCTAAACTTAGAAGGTTCTCTTTAGTTTAGAGTGACTATCTAAAATATCGAACTGAGAAAGTGGAATGATCTGCTCCACAATCCTATTCTTATTTGTCTATGGCAAAATGCAGTCAATTCTTTGATCTTAACCATAGTACATGACAGTGTTTAGTAGATAATTATTTCTAGATGGACATTCAATATCACAAATTAAGGTGTGATGGACACATGTTTTGGGCATAGCTCCCAATGGGAAGCAAGATGTCAAACTGGACAATCACTTTCAGGCATCTAATTTTCTTTCGTCATTTTTTGCAGGCTTATGCGTAGTGTTGTGAATTTTTTTACTGTTGTTCATCTTCAAGAAAATTAGAGTAGCATTGGAAAATTATAATCAAAATGTGATGATAAATATACTTAGACATCGACAAATACATTTAGACCAAAGTAATGTCCTAAAATATTCATATTAGCATTATTCCATTTCTTAAAAGACATTTTTAAAGTGCATACGATTTAAAACAAACAAACATTGAACATGTTGACAATAAACACCGTAAAAACATTTCATCCATCCTGAAAGCTGTTCAGTTTTTACAAAAATATTTTTAAAAAATTATAAATACTCACTTAGAATTAGAATTAGTCAATTTTTTTCAAATTTTATTATACAAAATGTAATTGAATTAAATGTTACAACTTTTTCAAATTCAACTTTCTCCAAAATTATTAATTTTTAAAATTTATTAAGGATAAATTATTTAATGGAGCAACATAAAAGGTAAACCTTACTCAGAAGCGGAATTTCTGGAATATTGATAGAAATGTGAAGAAAATCTCTTTGGAATTGTAGAATTTATGGAGAACGACGGTTTTTAATTGTAGAAATAAATTGACCTTTCGCACTGGAATGATGTGCTGCGCACGTCCAATGTTCTCTCCTTCTAAAGTGGTTTGACGTAATACGCACGTCTAGTGTTATTTACTTGTAGAGCGGAAATGACGTGGTATGCACATCGACTGCTTTTAGTATCTGAAATAAGCGAGGTTAGAGTGATAAACAAGATGCTCAACTACGTCCACAAGCAAAACATTGCGGACATTTCCCTAGTCCACCTACTGAAGGCAAGGGCAGACCTCAAAGAAGGCACAAAGTATGTGCGAAACGCAATAACCGCAATGAAACTACCTGGAAATGAAAAAAAATGTCTCGTTACACTATACGTTCCAGATTGAAGTAACTTCAAACAACTATCTTCAACTTGTTTTGAACCAGTTTGAGGTGGCATCTGACTATTAATTTCCAGCGCAAGAAGTTAATTTTTTTTTTTATTTCATTCGGCACGCCTATAAGGTACAGTTCTGAATGGGTATTTTCTCTATGAAAACTTACTAAATTAGATCGTAGCTTCAATGAATAATACATTTTGGCTTAGGAATCTGAAATATAAGCGCACAGTTTTTATCTTCCTCCCTCTAATTTTATACTTAGATATTTTACAATAAGTATTCATTAAAGTTACCTATTTTATCTCTCAGATGAATGATGGAAGGTAGTTTTCTGAAGGGGAAATTTTCATCAGAAGAAAATACGACACAAAATTAATTCTTTATTTTACTTATTATATTTAAAAATCAAACTAAAGATGTATGAAAAAGCTATCCCTTCGATTGAAACGATCTATCAAAAAGATCTTCAAGCTTTCGCGACAATATGTGTCATTAGATTTCAGTAGCTGACGTCCAAAGTAACAGATAGTTAAAAACAATTATTGAGAAATTCTGTTTCCGAACAAAACGTAACCGTTTTGTTTGGAAGTATATATTTTTTATTTTTTTTACCATACTTTTTCCAAAATTATTTTTTATGTATAAACCATGAAATCTGTAGTGGCTCGTGCTAAATCACCGTGGGGGTGCTGTAATTAAATGTTCTACAATGCGTAGTGGTGATTTTTGAATAACTTAAATTAAGCCCTTTTTAGTCAATTTTCAACAGTTTAATTATTAGTTAATAAACATTTATTATTAAATTTTTTACTTGATGAAGATTATAGTTAGTAAAGGAGTTTAAGCGTAGAAATTACTAATTTATAATTGACAATAATTTAAGAATTTTTAAAATAAATTTCACAGTTATTTTTGCAACTTTCCTTATTCTCGTTTATAAAGATTTAGACAGTTGCGACTGATCATTAAGAAAATCATTGAAGTTATAAGTTGAAATAAATATGCATGTAGGGATAAAGATATTATTTATTGGCATCAATAAAAATAGTTAAAAAGAAATCTATTCCTCTTGTTTTATTTTGAGTTTAAAGACCGATAATTTTATCCTTAATTCGTATGACCATCAAATCATACAAAGATGGACACGGGTGGATTGACAGACAGAATTGCCTAAGATGGATTTCGTCCAAAATTTGATACAGGATTTACAAATTTGGTGTTAAAACCTCGTAACACATTTCATTCCTCTAGCTGGTTTAGTTTTTGAATTACCTTATTCATATACAAACAGACAAAATGACATAATTCTATTTTTGGGAGGGGGCAAAAGTCGATTCCGGAAGGTTTAAAACGTAGATATTCCTCCAAATCTCGAAGTCGAACATTTTGACAATACAATACTTTCTCTTTGTATTCAAGAAAGAAATCAAATCATGAATTTATGGTATTATATCTATCTGTATATTCGCTGGGATGCTTTGCAATGTGAATGCACTTACTGGTTCTTTTTAAGACGTTACATTAAACTCGGTGGCGTAGGATGGTTAAGTGGCACAGGGCAAAATGCAGCTTTTTTTCGCCCTCAGTCATCGCATGGGCACATGATGTTTCGCCCTTAATCATCATGTGCCCGGGCATGATATTATTTTTTCTCCTCTTCATCATATTTCACATTAAAAAGATGTATGAACGCTCTAATGTTTTGTCCTCAAGAAGTGGCAGCAGAGGAAATATAGTCGCCTCTGTTCAAATTTTCTACATGTTATTCTGAGTGGATAACACAACATGTCGCAGTATAACAGCTGTATTTGATATTCCTATAGATGTTGTGTTCCTGGAAGATCTAAGTCAGAACTTCTTCTTTGCGACCTTAAATAGAATCGTAAAAAAATAACATTGGAGTTGGTGAAATTTCGCAATCACCTACTTTCAAACTTTTCAATATTTGTAAGTAAAAGCTATCGAAAAAATAATTTTAAACTAAAAAAAAATGAATTGCTTCAATTACTTTAAAAAAATTATCTCATTAATTGTTTTTTCATTTCCCTTTATTATTTATTTTCAAATCTCTTCTTTTTCAAATTTCAACTCACGAAACACTTTTCCGCAATGAAAAACGGTTTAAAACAGCATTTCCCCATCACCGGTGCTGAAACCGATTCTTGCTTAATAAGATTGGGAAACCAAAATACAGTTTTCATGGCCGAAGTAATAGCAATTAGTAGGGCAATCGACTATTGTATAGATAAGAATATTCGAAACTCTAAACTTATTACTGACTCAAGATCAACCCCAATTGCTATTGAATCAACTGATGAGAAAAGGAGGTTTATAATTGAAATTAAGAAGAAATTAAAGTTAACCAAAATACAATTGCAGTGGGTCAGGGCTCACAATGGAACTGTAGGAAATGAGAGAGCAGATGCACTTGCTAAGCTTGCCGCAAGTAAAGATCAAATAGACACTGAATTTGGCCTGTCAAAAGCTCAAGTTAGGTATAGAGGCAAGGTACTACTTGCTACGAAATGGCAAGAGAGATGTAATAATTCATAAAAGGGATCATGGACTAAGAAATTTTTCAAAGAGATTAAATTCAGTAGGCTATACGGTGACTTCTACTATAATCAAGTGTTGAAAAGTCACGGAGTGTTTGGTGCGCATCGAAATAGATTATTCGGCAAAGAAGGAGGCTGTCCATGTGGTGAACAACTTGAGAACACTGAACACATTTTATTAAAATGTAAAATTTGGGGGAAAAAAGAGACGATTGGCCAAAAAGCTGGCTTCAAAAAGATATTTCTGACTTGGTATTTTATTCGCCTTTCAAAAAAGGCTCTATTGACATCCTTAAAAAGCTCATGTCTTCACGTTTGACTTCCTGAGTTGGAACGGAACTTTTCCTGCGTTCATTTTGTTTTTGCTATATCATAATTGTTTTATTTGTTATGGAGTGGCGGTGAAAACTCAGACCTACACGAACACTTCATTGGTACTGGAGAAAGTTGACTGCATTTGTGCTGAGTGGACTACGTTTACAAAATTCCGTACGGCTTCGGCCAGATCGGAGGAGCTTTTGTATTTGATACATTAGCTTCATATACATCACCGGTGCTGTGGTTTTTCCAGTTCCCTTCTTACTTAAAATCCTCATTGGGAAAAAGATTGAAATTGCATTGTAAGTGCGCATGCTCAAGCAAAAGAAAATGGGATGAAGGGAATCTATACTCCTCGGAAGGAATAAAACTTCTCTGAGCATGAGAGAATAAAGAAAATTCGTTCGTGCAACCTCAGTTTTTTCTGCTTTTCAGCCGAAGAATGGAAGAATGCGTCGAAATATGGATTTAGATATTACATGCAAAACCAAATTAATAAATGAATATCTGAAAAAAATTGGGGGCGCTGCAGTTCCGCAGTCCTTATATACCATTCGCCCCTACATGAAACTATGGTATGAATATTCCAAGATATTCAAAATACGGTGCTTTTTCTTCTTAAATGGCCAACGATTAAACGTTAAACAAAGGCCATTTATCCACCACAAAGCGCCGTTATCAAATTCAAAGCAAACCTAAAGCTAATCAAAGAAAGATTAATTGATATATGTTCAGAATAGAGACCTCCCTACAGCAGCCACCGCCCGTTCTAAGAAAAATTGGCCTCTCTAAGAAGGTTTCATATTTGGAAGTACAAAATATGTATTTAAATAAGCCATAGTTCGTTATTTCTGATTATTACGAATTTTAAAAATCATTTAAAACTTTTTTGGAGATACCTTTCTCCATTTTTATTGGAAAAATAAATCTTTAATTGTTTCATCGGTAGTTGTTGAGGATGGGTAAGATTTTGGTTAAGTTCTTTTATGAATTTATGTTGAGTTGAAAGCCTCATTTACTGATGGTCGCAACCCATATCAACAACTTCTTTGTAAGAGTCCGAAACAGCACCTGCAAGACACAAATGAAGTTTTGAATTCTTGACCATGGTAGAGGTCGAAGTTCACTTTCCTCTTCATATTGGAAATGATTCATTTCGATCTGATTTCTTGTGCTGTTTTTGAGTGTGTGGATTTTTATTCTTAATTTCCTCCCTTTTCCTTTAATAAAAGGCCAGAGAGACGATAGGATTGTATTTCATTCAAGATGAACGGGTGACCAACCCAATCGCTCAGAGGGGTTTGAGTGGCCGCTCCTAAACGTTAATTTAACATTATATCTATGGTACGAAAAATTCCGTGCAAAACAAAAATAGTCGTTAAGATGGTTGATCACTATGATACAGGTTGAATGTTCTTAAATGACAAGCTTTCAAATGTTCAAATAAAATAAGTTAGATACAAGATAGGCGAACCTTCAACAATCAGAATGATATCAACAACCATTACAACACTTCTTATTAGCAAACAAAATATTATGTTAGAGTAGTAATTAATCATGATTCTACAGACAAATCATGCACAATATCGCCTTTTTAAAGTATCAGTTCCTAATATCTCTAAATGAACTTTCTTAAGCCTTGTAACCACGATCGGTGTCTTGGTAGCTCGAGGTGGTACTTGGGTATTTGTTGTCGTTCGGAATCCGACCAGTCGAACCACAACACATACACAAGTACAGTCCAGAACTGTACTGAGGCCTCCGTTTGTCGTCTGGCGTGTGATGTCTGAACATTTACTGACAATTCACCGGAACAGTCGCGCCACCAGTGGCGGACTGGGTCTGAAAATAGTGGTTGCCAGGAGTCAGTGAGGGCCCACACATATCTACAGTCATAATATTAATTCATATATATATATATATATATATCAATATCATGAAAGTCAAAAAATGTTAAAATCACGATTTTCTTGACATTTTGTTTTATGAATATTTATTTTGTATATGTTGCTTTTACATTTCTGCTATGTTTGTTTCGTATTTGTTATATATATATATATATATATATATTATTTTTAATTAATTTTATATTTAATTTTTTATATTTAACTATATTAATTTAAATCTATAATATTTAATAATTCTGTATTTAATTTAATTTTTTACTATATATTTAATTTTTCCACGTCTTTAAAATGAATCCCTTTTAACACCCCTTAATTTTCTACGTTTAAAATAACGAAATTATGATTAAAGTTATTTGAATTTAGATTCCGGAAGTTAAATATTTCGTATACGGTGTTAGCGACAAAGTATGAAGGGGAAATGCTGCCCATTATTAGGGCATCTGTTAAAAGAGCCAGTAACCTTTAAAACAAACTTCTTTGGATGATTTATAGTTTAGTAATTTGTACTGGTAATGTTTCAGTAATTTGTAATTAAACTGGTATCATTAAAAAGATATTTTTGAATTATAAGTAATTCAAAAATTATTTTGTTAGATAGTATCTTTTGAAAATATTGCCAAAAAACGCCAAAATCTTGCTTAATTTTTAAGTTACTGAAATTTTAATTTACTTTTGTACTTTAAAAAGTTGACAATTATTTTCATCTTTTTTTTGAAGAGCATGTGTCCCAAATTTCATAAAGATCGAGTAAAACTATAGATTTATACAAAATACATCCTTATAATGTAAAAAACTTCTTTTGCTGTGTTAAAATGCAGTCCATTTTCATTGTTTCGCCAGTTTTTTTTTTGTTCTTTAAGTCCAGTCTTTTTCTTCCTTTCTTCGTTACTTCAAATAAATTTAGTTTTTGATAGATTTTCTATGTTATTTTAATAAATTTACTTTTTAGCAATGACATTAAGCTCATCTTTTCACTTGAGGCAAGATAATATTCCTAGAGATTATGTAATTCATTTATTTGATATGATGAGGTTAGATTTTTACTTTATAATAAGCTTAATAATACGCAATAATTGTAGATTATAATTATGCAAAATTTTAAAAAATAATCTTCATTAAATCTCGTATTTTTTAGACTTTTTTAACAGTTGAATGTAAAGACTTATGTCATTAGTTTCATTAGACACAAAAACATACTACTGCATCAAAATTTATCTCAAATGCTAATACATTTCCTATCTACTGTTTTCTTCTTCTTTTTTTGCACAACTAATTTCTTTCTCAGTCTTTTGTAGCAATTAATACTTTTAACTTAACAAAAATTAAATAAGTTGGCGAATTTAAAGTTTGTTAATGTAATTAAATTAAGACAATTAATAAGATGGACGAGTCGGTTGGTAGCCGAATGCGGCTAGTGTTTATTACTACAAAAGCAATGTAAAAATAGAGAAATGATAATTTCAGCCTACCTCTCAAAAAAATTTTTTTCTTTCCTTTTTGAAAGATACGCTACATATATATCTTTACTCTCTTACGACTAAAAACAGAAATAACACTTTTCTCATCAATTATTTTCCATGAAAGTCAGACCAATAAGACAGAGGGCCCTTTACTCTTCTAAACGCAAACCCCCCAAACGCATAAAGAAAAGCGTGAGTGACGTCTTTTCATAGATGCCATTTAGTGTCCTAGTCACAGTTTTAGCCAAGAAAACCTTTTCCTACAGGCGAGTTCCCTCGTTTGTCGGATTTATGACAGTAAAATGAAACTACAGAAAAAGAAAGAAAAAAAGCACCTCTTATAGCTATGTCTCACAAGAACCGCACCCTTTTTGCACAAAGGGATGCAATTCCTTCCGTCTGTCCGGGGGCTTTCGAAACCAACAAAAAATCTTAATGAGTATTGCGTCTCGACTTTGCACAAAAGAGATACCCTGTTCCAAAAGCCCGAGGGTTTGTGGAGCCATTGCAACATTCTGGAGAAACATCTGTAAATGATCGGAAGGTCAAAGGAAGTGGACAGAGACCTCAGTACAGTCCCTATGGGCAGTTGTAATTGCGCATGCGTCTTGGGTCGATATTCGACCACCCGCTGTTCGGCTGGTCGAATTACGGCGGCAATAAATCTCAAAGGATAGAACGCCGAAACATAGGCCTTGGGTATAGGGCTATTTTATTTGTTTTCTTTAGAAAAGCTTACTATAGAGAAAGAGTTATTTTTTTCTCTCCCACACTTCCTGGGGGCCCACTTGCCATCGGGCAAGCTGGCAACCTCGCCAGTCCGCCACTGCGCGCCACCCCAAACACCTTCGAGCAACAACGATTCTATGCGTTCCCATGACGAAAGTAATGACGAGACAACGGAACCCAAGCCACTGACAGTGGAAACAGGGATTTAAAGGAACAAATAATAATGCCCGAATAAATACATGCCCGATTCTGACTTTCAGGAGTATTGCTGAGTGTCAATAATTCCAATGCTGATCTACAAGCATTACGTAGCTCTTAAGTGAGGAGATGAGTAGAATATTATCTCTCCTGATCACCAGATGACTGAGGCAGCAAATCCTATTCCATTTTTGTCTATTAAGAAATGAGGAGACAGTAGAATATATACATTCGTCAATATGACATATATGTGAACAAGAAATGAATAGGGAGATTTGTGATGAGAAAAGCAAAGAATGCACATATTTGGAACATGATTCCCCTTATTTCATCAAATATTAAGTCAAAATCGGAGAAATATATACTCAAATGTTCAGGAGCTGGAGCAAAGGGCTTTCTCATTCGACCATCACCCATTCGTCCTGACGTCGTTTCAACAGGTAAGTTAACCAAAAAATGAAATCAAATTAACATACTGAGGCATCGAAACGAAGTGCGAATTGTTGATATGCATCCTAACCCCTTCGTGAAAACGATCATTTCTTTAAGGCCATTAGAAACATGACTTAAAATAAGGACCAGAATTTTATTCGGAGATTAACTTCACATTTATCAGATTTTTGAATATTTTTAAAAAGTAACGTCCATTCCAAAGACACTCTTACTTGCTTCTATTACAAACGGGCGTAATTATAAACACATTAGGAAAGTAATTTAGCCATAAACGTAAAAAATTAAAATATAGTCCTATAGAGTAAGGAAAAAAAAGCAATTTTTCGATATACACGCGATAGTTTCGTAATGTCTTAAAATGAAACTAACTACACAACAGGAGAAAATCGCTTAACCGTAATCGCATTGTTTTTTTGGTGGAAGTGAAAGTGCAGACTATTCTGTCCCCCGACATTTATTCATTACTTGTTGAAATTGTATCCAACATTCATTTAAAAATCACTTTTAATGCATATTAGGCAGATTTTTTTTCTGCTTGGAAATTATGAAATCACTCGACTTTTTAAATATTTCAAAAGAGATTTCTTGTATTTGAAAAAGTTGAATTAGAGACAACTGTTTCTCATATAAAGAAGTTACTTCAGTCATTACTGATGATTATTTCTCACTTAGGAATATTACGTTTTTATTGAAGCATTTTTAGTTTTGATTGTATTCTTTAACTTATGGAATTGACCTTTGGTATTTCTTATTGATTAGTAGCCTTTATCTTATGAAGGAATGCATTACTATAATTATTCTCATTATTAGTTCCTTCGCAATTACTGAATCAAATTCAATTGAATTCATTTGTAGTTGTCATCTTTCAAATATGTTAATTCATATAAACTGAAACATTCGATATGATTTTTAAATAAAACGTCCATTTTAAGGCAACAGTAGGAGTGTTAAGGATAGGTAATTTTAAATATCGATTATCTGGAAAGAACGACACCTGTTTTTACACCACGAGAAGACTTTCGAAATCTCCAATCTACAAAAAATTTGGCGGATTATCGATGGAATCTGAACGACAATTTCAAAGTTGAAAGGTTTTAGGTAGTTTAATACTCAATCATTCGAATTCACATATCAGTAAAACGTGACTTAATGTAAGTGCTAAGGAATGCATTTTCCAACCACTTGACAGAATGCATATGCAATTATTTACATTGTTACACTAGAATAAATACTAGTCATAAGAATTTGTTCACTATTTTAAGAATTTTTTCACATTACACTAGAATAAATATTAGTCATAAGAATTTGTTCACTATTTTAAGAATTTGTTCACTATTTTAAGAATTTGTTCACATTACACTAGAATAAATATTAGTCATAAGAATTTGTTCTAAAAAATATGACGTATATCAAAACGAGTCTACAAACAAAACAAAGAACTTTTTATTTGAAAAGATAATATAATTATGCATTTCGAACGGTTTATAGGAATCCGAATATTTACCCATATAGTCAGAAGTTCTTCAAGATTTCATCAGTAATAATGAATAAATATGCGTGCGCTTTCACCAATCTTGTTTGGAAGCAGTTAATCATTTAAAGAAAATGCACCTTATGATGACAATTGCTTTATTAATTGAATTAAAGAAAATTTCCCTGTGATGACGAGTTTTTTTTAATTGAATAATTAAAAGATTTCAGACAATGTTCTCAGTTAATATTCTGAAATCAACCAATTTTGCTGTGTCGAAAATTAGACGACTCCCGTGTCACAAATTTAGTCTGTGAATTCTCTGTTGATAATTATAATTTTAAGTCAAAACATTCAGAAGCTTTAAATGAATATTTTGAAATGTAATACTTTAATTTTAACATGAAATTTCTATGTGCTATTTGGAATTGAAATGCTGGAATACAAATTATAAAATCCATACGCATGCGCAATACAAAAGAATTTAGAAGGCTGGAAATTCAAATAATCAAAGTTGAGTGATTAGAAAATTGGATAAACTTAAAAAAAGAAGGAGATATAAGAAACTCAAAAAATAATAATAATAATAAAAAATTTCTGTCTGAACTTACATGAAAATGCTTTACAATAGAAAAATATTAAATAAAGACTGATGTATTCTTTCTGAAATTTGTATTTTGCTTGTTGGCATTGGTTATTTAGCTATTGGTTATTATTATCAGTGGTTATTTAGCTATTTAAAAGATAAATTCATTTAACTTTTTTCATTATATATATTTTACTGCAAATGGAGTCAAGATTGCATGGTAAAAAGTAGTAAATGCATTGAACTTGGAATGTAAACGTAAATGCAATTCATATCAGAGACCTAATGCCACGAATACAGATCCGCAGTACTCATTAATACACGAAAAAAATTTAAAATCTTTGATATTTTTAGCATTTAGAATTTTAGAAAATAACTACTTGATAACTAAACGTGAGAACAATATTTCACTTAGTTGAAGAGAAAGTCGAGGCAAATTCGGGAGAAAAAATTTTGAATCGCATTCTGATGTTTTAGATTAGTTAGAATTTGTGATACGTTACATTTATTACTTGCTCACGTAATTTTACATCTTTTAGTCAATTCACACTATTACGCCAAAGGAAAGTGAATGAGCTTGTATGATTTGTGTGTATAACTAATATGTTGTGAAAATTTTACTATTTTCCAATTATGTTTTCTAAAATTCCGAATCAGTGGTTATTACAAGCATCGTCTTCTGTTCTGTGCTACTACAAAAGTGACTTCATGTCAAAGACCATCTACTGTAAGTGCTGCATTCTGATTCCCAAAATGAAAAAAAAAATATTTTCAGCTCCTTGAAGTTACCTGCAAAAACTAATAAAAGAATATCTTTTTTAGACAGAACTAGTGTTTTTTTTTCAGAAGGTCTGTAAATCTTTCCTGTAGCGCCATTTGATCTTGCAATTCAAGAATCGTTTCATAAAGAAAACGTTCGGGTCAGCTGGTTTCTCCCCATGGTTACTTGAGACAAAACTCATTTAAATTTAGAAGAATTCTAATAGGTCAAAAATATTAATTTTTTGATCAGTGAAAATGTTTTGGAGGTAAAGTTAGATCATCCGTTTATGATTTATTCGTGTTGATTATTCTCAAGCGCAACAAAAGTGAATTATAGTCTATATATGAACATATGTCGGCATTGATTGCAATTACATTTTAATACATCTTGAACTTTTTCCACTTCTTTTACCTAACCAACTCCATTCCCGCCAAAAAATAGGCCTCCATTCCAGAAATGAAAAAGAAATTCCATTATTAATTAATGATAACTAAAAAGAAATTAATCTAAAATAGCTGCTTAAGAAATATACATGAAATCTTTTAAATTAAGACGATTCGCTTACTCATTTTTTGGTTGCTAATGTTGAAGAAAGAAGATAATCTGAGAGAGATATTTTTCTACGTGACCTCTCTTGTAGTCGCTAACCGCAGATTAAAACCACAAGATTTAGAATATGCTTAATGGAAGGGCCAGCTGAATGGAAGCTTTGGTAGATGTAGTTTTTAACAGTTAAGTAAGATTATTGTTGCCATAATAACGTAGAGATGTAGTTTATAAAATATTTTTATACATCCTTTAGCTTTTAATGTACACTTCGTTTTCTGGCACTGCATTTTTAGACGCTATAACATTTTTAACACAACACTGATTACTCAGTAATTTTTTAATAATTAATATTAATAAAAGAAAGATTTTAAGGTATTTTTATAGTGATGTCTAATTTCCTTACATCAAGTGACGTGTTCTTAGTGTGATGAAACAGTAAGGATCTTTTATCTTGTGATATAAAAACCTTATATATAATCAACAAAATTTTCAATGAATTCAATAAAAATAGTTTTTAAAACCACTCTTTTATTAAGGCAAAGGAAAATTAGATTTTTTTCATTTAAATTAGTTTTTCCGTTTTAGTCTTTTATTAATAATTCAATATTATAAATATAATGGAATTTTGTAATCAATATATTCTCAAATTCACCAACAGGTGGCACCACTCATATGGAAACAAATAGTATATTCCCATCGAGAATACACAAGTGTACAAAATTTCAAATCTCTAGCGCATTAGATTGTGAGTGAAAAATGAATTACAAAATTCCATCCTCACAAACATGAAACAAGTCAATTTGAATAAAAGTGTTTAAAAACAAAAATATATCGATAAAAATACGTTTTCGCCTCAAAGTATGATAATTGATTATCCATTTCTATCACAATGCTGTTGATAAGATTTTGTGATCCTGAATCTTTGAGGAAATTTTCTCTCTTATTTTCTTCATCAAAAAAGAAATATACTCATGCCTCCTTAAAGTTACCATATTTCAATGCTTAGATGTTTCTTAGCATATTCTTGGATGAAAAACCTTTGCGTTGTTATGCGATACGAATTTTATTAGGTAAGCGATGGTTTTTAAGTATCGCCTGTTGGATGCTTTTTTTTTCTCCAATTGTTGGGGTTCACGGCTAAGTACATCTAGTGATCTTTGCTATACATATGACGCAGAGAAAAAATCTCATGAGTATTTCGATCATTATTATGCTTAAGTAATTTCGGACTGAAAATGTGAAAAATGTATGACATTTTTCATTCACTTATAGCAACAAAAATATATTCTGCACATTGCATCTTTTTCTTTCTTTGTTTTATTTTTGACGCTTTTAAAAAATAATGTTATTATTTCAGTCATGAAATGACTATGCATATTAGTCCTAGTAATTTAATCGTGGGCCTCCATCTGAAAAAACGCAAATTAATTTTCACAAAAGCTTTATTGTGTGATCCAACAGTCGTATTTTGTCATCCTTGGTCAGCTTTCGCTTACAAGATTGGAAAAGTAAGCTTGTTCACAAATATAATTAGGAAAGGAACGGGGGAAAGAAATTTTAAAAAAATCTTCCCCTCTCACATTATTCACTACAAAAAAAATCACTCATATCATTCAACAAGACGGCTTTAAACATTACCAGCTGAGAGAGATCATTAATATAAATAATTTTCTTTCGATAGAGTTGCGTAAAAAATTAAATTCTGACTAATGGATGCTGAAGAAATTAATGAACTAAGAGTGTTCGGCGACAAGAGCACAGTTGGATTATATTAATGATTTACTCCGCTCTAATGAATATGTATATGAAGGAGTGGGTTGTATAATCTGAACAGAAACGTCGAATTACTGTCTGCTTTTTAAAAAAGTGCATTTACAGCTTTTTTTGTGGGAAGCGTTCCACGCTACAGAAGTTGTTAATTCTAAAAGCTATGATCCGATTCTTTCAAACGCGGTAGCTTTAAACAGTGAAAAAGATGGAATGAATCATTGGGAATCTTTTATTTTTTTGTCAAGTAAGAGAATTAAACAATTGGTAATGAATTCATGGCACAATCCATCATGAACTTTTTCAGTTCTTTTAGTGGTTCTTCAAAGGGGCTATGACTTCGGTTTGCTAAGATAATATAAGCGTCATACCTCCTCATTGAACATATATTTAAATAAATCCTGAAAGAAATACCACTAATAGTGCTATGAAAATTTAGACTGAGATATTGAGATTTTCAAAACGAAATAATTTCTGTTAATGAGTAAACAGTGTTAATTGCTGACAACAGATTGCACTGTAGTAATACAGTGAATTTCCAAAGAGAAAAGCACGATCTTTTTGTTCCATAACGTTTTGTGTGGAGTCATTGCTACTAATAGCTCTTAAAGAACAAAAATAAGTTTCTTAAACAATAAATTGCAAGTCTAGAAGTAATACTAACAAGAAAGGTTCAGAACTCAAAATTAACAGTTGTGCGACAGTAGCTCTTAAACCATTATCCGTCCCTTATTTGGGACGCTTTTTTCTACCTAAGCAGTAGAATTTTAGTTTTGATTGTTGTACCTAAATGTTGAACTGGTTGCTATAAAAGTAACAAACTCAATAAAAATAATTTCTCACTAATTAGCATATTGCAGGAAATGAAGTAATAAGCACCTTTTTTAGGTTTTAGTTTGTCAACATTGTAAGTTGACTGGTAGGATCAAAACAACAACAAATTGGTATTTATTTATCTAGAACTGTTTATTGGAATTCTTGAGGTAAGTGCATGATCAAATTATTTTATGCGTCACAGTAATGGGACAATGATATATTGCATTATCATTCCTTTGTCGATATGCTATATTACTATATAAACACATTTTATATGAAAATTTCCATTGAAAATTTTGAAATAAACTTCCTTTAGATAGTTTAAGACTTTCTCTAGGATTAGGTTCTAGAATAAAATATTTTCTTTAATATTTAAGGACTCTAACATTGGCTTAGCTTATTTAGTTCTTCTCTAACTAATGGTTTTTTTATCTGGATGTGATATGGATTTTATTTAATTTTAAAATTATTCTCTTTAATTTAAAAATTATTCTCTTTAATTTTAAAATTATTCTCTTTAATTTTAAAATTATTCTCTTTAATTTTAAAATTATCTTCTTTAATTTTAAATTTATCTTATTTAATTTTTAAATAATTATATTTTTTACTACAAAGGTTCTTATTCAGTCCTTTTACCAAGCATTTTTTTGCTTTGCTTTACAATCTATATCAAATCACGTCTAAAAGTTTGATATATTTAAACACCCAAAAGCATCGTTATTTATTTATTTAAAGAAAAGCACACTACAGAGAAAACTCCATTTACAGAGCGCAATGAACAACAAACATACAAAGAACACAAGCCACAAAAAGTGAATCATAAAGGTACGAAAAGTGCAAAAGTTCAAAGCATAAAACCATAATAATTATAAAAATGTAAATACATAAATGATTTAAA
Source organism: Araneus ventricosus (assembly GCA_013235015.1). NCBI lineage: Eukaryota > Metazoa > Arthropoda > Arachnida > Araneae > Araneidae > Araneus > Araneus ventricosus. Next base: position 1,273,404 of record BGPR01000063.1, read on the forward strand.
ACGAAATTTAAAACGCAATCATAAAAGTATTAAAAAGACACACTAAAATTCCAAAAGTCCATGTCACATTAATATCATAAAAAACACACAATTTTGTTTTTAAATTAAAACATTAAATAAAAAAAAGAAAGGATTAAAAAACTAAATATATACAAGTACAAGATCCTAAAAAACGGAAAGTGCACACCAGAGATAAAAATCAATTGCAGAGTAAAAAAATTGAACTCAGACCCATGTAAAAATTCCAAATAACGGTTGACTACAGAAGAAAATAGAAAAGTAAAACGCATAAAGATTTTAAAAATTAAGTACAGTCAAAATTTTTAAAAATTAAAGTAAAACAAATCATGTATTTAAAAGTTGTCTACAATTCGATTTAAAAATACCAGGAGACATATGATAAATGTCAAGTTCTTCAGAGTACCTGTTAAAAGTTCTATAAAATTTATACAAAAAGAACCTGTTAACATTTTAAAATCTCGAATATACATTTGGAAAAGAACTTTGGATTCTTGAAGATCTGGCAGGCACAGCGAAATCCATAGCGTTCAGTATATCACTACAATCGATTGAGCAATTAATAACTTTATAAAAAAGAGAACTCAAGAAACATCACGTCTGGAACATAAACTAGGCATATTAAAGATATCAAGTAGACGTGAAGAATATACATCCTGCAAGTAAAATTAATTTTGCTTGTAAAGTAACTATCGCAAGAAGTTAGTTTGAATTCGCTCAATAATTTCAATTTTATTACGGTAATTGGGATTCCAGATAATACTACAATCTTCCAGTTTGAGTTGAAATTTCCAGTATCGAATATGAGTGTATTACAATACCTTCAAAGCAAGTTCACTGGGAAATTCCCTAGTTTTTATATTATAGTTAGACCCTGTTATAACGAGAAAAGTTCCCCAAAAGAATATTTTCCGTGAAATCACTCTGATCAGAACGACTGCATCGTGTTAACTGCTTCAAATTAGCCACTGTTCTCTATTCACCCAATCATAAAAGCGCCCTTGCGAAAGCTCTATACTGGGATACAAATACAGCCCCTGTTTAATAAAACAAACATTCAGTATAGAACAACAACCTGCTTCGGTGAAAGTCCTTTTTTTGTTGAAATATCTTATACGAAGGATTTATTAAGCTATCACAAATTAATAATATATTATAGCTGTTAATAAAATGTAAACGGTAAATTACGTTAATGGAGAAGAAGATTGCTGAGTTTGGACAACCTGATCATTTTTTAATGTACAGAACAAAGAAGTAGTTATAATAAAAAAGAAGTCACATTTTTTTATTTATTTTTCTTCAAAACAATTTAATTAACTATTTATGAAATATTCTTTAAAGTGAAAAAAAAAACATAAAAATTGTGACATCGGCTCAATTAAGAAAACTGGTTTCTCCTTAACGTGCCTCTGGTTTCCCAATTCGACCACCAATTTCATTTAGCACAATTAATGCAAAAGTAATTTTTTATTCTCAAATTTACAGCAGCTAAAATTGTATGAACCCAGGTGTGACATTTTTTGCACTATATAATTTCTTCTTTTTCTGGTTTCTTCACATATGATAAAAAGTCACGTAGCCTCAGTTTTTGTTCTGTTTGGACCAATATTTGACGTCTTTAGTACTCTATATTGTGTTTTCTTTGCTTTCATTCGTTCTACTTCTATCTTATGATGACCGTATATATATATATATATATATATATATATATATATAAGGGCGAATGGGGTAAAACCGGGTAGTGGGGTGAAACCGGGTCATTTTGACGACATTAGTTATACTTTCTAGCCGAAAGATTCTGAATTACACTCCGCTAGTCAAGAAGGTTATATTGGTTGTACTGTTGAATTCACTGCGTCTGCGTAGGTGAGTTTGCTATCTGAATCAACTCGCTAATGTTCTTTCGTTTTAGAACTATCCTTTTTAAATAGTCTTTACAGTAATGAAAGGAATCTATCTTTTCCTTTTGCTTGCCGAGAAGATTTTATTTTATTAATGATTTGTATTTAAGTTATTTTTCCTTGGTGTAAAAATTTGAAAACTAGAAATTAATGAAATTTATTTTAGAGAAAGTTTTGTACAGTCAATCGCATGGTTTAATTCGATTTACATCCACTTTCGAAGCTGTGCCAAGTCTAGTATGAAATGGATTTCATAATCAGACGCCCACATCAGCAAGAGGAATTTCATCCTGAAGAATTTCACGTGAACCAGGAGGTCTTTGGTGGAATCGGGTCACGGTATCTCTGATACCTAAAACACACTTAGAATGGGAAATATTTAGTATTGCAATACATCGCAACAGAAAGATCTAAAAAATAAAGAAGCAACATTCACACGCTACGCAATAATCACAATGCGCTTTAAAAAAATCTTGCTTAGATGTTAATGAATGGGTGCCTGCTTTTTTGGCTCAAACACTATGTTTGACCTTGCTTCTTCATAGTATGAAATCTTTCTTTGAGACGGAATGTATTGAGTATTATAATTCATCCCGTAAAATATTTAGAATTGAAAGAACATTCTCTTCATTATTTATTCACACCTTGCTGTAACAAAAGATTCACGAAACCTTATATTGAAACAGATTGTGTGAGAAGCATTAAAATTCATCACATTAAAACAATTTCAAAAAATAAGCAAGATTCCATTCTGTTGCAAAAGTAACAAGCAAGAAATCTAACTTTGGTAAAAGCCGATTTTCGTATCATACATCGGATCGTCCGAAATCCAAAGATGTTTACAGGATGTTATCCGTCGAGAGCAAGTAGAAACCTCGAATGATACTCTTTGACTCCAAAAGGAGGAACAAATGTTCCACTCTCGGACAGATATGACACAAATTTGATTACTGTCTAAAGTGGACTTCCAATAGCCTTTGTAAAGAGATGCAACTCGAGTGGCTTTTCTTGGGATATTTCAATACAACCGGAAGAAAGAAAAAAAAGGAATGTCGATGAAATTGGTGAAGTGACCAGTGCCACTTGGTTACTTCAAACTCTGAATTTTATTTCCGCATTTCTGGGATTTGGAAAATGCAGTTTTATTTCTGAGCTATGCAGGAAAATTTCGTTGACTTTCAACTCTTCGTTTTAGCTTTATTTTGAGACTCAAAAGGGAAAGACGCGTCTTTGTGTTGAGACAAGAGTGTATCAGTGTCTTATTACTCGGTGAACCTGAATTCTCGCGTCCGCTTTTGTTTGGAGGACGTCAAATAAAAGGTTCTTTCCATCGAATCTAAGACTGCTCAAGAATAATCGACATTTAAAATATATCTGCATATTTCTGGGATGAACAAAAGGTTTATTTTTTTATCCCAATCCTTTTTTTATTGCTGATAAAGTGATAGAGTTGATATCTACATAGTTAACAAACGTTAGGCTCAGCCAACTTTAAAAGAGGGAAGTTTGATTACATGTGAATTAAATTAGCACAAGACAAGGGAAGACCAGCAGAGAGACAAAGAATATCTTTCGAAGAGAAACTGGCCCGCATTTACATAAAATTAAAACCAATTCTACAGTATCTCAATAAAGCTTAACCCTCCTACCGCAATATAGGTCATTGTGACAGCTAAATTACATATTAAGTAAATGGGTATTCAAAGAATGCTCCAGTTAGAGGGTTAAGCACATATGAATCCCTTGATTTTAAAAGGGGCCTTGAGACATTTGAGAATTTTTAGCGGAAAAAAAAACAAATGAGCTGTAAAAAGCATCGAAATCAGAGCCCTAGATATCTCTAATGTGTTTCACAAAAAATGAGCCAATTGACGAGTACGTATTACAATTATTTACTTTTGCAAAAATTTAAATTTCAACTTTTTAGAAGTCCCTTTTAACATCCAACAGTATACTTTTTCCGGAATTTAAGGGGTAAATTATTATAAAACCAGGAATATCAATTAAACTTAACTGGAATTCAAAATTTATTTGCGTATAAATTTAAATACTCAAATAAAATAAAATAAAATCTAAAAGTTATTCAGTTTGAAGTAAAGTTCAGAATTAAAATTAAAAAAAATTAGGAAAAAAACTGATTACAAAGCATGGAATATATCAAAGAAACTCAAATAAAATTCAAAATTTATTTATTTTCAAATAAATTAAAATTTTAAAATTTATTAGTTTTTAAGTAAAATTTGGATTCAAAAACAAACAAACAAAAAATAGTATAAAAATTACTATTAAAATTAAATAGTCTTTCTTCATACGATTTGCTCTTCTAAGCGTCATCTTCAGTCGCTGACATCTACTAACTGGGATACTAGGGGATGACAGCCTTTATATCCCAAACAAAACCCAACTTCAACTAATATAAAAAAAGTGGCATGAATGAATTTTATACCTCTGTAGAGTCACTTAAAAATCTTCGTGGTTAGGTTTGGACCTCTTCCCAAATAGAATGGTTTTCTTCTAGAATGTATTTTATAGTTTTTCCGATGTATGTTTGTTACATTCGTTCTCCTGGTCATCATTATTTTAGTGGGCAATCTTATATTTATTTCTGTGTCTGTTAGACGAAATTTATAAACGTCCTGCGTTCAGATAAATGCTGCCAAGTAATTAGCGTAATCTCCCTCAGACTAATGATGCTAGAAAAAATTGTTAGACTTCTTCATTCTTTTGAGTTTCATTTCACTTTGTCTTGTTTCTTTTATTAAATTTTAAACTAATAAAAATCTTTGTAGTATACCCTGTATTTGAAATGATACTAGATTTGAAACAGTGATCATGTTCTCCGAATAGAACGGAATTCTAGCTTTCATTGATTTGGCTCCGATTATTAGCCAAGTTGGATGCTTACCTTTTCTGCATTTCTTCTATTATCTCAATATCTAATAGCGAGACACGTATTATTTCAGTAAAAGAAAACTTTTAAAAGTCTATTTAGTTTAGTAACCACACATTCTTTCTAATGTTTATCGGTGAAAGAAATATTGACAGCTTCATTTTCGCATTACGGCCAGCATAATTTTTAGAAAGATTAAATGAGAAACAATTATTACACCTTAGAAATTTTATTAGACATTGCAATATACTTTTCAGAACCAATGACAGAATTTGCTTCGAGAGTTAGCTTTTTACAGGAAAAAGAAATTGAATTTTAATTATTAAATTTTAATTTCGCAATAAAAACAATAAAAATTTAATTTAATTTTTTAGATTATATCCTAAAATTCATTTCCTTTTGCATCCTTTATGAAGAAGATGATTATAGAGATAAGCAAGACTTTTTTGAGCATTCGGAAAATTATGTAGCCAACGCATTCTGCCATAACATAGGAGTCCAGTATTATTTTTGGCTCCATTTTGTTTAATTACGCTAGATAAATATTCCATTGGAAATCTATGCAAGGACTATTTTCATACAGTCAGTTTGAACCATGATCAGAATGACACTTGGCTACAACAGAAGGAGGATGTAATTTCGTACAGTTGCATGTGCCTATAAAATTTTTTCGACGAGAACAAGAAAACTAGCAAATAATCGCAATGAACCAATTAGGAGCCATTCACTTGGTTGAAAAATACTTAATTTTTCTCGATATTATTTCATTTCAGTTACCAAAATGACTACTTGAATGAATAGTATTTACTCTCGAACCAAAATATGATTTCGTATCATAAGTGTAATTTTGCACAATTTTAAAATAAAAAAACTAATGTTGAAAAAAAATATTTGCAGAAAAAAGTAATAAACGTTTAGGAAAACTGATATTAAATAGTTTGTTCCTGACTTGATTTCTTTCGTTATTCTTTTCATTGATTTCTATATATCTATTCATGTTTTTTAACATTTAATCATATGGATTTTAATAACATCATATAACAATAAAATGAACATGAAAATAAAAGGGTGATTCGAGTTAATTTTTAAATCGCATCTGTTAATTTCTTGATGTTATAATTTGACAACATTATTCGGTAATAATAAATACTCTCTAGTACAAGTTTACTGAAAAGAACGTCTTCTTATTCTTCTTTTGTGTTGTCATTAATGGAAGACATCTTCAGCCATACACATTTCATTATTTTTTGTAATGTTAATAAATTGAATTTAAAAAAATAATTTAGATTTATGAATACGCCAATCTTATTTGCTCAAAATTTATAATATCATGAAACAAAGAAACTTTCCACTTTCGTGACAAGTGTAGTTGATCTTTTTGTTTGTCCTTGGTGAACTTTTATATTTAACCCTTTGAGCCATGTTTGGAGACGGCGTGATACGAACACAATTTTGAAATAACTGATTCATAGTTGACTTCTAAAAATCTCTGTTGAGATTATAATCATGAAAATATTAAGAATACTAACAATGCATTTTTTAGGCATGCTTATTTTTTTAGCTAGCAATTAAAATTTTCATTGACTTGCAATTAAAATTGTTACTTTAATTTTCTACTATAACTCTTATTTCACTTTATTCTTCGTTGAAATTCTCTACCTTTAATTTTTAAATGGCACTTTTAATAACTCTAGTTATTTTACAGAGATTTTCTATTGAAAAGTAGAAAAAATAAAAATCTGTCGTGTAGTCCTTTCTTTATTTCTCTTTTAAAATCAGCAGTTAAAAGTCTTTTTAACATTATCCAGCAATCTATTTACTTATTATTTTCTTCTGTCTCTACAAATTTAATTACTATAAAATTAGTTAGTTTTTACTTTGAAAAGATCTATCAGTCAAACCAAGATCATGCATATATGCTCTGTTCAATAACGGAATATTATTTAAACGGCGATCATTATCATCTGTGACCGCCAAAACATGTCTTTACATGATTAAAGAAGCTTCTTAAAAGTATAGAAATTTGACATTCTGAAAGCCTTGATACATACCCGACGATCTATTTATGCCTTTTAATGAAAACTGAACAAGATAGGTCATAAAACAAATTTGTTTGGCAATATTCATTCCAGTGTCTGAGTTTTAAGGTTAGGAGAGAAAGTTATAACTTTTTTTGATTACGCTAAATAAATTAACAAGTTTCAAACCTTAAAAAGGAAAATTATGCCAGAGAACAAACGTAGAAAGAATTTTGGATTGGCTTTTGTGGGTGAAACCAGAAATGAAAGAATAATTGCTACGTTAGAAACTTCTCTTTTGACGCATCACTTCTTTTGAATTTAAAAACGATGTGTTATTTCAATGAGAATGATTTGGAAAGAAATTGTTTCTATTCTTTATTTGATATTTTATTTTATTAAGTTGAAATTTAAAATATGTTACTAAGAAATATAGTTAAAGGAAGTATTAAAAAAATAAAATATTTATCATAGAAAAGATAGATATCAGCTATCCAGTTAAAAAAGATTCTCAGTGTTCGGTAATTTAAGAAACTGTTTCTTATAAAAGCAAATCATATCCTCGTGATACACGTCAAATACACAACGCTTATTTAATTTTGTAATCCACAACGCATGTTACAGGAGAAAGATAATTTGTCGTCACAACATATTGTAAGACAACGTATAAGTAGATAACTTGTATAGTTTCATTTGTAACGTAACTTTGAAGCCATGCCATTTCAAATGCGGAAAAAATGAGTAAAGTAGATTTTTTCAGAGTTGCAAAACAAAAGATCGAGATTGAGTCCAAATAAGGGACCTTATTTCATAGCTTGACTGTGCTACAGTTATCGGCTCTATTTATTTGAAAGAGGTTAATCTATTCAATACTCGTTTCTTTTGTTACGTCAAGCCTGTTTTTGCTAAACCTTCTGACTCTGTCAATTTCAAATGAGTGGTGTTTGTTAGTGATCTTCCATACCCGCACAAAAAAATGTCTCAAGGAACGATGTGTAATCGAGGCTGGTTCAAACCTTGAACATTGTAATATATATCTTTCAAATTGATATAATAAATCATTTTAACTCCCTTTATAACACACAGAGTTGGCAGTAATGGTCCTTGAAGAAAGAGCTAATCTTCTTTTGACACAGCGAAAACAGGCTGTGAAGAGGAACATCCAATCCGACATAGTATCAAAATCCTGCTGAGGTTCTCTGAGGAATATATACTAAATGAAGAACACTCTTCTAGGAGCCATTTAAACCTCTTAGATCTCTGATTTGCGATTTGGCTAGAATCATGAATAAACATTTGTCAATCGATTTTGTACATAAAAATATGCAATATCTCTCTTGAAAGGATTTTTAAATTTGCATCAATTACATTATCTCTTAATGAAAAATTGCAGTTGTTCAGAAGACATGTAATAATTGAAATATTAAAGTTTTCAATTGGAAAAAATTCTAGCTGCAGTTTTAATTCAAAATGAATTTCATCTCATTCATACAACTTACATCAAATCCGCAACTTTCAGGTTAAGTTTCGAACAACTTTCAAAAATTTGTTCATTAAAATATAATTATGCTTAATTCCTTACTTTCCAAAATCAACCGTGAAAACTATTAATGGATTACCAAAAATGAAATCGATTAACTTTGAGATGGTCGACTGATTCTGCCCTCCTAGAGTCTCTAATAAAATGATTGTTATGAAAGATGCCTCTGCATTTGTAAGTCAAGCGCTCTCAAACGGATTATTCAAATTTTCCACAAGATGCATTCACTTATTGTTTACACTGATTTTAACTTTAACACCACCCCCGAGTTCGGAGCCAGGGCCGCTCCCTGTCGGTTGGTTAGGTATGCGTGAAACTTTATTGAAAAAGCAAGACCAAAAAATTACATTTTATATATAAGGATACAAATAGATGACATTTAAAACAAAAGAATATAACTGTGCATCAAAAGTAAGAAAACAGGTTTTACATTGATATATTACAGTTGCGGTCCCTCTACAAAACTGGGCCGTTGTGTTGGTTCTAGGTTGCAAAAAGTCATGTATACTAGTAGAATTGTAAGTTTAATTGCATATAGAAATTTACACTAGCGACGAAGAGTATCAAGGCCCCATAAAGACTGTGACTGTGAGTCTTGATTCCCTTTACATCAGAGGAAAAACTACCTGTGGTAGGTTCGGAGGAATGTCCGTGTTGTCTTTAGAAAATATGGATGGTTTTCTCTTTGTGTTGTTGACTTTGAGAGGGTTGTGCCTTATGTATGGAAGAAGAGTACCTAGGGTTAATTGAGTCTGAGGCTAGTTGTTGTCACCATCTTTTGGACAAAAGAGTGCTTCGTTTTCCGCGATGAAGTGGATGAGTTTTCTGATTTTCGCTCTAGAATTGTTGTTGATCATATCCCTTATCCACCAAAGTGGTTCTAGGTCAGCTGAAGATTTTTGTTTATTTATTTATTTAAAGCAAAGCACACTACAGAGAAAACTCCATTTACAGAGTGCTATAAACAACCAACACACAAAGAACAAAAGCCACAACGAGTAAATAAAAAAATGCACTAGAAAACAAAAAGTTGAACACAGAGAATACACACAATCATATACGTTTGCAAACGTTTTATATAATTAAAAACGAAAACACATAATCACAAAGGCATTAAAACACATTATGATACTAAAAGTCGTATTTGTTAAAAAAAAAACTAAAAGATCATTTCCAAAAGGTAAGGGTTAAAAAGTCAAAACACGCAAGCACCGAGTCTTCTAAAAACACATCAGGAGTTTAAAAGTTTTAAAACGTAAATACACACTTGAGATAAAAATAAATTGCAACACTTAAGATAAAAATAAATTCAAACACGGCGCTAAAAACAGAGTACAAAAATTAAAACCTATAAAAAACATTAAAAAAAATGGTCGAATACATAAGAACACGGAAAATCAAATAGCATAAAAATCTAAAATGTTGTAGAAAGGCAAAATAAAACAAATCATGTATTTAAAAGATGCAAACATTTCGATTTAAAAGCACCAAGAGACATATTAAAAATGTCAAATTCAGAGAACTTGTTAAAAATTTTATAAAACCTATATAACGAGAACCTGTTAATATAATTAAATATTGAATATTAATTTGGAAAGGAACTTTGGTTTCTTAAAAATCTAGCGGGCACAGTGAAATCTATAGAGCTCATTATATTATTACAATCAATTGAACCATTAATAACTTTGCAAAGAAAAGAACACAAGAAACATCTTGTCTGGAGCATAAACTAGGCATATTAAAAATATTACGTAGGAGTGAATAAGATACATCCTTGCAAGTAAAATCCATTTTTCTTGTAAAGTAAATATTTCAAAAAATTGTTTTGTATTCGCTCAATAATTTCAATTTTGTTTCGGTAATTGGGATCCCAGATAATACTGCAGTATTCCAGATTGGATCGGAGATAAGCGTAATACAAGCCTTCAGGGTAAGTTCATTGGAAAATTCTCTGGTTCTAAGCTTAAGAATTCCAAGCCTACGATATGGCTTAGAGACCATGGCATCGATGTGTTGGGAAAAATCAAGTTTGGTGCAAAGATCATCAGAAGATCAGTGACTGTATTTGATCGTGATAAAACAAGATTGTTAATTTTATATACATGATTCAAAGGTTGAGCTTTTCGAGTGTAACTAAGAACACATTTTTCAATGTTCAGGTGTAATCTTTTTTCTGTGCACCACTTAAAAGGACAATCAAGATCTCTTTGGAAAAGAACAAAATCTAAATCAGAACGTATTGAACTAAACAATTTCAAGTCGTCAGCAAATAGAAGACATCCAGAATACTTAAAAACACAAGTAAGGTCATTAATGAATAAAATAAAAAGCAGAGGTCCAAGATTAGAGCCCTGTGGGACACCGGAAGTACTTGTAAACTCATGAGAAACAGCATTATTAAAATAAACATAGAGTGTTTCATTACATAAGAAAGAAAGAAGCCAATCAATCAGGTTTACATGAAAACCATGTAACTTTTTTAAAAGAATGCCAAAATCGATAGAGTTAAAGGCCTTAGAAAAGTCGGCGTAAATAACATCAAGTTGAGAACCAGATTCAAATGAGGAAGAAATTTTATCTGTCAAATAGAATAAATTAGTGGTTGTTGAGCGTTTTGGCATGAACCCGTGTTGAGATGTAGAAATTAGGTTTTTAACTTGGTTGTAAAGCTTTTTATGGATTATACTTTCGAAAATCTTAGAAAAAGGACTTAAAATAGCAATAGGTCGATAATTTTTACAATTCTGTGTATCACCTTTTTTAAAAACAGGAATAATTCTTGTTTGGTTGCAGACATCAGGAAACACTTCTTCTCAATGACAGGTTAAACAAAACAAGAAGGGGATAAATCAAAAACTCTGCGAATCCTTTAATAATAAAAGAATGTATATTATCAACACTCACAGTTAGGGAAGATTTCAATTTCCTGACAGCCAAAACCACATCATCATAGGTAACGCTTTCGATTTTAGCAAGATCACCGACGCAGTTGCTTTTGCATTCATCATTTCCATCAAAGTCTGTGCTGGGCTTGAATACAGAACTAAAATAATCAGCAAAAGCATTTGCAATATCGCCATCATTTTCATAACACACTTTATTATAGAATAAACTATCGGAAGAATTGATGTTTTTATTTTTAAAATAAGACCAAAATTTTTTAGGATCCGCAATTAGACTATTTTCCGTATGCCCTAGGTACGTGTTGTAATTCTTTTGGATATTATACTTAACAGAAGATCGTAAAGATTTAAATTCATCAAATAAATCACGATTAACACCTTTTAAAGGTAATTTACGGACCGTGGCCTTTCTTTTTTTATTAATCTCGTGGTTTCCATTGAGTACCAGAATGGAAATCTCAAAGTAGCATTCTTTTAGAAGGAATAGTTCTGCTGAAAACATCGTATAAACAATTATAAAAGCTAAAAACTGCATCATTTATGTCATTAAAATCAAGTAAAAAATTCCAATCAATTTCACGGAACAAATACCACATAGTTAAAAAATCTACCCTTTTAAAATCAAGTCTAAAGATATTCACATGTCCTCTTATTTAGGTGGATAGGTACAAAACTCATGGAAACTGACAGAGCAGGATGATGTTTGTCTTCAGGGACCAAACGGCTATCGCTGTGCCCGACAGAAATATCATTAAAATCTACATTAGTCAAAATCAAATCAAGATATTTATTATTACAATTAAGAATATTGTTATATTGACCCAGATTAAAAAGACTCATAAAATTGGACAATTTAAAAACATTTGGGTTATTGTGATCACAAAAATCATCATATATAGTTAAATTAAAATCACCACAAATGAAAATTGTATCAAAAAATCCATATCCGTCAAAACAATCAAAAAATTTAACATATGTGTCCACATGAGAGGAAGGTGGAAAATACACAGCACATAAAAGAATTTTCCCTATGATTTAACTTTACTGAAATTCAGATTGCTTCGAGATCTAAGCCAGGAACGTCCAATTTACGGGAAGAAAGACATTTTTTGATAGCCACAAGAACACCACCACCTCGTCTACTGGAATTAGATGAGGAACCACGGTCCTTTCGGTAAACAATATATCGTTCGTCGAATAGATGCCAGGAATCAATATCTTCACAAAGCCATGTTTCAGCAACACAAATCGCATCATATTTCACAGAAGCGACAAAACTATAGAACTCAACAGTTTTGGTGCGTAAACCACGAATGTTCTGATAAAGCAAAGAAAGTCATTTCGAATCAGTGTTTGTTGACAAATCTAAGCAAGAAGGGTGGTTGCTGTCGGACCCAGGAATAACTTCTTGGGATATCTGGTCATTTCTTAATTTACCATAAGACTCTGCGATAAGATAGCCCTCAGGCCAAAACGTTGAATCCAATAATTGTTTAAGGTCGTTTTCATAAACCTCGATGTGGAAAGATGCATAGGATTGATACTTGGTCTTAAGTCTGTGACATTGAAGAAATTTCAAATTCAATGGAGCCAAAAAGTTTGTAATATCATTTACCGTGGTATCAGGTCCTAAACGAGATAAAAATATCGCCTTCCTCTTAGGCATTTTACCTACTATCTTAAGGCCAGAATTTTTCCGAGCGCCCTTAATTACAACTTTTGGATTTACCCTTTTATCCTTAATTACAGGAACAAGAACATTAAATTTACCTTCCGGTATAGCTGAAGAAGTTTGAGCTACAGATGCAAACATAGAAGTTTCATATTTTAACTCAGTTTCGATAATTTCTCGCTGCAAACTTGGGCGAGGGTCTTCGTTCTGTATGGTATCGTCAGTTGGGCAAATCAGCTTAGAAAAGCTATCAACTTTGCTGTAAATGTCCTTTCGGAAAGCAGCAAACTCGTTCTTTAACTCGATAAATAGATCCATCATCGAATTTGTTTCTTCAGATTCAAAATTCTTTTCCGGTACAAGTGAGGAAATTGTTTCGACGTATAACATTATAATGTCAGCCTTGTAATTCGAAAATTCAACCTTGTCCTGGGTATTAGTAGACTTTTTCTCAGATACTCTCCTAAAAATATCATGTAAACCATTAAGTTTTTCTTCAGAAACTTCACTTTATCTTCCAGAATGAGATCGCCGTCAACAGCCCTCGGCGCCTTGTTGCCACTTGTTACCACCACATTTTGTTAGGTGGTATGAGACTGTAAACGCATATTTACGGATCCTACTATGGTTTAGATTGAGGTTGCTTTTCATTGGCTCTCAGCGTCACATGACTTCGCTTGCCTCTGAATGATGTCATAGGAGCACGCTTAGTTTTGATTTCGATTTTTGTCTTAGCTATTGTATCATGGAAACACCAAAATGATCTTTATCTTGAATTCATCATTCCCTTAGAAGTATCCAAATAATCGTAATTAAAAGATAATTTTGGTGTTTCCATGATACAATAGCTAAGACAAAAATCGAAATCCAAACTAAGCTCGCTCCTATGACATCATTCAGAGGCAAGCGAAGTCATGTGACGCTGAGAGCCAATGAAGGCGACCTCAATCCAAACCATAGTAGGATCCGTAAATATGCATTGTGCACAGGCAGCTTGTAGCACAGTGGAAGGGGTTTCCCAGGTTTCCACAGCCACACGAATCGTTTCTGATGTTGTATTGTTTAAGGTATGTCGGAAATGGTCCGTGGCATTGAAGGAATTGCTTTTTTAGAGAGATTCTGTCTTCTAGTTGAAAAATTGATGGGTGGAATTTGGTGGATGTTGTGCCGTCCTCATAGTTATTGGGGTTGAAGTTGATGTTGTTGTAATTACATGTTTTGCGTAGTCTGTCTGTTCTGGCGTAGGCTGCTTCCTGCTTTGCTTTGATGTGGAGCGATATGATCTCTTCTATGACCTGGAGTGCGACTGTTGGTGTAGTGGAATATGCCCCTGAGATGTTAAGTAGGAACTTCCTCTGAATAGAATTCAATTTCATGGATTATCTGGCTGTTAGAGGGTAGGCCCATGCTTCAGCCCCGTGAAGAATCATCCGCTCTGCCGCTGTTTTATACAGCCTTCTCCTGAGGTCTTTGTTTAGTCCTCAGTTTGTTTAGGTTATTCTTGTGATTTTTTGGTGGAGGTGGGTTAATTTAGTTTTCATGTTGTTGAGATGATCAGACCAATTCAGCTTGCTGTCTATTATTACTCCTAGATATTTAAGGGATGTAGATCGTTTAATTATTTGATTATTCCATTTTACTCGAGAACCATTTACTAATCTGCTGATGAGGATGGTGGTGAATTTTTCTGTAGAAATCTTGAGTTAGTGTTTGTCAGTTAAGTGTTGGGATTTCGTGAGAGCTGTAGCTTTAAGTTTTGCTCCTGTGGGTTCGCTGATGACGAATTTAAAATCATCAGCAAATGCTTGTAAATGGACGTTTGGTTGCCATTCCTCGGATATGATCTCATTTGCCACTAGGTTCCAGAACATTGAACTTGTGCAGGAGCCTTGTGTGCATCCCTGCTCCTGTGACCAGCAGACTGGACCTTGGGCTGTTTGGATGATAACCTTCTTATTGTTAAGTATATCTTTAAGGGTTTCAATTGTATGAGAGGAAAAGTTGATTTCATCTAGGCTATTGCGAATTTAATTATATTGTAGATGATCAAAAGCTCTTTGGATGTGTCCAGGGAGACGACCATTGTATGTAATTTCTTGTTATTGGTGGATGGCGTCGTCAGGGGATCTGCCCTCTCGAAACCCGAACTGGTTGTGATGAAGAAAGTTTTTCTTTTTAAGCGTGTGGTTGAGTCTTCGGAGAAGGATCTGGCCCAGCACTTTGCCTATGCTTGGTAGCAGTGAAACCGGTCTGCAGGACTTAATTCTATCTGTTTATTTACCGTTTTTGTGGAAAAGGACGATAATTCCTTTTTTCAGTGGTTCTGGGAAGCAGTTTAGTTGATAACATTTATTGTAAAAGGTGTGGAGGATTTCAGGGAAGCTATTGTTGACTTCTTTGAGTACGATGTAGTCTATTGCATCTAACCCTGGGGCCTTCTTTGTTGGTGCTTTTTTCAGTATTCTTTTTATTTCGTTTTCTGTAATTTGAGGTTTTTACATTATTGAGGGGCAGTTGGGTGAAGGAACTGGTTATTGGAATGGAGAGTAAAGTTCCTGAAGTATTTTAAGGGCGAAGGATTTGGTATCTCCACTGCTTGTATTTCCCAATTGCTTGAAGAGCTACGCTGTGGAGGATGCTTATTCTTGACCACCGATTTGTCGGCCATATGGGTCTGAAGTTTGAGTGCAGGTGTTCCGGAAACAATTCCTCTTTGTCTTCTTCGCCGCCTTTTTTAGCTCTGCTTGGTTTTTGGAAAAGAGCAGTTGATATTTCCTTTTATTGTCTTCTTGAGACTTGTTAGTTGTTCTTTTTAGGGCTTGTGATTCTTTTTTCTGTATCTGGAGGTTCTGGTTGCACCAGTTGCTGTTTATTTTTAATTTGAACCTTTCTGATCTTGTATGCTTTTACCTTTTGGAGCTCTTCCGTTGCCTTTACCAGATGATCTTTGGTGTTGTCTTCTTCTATCTTTTGCACTAGCTGCTTTTTTTGGCTAAGGCGTTGTAGCATCCTCTTGTGTCCTCCACAGGGCTTCTTGAATCTTGGGTAGCTGTAGTGTGATTCCGAGAAAAGGGCTTCTATAACGATATAATTGTGATCGTTATGGGTGTAATCTTATAGAACTCTCCAAGTGCATGAGTTAGTAAAGTCCGTGCCTTTGATGAAAGACAAGTCCGGCCATCCTTTTCTGCCGAAGTGCTGAAATGTGGGAGGGGACTTTGTTTCATTTAGAAGGTAGAGTTGCTGGGCCAGCAGAAAGCCTTCCACCTGAGCCCTTGTTTTCACTAACTGACTTTTAAGGTTAGATTGCTAACTGACACAAAATATGCTTAAACATTCTGCCGGTTATGCTTTACTTGAACATTCAAGTCATAGAGATGTGTAGAGAATTAGTAGAAGAGTCCTCCACTTGTCTGATCGATGCCATAGAGCATCATAAACTCTGCTTGATTGAATCTCGCTTTGATGAAACGAATATCAAAACAATAAATTCTGAAAAGAACATTTTATTGATCACAGCAGAGCTTATTAAAAAATTTCCAAACTTTTTGTCTTCTATGCTGTAGTTCTACAGAAAAATGTTATTTTCTAAATGGCGATAAAGTGCGCGAATGATGTCATAGTTAAAGTAGATCAACATACTATTTTGAAGGTATAAGGAAGCTATTTTGCGACAGCAATTTTAAATCGTGTCTAGGACGATATATGAGCTGGTACTCCCTTTCCAAACATCCACATCACATCAACGGTAGGTCGTTAAGACCCGACAGACTGAACTTGCACTATACACCTCGGGTCTTTGGTGGAATAGGATATTGAAGGAATGGTATCGTAAAATGGTTTTATGATGGTTTATGGTTATGGTTAATTTTTCCCTTTACTTACGGAAATGGAATTAGCAACAAAAAGTTGCTCATTCACACCAGAAAAGTTTCAGTTCTTTAGGACTTTTAGATATCTTCTGGTCGAAGTTACAGAAATTATTTTCTGAAATACGAATGTTCAATAATCTAAACAAGCTTACCTTCTCCTTTCCTCTAAAGAATTGAAAGATGCGCCGTTCATTCAGCTACTATGCCTAGAAAGGGAATTCGACGAGGTACAGACACTTCTTTTTTTAATGAAGCAATATTTTTATATTTTTACATGTAATTTATGTAAAAAAACTAAAATTAATACAAAAAAATCCGGTTATTTTTTTAATTTTGAAAAAAACTAAATTGGTTTAAATTTCCACTAGATTTGACTTAATTCAAAGATATCTACCAGAATGCATATCCTTTTTCTTATGTAATTGTATAAGTAATGACAAGAGACCTAACTGAAAATTTTACAATATCTCAAATCCTTTTAAATTATATGAGTTTTAACATGAAATCTGATTTTTTTTCTGAATTTTGGTCTTTCCTTTAATCTCCAAAGCTGAACAATCTTACAATGGATCTTTATTAGGCAAATGTTTTGAAAAGAGTTTTAGTTATAATGTTGGACAAAGTAGAATTTGTTACAAAAATTACATTTTGAGAAAAATTAACTGATTGTTTTTTATTTTACACTGAGGTGAGAAAAGACTTTTCTTCTTCAGTTCCCTGTTTCGTAGGTTATTTTCCAATCTAACACATTTTTTAAATTTTTAGATACTGGAAATATTTTCGTCCTTTCTTGTTCCTGGGTTCATGAGTAGTTTGTCATGATCTACCCTTTAAATGACATCGACTAATTTGAACATTTCTACAGTCATCTAGCATATTTACTGAGAAAATTTTCTGAATTAAAAGAGGCAACAGGACAAATGATTAACGCTATTCATGAGTTTATTGGTAATAATGATAATAGGAATGGAAGATGAGGATATGATAATGATTGGGAATATTACCTAAATTTGCAACAACGCCATGAATAAGATAGAAAATCACAATGAAAATATTCTAAAATAATACTTCGTATCTGTCAAATGACAAGAAAGAGAAAAAAACATTGGATAATGATTAGATATTGTTAGCATTAAAATTAAAACGATGAAAATTTCTTCCTTCTCATTTGGTTTACAATTTCACTTTCACAGTTACGTTCTACTTAAAAGCATCTCTAAATCTATTTCTGAACATCGTAGAAGTCTATTAAAAACGGTTTTATGAACTTAATACAATAGGTTTTTAAATCAGATAATAAAAATAAATGTGATTTTCGATCGAAAATGGGTTTTGAACCTAGACAGATATCTGTCTAAAAGATTACTCTTCACTCAAATTACATTACCAATCAACCTTATTACAGTTCTAGTCTTAGAAAGAAGTGGAAATCAACGCATCGAAACCCTAATTCCAAAAAAATGAAAATGATGTAATTCTTATACTTAATAGACAAAAAACTGTTTGCTAATGTACATCTTTTCATTTTTGATATTAAATTATTCTGAAGAACAGTTATTTATTCATATTTTTTTCAATATGTTTTGCTTCTTCGTATAAAAGTCATAATGACTGAAAAAAGAGGCTGGCTTCTTTGCCGGAGGAAACTGACCTACATGTGTATTACAAGAACGGAAAAACCTCCATTGAATTGGTCCAGCGTTCAGCCTGTTTTCTACAGACAGAATCAGCCTACGAGACGTCTCATTTTCTAAAAGCCAAATATTCATTCTAGAATCAGCTTAGACGAGAATTTTTATTTTGCAAAAATTATTGTCATTTCTGAAACAGCTCCCAGTATACCGCATTCCTGACCCTAATATAAAGAAATATTAAATAATTGCTACATAAATTTGGTTGAAAAATATTAAGTTTCTGACTTCCTAAAATGGCGATGTAATGCAGTTTCTTACAATTCGTTATTCATATTCATCTTTTGCATTTCACTTCTTCATCAGAGAATAAGAAATAGAATATTATTACATATAAACTAAGTTTAGATATCAAAATAAGATTCTTTCGAAAGTGTTCTGATCAAGTAATGATGCGGCATTCTTTAAAAACTAAGATTTATTCCGAAAACAATCTAAAGTTTTATTAGTCTTAAACATGTGAGTTTTTTACTTTCTGTACAATTTTATATGTTGTAACTAACGATATTCATGCAACAGTAAATTAAAGAAATGGATAATACAGAGCGAGAAAGCAACAAATCTGCTGTCTAATATGAAGCTTAATTATCCCTAGATATGTTCCGTGTGTGAATTCAACGTCTAAAGTAGGAAAGTAATTTGATTTGCCTTCATTCAAATCACATTTCGGTTCCCAAAAATAATTACATCACTGCATACAGATAAGTCTTCACTACATTTCTTGAATAGAAGCATGGAGAAAATTGAAGTAAAGATATCCGTCTAGACGAAACAGTGTATCTAATTTGAATCTCATCTCAAAAGATAACTCTCCAAATGTTTCATCGTTTTTTGCAGCCATCTTTAATCTACTTTGAAACATTTGAAAGAACATGCAGGGTTTCTTATATGTTATCAATGTGTTAATCATAAGCAACAACTAATAACTTGGGAAGCGTTCATCCTGAAATAATTTAAAATTTAACTAGAAGTTCCTTAATTATGATTTTGAAATTGGCATGCCTTTCAAATAGCTTGCAGTATAAATTCATAGTGATGTTTACACAGGTGCTTAATTAAAAATTTAAGAAAAAAGGGCATTTCATCTCCATAGAGTTACATTTTTTAATAATACAGTCGCTCTTAAAATTGAGTATACAACACTCTCTATCTTCATTAAAGGTATGAAAACGTTATATTAAATTCATCTTTAAGTTTAAGAGCTTAAAGAATAATAAAAGATACATTAAGAAACATTAAAACTTACTAACAAGACAAGGGATTTATAATATTTTTATTAACATACACTTTTAGTAAAAGTTACAAATTTCTTAGTCACAAAATTCAGTATACATTTAGACTGACTCTTTAAAGAAAGGAAAAATAGCATGAACAAATATTCTGTTGCATATCCTTTTGCTTTCAAAACAGTTCTAAACGGCATACCGTTGAGTTAACAAGAGATTTGTTACCTGAGGGGTTATTCTTGTCCATTCTTCATGTAGCACAGTTTTAAAGTTTTCTTTATTCCTTACATTTTGTTGCTGAACAGATTTTTCTAATTCAGACCACAAATTTTCAATAACATTGAAGTCTGGAGACTGAAGTGGAGTATATAATTGCATTTTACAATTGTATAATAACCATAACTCAACAATTTCAGCTGTACGTTTGGGGTCGTTGTCTTGTTGAAAAATAAACTTTGTCTAAATTTAGTTCTATGTATTTTGTTTTAAATTTTTCTTTAGTATAACAAATACTTCATTTTATCCATTATTCCATCGATGAAGACTTTAAATTCTCTACTCCATTTGCAAACATACAACCTCATACAAGGATTGAGCCTTGCCCCATGCTTGACTGTAGGACTGATATTTTGATGAAGTAGTTCAGAATTAGGCTTCCGCCATACACAGCTTCGACCATCACTTCTAAAAACGTTAAATCCATTTTGTCACTGAATATGACGTTATTCAAAATTCTTTAGGCTCTGAGACACGCTTTTTAGAAAAAGCAATTCTTTTATCTCTATTGACTATGGAAATAAAGGGGTTTTTTATCAGTACCTTACCATTATAATTTGCTTTCCTTTGCTTCACTTCTAATTGTTTTTGCTGAAACACTCCTTCCTATTGCTGCCCCTCAGGGGCACATCTTCTTCAGATGTGACGGGCTTCACGACCCCGAGGTACCCTAGTGTCTGGCCTTCTTTCCAATTTAACCTCCCCTCCACCTTCTGCTTTTGACTTTTGTTTTTCCTTCCCTCGAGGGTAGGCGAGGGAGCTCTCCATGAGAAGCTGTCGACTCTCTGTTTGCTTCCTGCTTCTCATGGACAGCAATATACCCCCACGTGTTGGCCGTGCGTGGCAACCCATTAGACGGGTGGTACATTTCGGTCCCCGGTGTATCAATCGGCCGGTATCCCAACCATTTGGTTGGTCTGCTCAAGGGTATCAAGCGAAAGGGTCACTCCTTGGGCTTGGCGTTAAGGGTGGTCACTGTCCCCGGGAGTGACCCTGAGCGTATAGGTTCCGACTAGCACCAAGGTAAGCGCCGAGGCTGGGAATACCCAGAGCCGGTGGCTGCCTTCCCTTGTTGGGCTCCGTGGTGGGCGGTGCCGTCGGGTCTGAATTCACAGCAATGTCATATGGGTAAGAAAAAGAACCGTCCCTTCAGTGGGCAACAAATTGAATCTAATCTTTTAGAACCTCATGATTTTCCAACGTTTTTGTTCATTATACATAGAGAATCGTCCGACAAGGAAACATTTCATGGTGTTTCGCCTTTCCTAGTTGAAAAGGCAATCTCTGGTGCACTTGGTGAAGTTAAATCCACGAAAAAACTTCGATCTGGTGATTTGTTAGTCGAAGTTAACTCTCCCACACAAGCCAAAAAAATTTTGAACATTAAAACACTGTCAACGATAGCAGTTACAATTACTCCACATGCCACTTTGAATTCTACCAAAGGAGTCATTTCCTGTGGAGACTTACTGAATGATCCTATTGAAAACATTACCAAAGAATTAAGTACCCAGGGAGTGACCCATGTACGACGTATTACGATACGGAGGAATGACCAGCTCCTGAATACTAAACACCTCGTACTTACTTTCAGTTCTGCAAAATTACCTGAATACATTAAAGCAGGCTATATGCGCCTTTCTGTCAGGGCATATATTCCTAACCCACTACGCTGTTTTAACTGCCAACGTTTCGGCCATTCTAAACTTGCCTGCCGCGGGACACTTACCTGCGCCCGTTGTGCAGAGGTGGGCCATGACAGTACAGATTGTACCGCGAAAGAGAAGTGTATCAACTGTAAGGGCAATCACACTTCCTTTTCTAGAGACTGCTCTGCCTGGAAACAGGAAAAAGAAATAATCACAACTGAAATTACGAATCAGATTTCATATCCAGAAGCTCGTAAACTCGTGAAATCCCGGACACCCACACCCGGCACTAGCTTTGCTTCTGCAATTAAGAAGACACCCGTTGCTATTCTCACTCCAACAAATCAATCTGATTTACCTTCCGAAATAAATTCCAAAACTTCTGGTTCTCTTCCAGCAACACATTCACCAGCTACTACAGCAGGAAATATTTTACCTCTGCCCGTTGCTCCAATCAGTGAAGCAGCTTCTGCTTCACAGAACTTCTCAGATTTTCAAATTGTCAACAGCAAGAAAAAATTTAAAAAAGAAACTAAGCTTAAAATTAATAACCAAAACGCAACTGTAGAAAAAAATATCAAAATATTATAAAACCCCACCCCTAAAAGTTTCTGCCAAAAGCAATACAGATATTAAACAAACTTCTAAGTTTTGGAACACCTCACCACGGCAAGTTTCAAACTTTACAGCGCTGCAAAATAAAACTTCAAATTCCAGACGTGACACGAACATCATCACATCTATTAACGTTGGTATCGATTCTAATTCTGTTGTTCAAACTGCCCCTGAATCCAAAGGTGCTCTCTCATCTGTAAGAACTCGGGAATTGCACTCTCTCGACCCCGATACTGAAATGAGAACGTCTAGTTCGTCGGAGGATGACATCTTGGAGTACGAAATGTCTGAGGAATTAGAGGAGACATCATCTGACAGTGCTTGTACTCCGTCTCCACCCAGACCTAAAAAATATATCATTCCAACGAAATACAAACAAAAGTAACGTTTTTTTACTCTGTGGTTTTAAATATGGGTTTTCTGCTTTTACCTTTTTTTCATCAGAAAGATATATATTGTTTTTTAACCTTTTTTCTCGTCTCGTTTTGTTTCGCCTAGTCTGTTTTAACTTACTTGTTGTTCAACTCTAGTTCCTGGTTTTTAATTGATTTTAAACAGTGTTTTGTCTCATTTTCATGAATCTAAGAAATATTGTAGAATTTTAAAATATCTTTTATATCTACCGTGATCCTGGTTATCCACCGTGTGTTTGGCGCAGTTTAGTCAAATATGGCTCTTGCGCCAATAAACCCCAACATCCATCCACCATCCTTCCTATTGCTGTAGACGTCGACGTATAGCACTTATATCATAATTTTTTCGTATTTGTATAATAATGTTTCTCCTAATCGTCGAACTGAGAATTCCTTTTCTCCCCCTTACCTTATTTGTTATTCATCCAGACTTTTTATACTTTTTGATGATTTTTTGCATGCATGTATGGCTACGCTGAACATTCTTTGTAATTTCAAGTAGAGATTTGCCTTCTTCAGACATTCGAATTACAAATTTCTGAGTATCAACACTTGTTTCAGTTCAGAGCTCATTTTGAGATTTAAAAAAAAACAATTGCCCATGGATATCAAATACTGGTGCATTGCAGCATCAAATTATTGTACTGGATCATTTTAAAGAAAATACTGGTGTCCAAATTGAAACTTTTACTCAATTTTGTGACTCTCCAATTTGGAACTTCAACATAAAAATTTAGCCAATTAAGTTAGTGTTATTTCTTCATTTTTGCGTTCTTGCTTAATGCACTCTTTAATGAGCATTTTGTCATTTCTGTAAGTATTAAACTTAAATGAACATTTTATGGTTCATTTAAGACGTTTAATGAAGAACATAAGTGGTGTATACTCAATTTTTGGAGTCACTGTATGTAGCAGAACTTCTGTCAATTTATTTAATAAATTACATTTAGCAAGAAAAAGAAAATGATCGCTCAGATTGCTTGGTAAATGACATTTTTCATAAAAGCTTTCAAATATTTTTTATGTCGCAGATGGTTTTGGTATCGGAAAATCAAGGACCAGATTTCATTGAAAATCTCTGATGTACGTTATCTGTCATGGATACACGTTGACGCTTTGGAATGGCGCCTAAGTTGAGTGCGAGCTTAGGTATCGTCCTCGTCTTCTGACTATGGTTCAACATGATGAAAACCGTTCTAAATATCCCTTATATATCTTCAAAGAGGGGTGATAATCAATTGAATCATTGATACACATGAATTTAAAAAAGAAAATGATGGGGAATATTCTATTACTCATCATCCAATTAGTCAATGCCCGGTCTCTTTATATCAAAATGCGCAAGTATGGCTTCCTTTCGACAAATACCGTGACAAAATATTTCATCACTCTTCCTGCATATCCAGACGAAACAAAAAAAATGGTAATTCTTTTCCTTGCTTTTAAAAGCTTTTCAGTCATGATCTGTGTATCTTAGATCTGGTGATGAAGTTAGCTATCTGTGTGTTTATTATCATATCATGGCATATTGTTTGATACATTTTATTTGAATAGATAATAAGTTTGATTATGTGCAGATGAGAGTTGAAGTCAGTCTTCACAAATTCCTTCTGAAACATTTGATTACATATTCTGTTATATACATATCGTAATTGATATCCCTGTGCTTCTTTTCTTGATATCTGTAAATTATGAAAAATTCAAATCGGACTATCAAGGATGCTGCGATGACTTATGATTTTAGGCGCATTATGTAATCTTTTTACTATGAATTTAGTCCATATTGAATGAGGAAATAATGAAAGCTTTCTATTAACAATAATAAGCTCAAAGTATAGACACTTTCAGCAGTTATTATCCATGGCGTATAGTAAAATTAATTGTGTAGGAAAACCGCATCCTAACTTTGCCACTAACTCACTCAGGATTGTGTTATTATTAATTTCTTCAAAATTATTATTTATATTTACTATAGAGTAGAATGGAAAACAACGATCAGCAATTCTCCGGTAACGTTGAAAAGTTAACATGCGCCAATCATTCGAAATTTGTTATAATTAAAGCTTGATGTGTAATATGTTTAATCAACAAGTGGATAACGTATAGCAAAGTAAATTTTTATTCGTTAACAATTCAGAATATGAAAAGGAGCCTGTAAGAAAAATAATGAAATGTCTTAGCAATTATATTCACTTCTTATTTAAACGATGCAAAATAATTGCATTACTTTCATTGTACTCTAAGGAACCCATGCGTCTCTGAGATTTTACTGTTTCACCAATGAGGTAAAAAGTGAAGCTTTCTGTAATAATGAAGTGTTGGTAATCAGGTATTTTTCAAAAAATTCCTCAAGGTTTTCTCTGATATCTGATCTTGAAAACTTACCTTATAATTAGCATGGATAATTCTTGCTTCATTTTGATTGAAACCATGAATAATGAAAATTAATTCTTAATTTTTATTAGTTAAATATACATAAAATGTAACAGCCTATTCAGTCAACGGACTGGTGTAGTTAGATATACCAAACAAATGATAAGTGTTCTGTACTTAAATTTAAACAGATGAAAATAGTGCATTTCATTGTTTTTGTAATATTGGGAGGTCTCTTATTTTTAAAAAACAGATGAACAATTATTGATATTGGCTTTTACGGCATTCATCCGGAAGGCATTGATGAAAGACACTTTTGATTATAACGTGTTTCAACGGCAAAAATAATTCAAAACACTTTTGAGATCACAGTGCTGAGAACGTTGGGAAATCGTTGCTTTGCTTGGGCCGTAAATTTTCCAGCGATATCTATGTGGCAGTGAGATACGAGAAGACATGAAAGGATAACGAATACAATTCACAGCCGATGTGAACTGAAAGTGATCATGTTGGCTGATTATAAAAGGAAGCTTCATTTTAGTACCATCCTTCTGTTAAAGGTTTGTGACAAATACCTTTTTACTTCGAGCAGTTGAAGGAAGGATATCGTCCTCGGAAGCAGATCTACAATCTAAGAAGGAAACCATAATAACATAAAAGTTTCTCCCATGTTGTTTTTATTTTGTATAGGAAACGCAAATTTCCAAACCGTAGCAAATAAATTGATCTGAGTAAAATCGAAAGGAGGCTAGAATCTTCTATTCATTCGTATAGGAAGAAGGTTTGAGAACTCCCTTTGAAAGGGATGGTTGGCAAAATGAACAATGATCTGGGTGCTTTGATTCTGTCGATAAAAAAACATTGTGAAGGTGATTGCATTAGACGCTTCTTGTCGCCATATAAAAATACCTTTATGATAAGCTTAACCAAATTTTTCTCGAAGCTATTTTGAATTAAAATAATCATATACAGAGGTCATTAAAAAGTTTTAAGAAGCAATTTTGAAAGTTATATGTTAATGAAATATTAGAAATTTCATGGAACTGCAAACAAGCAAGTTGATTTTTATTCCATGGAATCATATTTTGTCATCGAGTCAATATTCTTAAAATGGATATAAAATACGCACCGGGTTTCATGAAAATACTCTTCTAGAAACTTCTATAATAATTTTTTTGTTTATGTTGAAGTATTGCTATAATATTTTATGTTCGTGTGACGCAACAGTATGTTCGTCACACTAATAATTTCATATTTCAGCTATAAATTTTGAAGAGATAAAAATATACTAATAACTAATAAAGATAGAGAAATCATCTAACTTAATAAATTATCCTTGTTGGTCGACGTCACTATTGGCGAAGAAAAATTATTTATAAATGCAAAAAGAAAAAAAAAATGTTTTCTTGCTCAGAAAATCTTTAAAACCATGAACTGCCAGGTCATTGAATTAAGTTTCAGTTTTTTTTCTGGAGCATATTTTATCATAGATTTTTAAAACTGGAAATACATTTTGATTAAATTTCAAATTCTTATATGAAACATCCTAATTCTCTATCAACACTACATTACTTTTCTATGCAGATATTAGTGCATTTTCACAATTAGCAGAGACGTTGCGAATCATTTGTTAAAACAGTTGTGAAGAAGTACCGGTGGAAAATTCTACATCATTTCCGACACAAAGGAGAATCGCCACAAATTCACAGGGTGGCTTGGTATGGGGGGGGGTGAGTCAGCTAAACACTATTCAAAATTACGACTCAAAATGGATCTCCTGCAGCTTATGAAGGGGAACAAAATTCAGCGCAACATAACAGAAAGGATTTCAGGATTCACAGGATTTTGTAACATCTTTACTATAAATGTAAAATAATTACTTCACAGCGAACTTGCTTATTCGTAATGGTGGAAGATTTTAATAATATCAGCTGTGATACTGAGGAATGCAACAAATTTTACTTGTATTTTCTCAACTTTAACCTTTCTCTACTTTACCTTAAATATTTTATTTATTTGAAAATAATCTATCATATATATATATACAGTCATAAACAAATACGGAAACAAATGCAATAACCAATCAAGAAATTAAAACTTAATTAACTTGAAAATGGGTTTCATGAATTTTATTTCAATTAAACATGAACTTTTTACATTTTTGGTTTGAAATTTGATCTCATTTATTTTATTTCAATTAGACATGAACATTTTACTTGATATTTCTTTGTTTCAAACTATTGTTTTTTGTTATTTTGGTTTTTCTTTTATGACGTGGTTTTGATGTTTCTTTTGTATATATATATATATATATTGATAAAAGAAACATTTTTTATGTTTAATATAAATAGGCTACCATTCTGGAATAGCAATATAAGTATTCAAATCTTTCGAAACATCATCCATAGATGCAAAATTTTAATCACAGATAGTGAAAAACAGAGATCCTATATCGATACATTTATTGAAAATGCCATGATATATGGATTTCCTATTAATTTCATGCTTGCTTATATTAACAAAAAATTATTAACACATTTAAAAGAATAGTACATTAGAATTGATTAATTTGAATATTCATATTCTTTGATTTCAGTGAGTTTTAGTACATCTTAATATTAGTAGATGGCGCCACTATTATTAGAAATAGTTTGCAGTTGATAATATGTAGCATTACATAATTATATAAATGTTAATATCAAATTAAAATAGGTTAATATAATGTTCTTAAAAATATAAATCTGTAGTTTAATTATTAATGATGATTTAATATAGTATATATAACTTATTTTAGTTATAATATTTTCACAATAAATGCGGAAATGTAATTCGTATTTAGCTTTTGGCAATTTTTGCTATGACTTTGAAGCAGTAAGCATTTAGTTAATTTTCTCGCTCTTTTCTTAATATATTTTGGAGACTTACTCCTATATTTGTTGTTTATTTCCAACAATTGGCCCTCACAGAATGTTGGCGTCTATAAATTTCGAAATAATGTGGCATAATCTATTCCTCAGGTCGATTGGCATTTGATTGTTGGAATTCCATATCTGGATTGATTTTTCATAGTAATAGTTTTTAATATTATTAGCTTTCTGTATTTCATTGTGTGAATAATATTTAGTTATATAGTTTATTATATTTAATTTTAAAAGATGATTTAATAGGTGTATATGATGAAAATGTTAGTTGAGTTTTAATGGTTTAAATATATATATATACCAAAATATAACTTGTTATATATAAACATACAAAAACAAAGTAAGCAACACTTATCAAGAAGCAAATCATGAACTAATATTTCATTAATTAGGCAAAACAACCAAATCTAAAACAAAATACAAAGAATTGAAAATACCATGGTTACTAAGAACAAAAGGTAAGTTTAAACATTTAAATGTTAACATCCACGTATATGGAGTTTTCAACAATTAAATTAGGTAAACTTTCAGTCTACGGTGCCCACTTGCTTCTCGCCAATTTTTCTTGGCGCAATTTGATTTGCTGGCGCCAAACACTGTTTGGGATGCGCAGTGCGCTTTTCATTGATGTACTGCGCATGCTTCATTTGAAAAGGAAGCGATTGAGCACGCAATGCCTTCGGCATTTCAAACGCGTACCGGTCAATTTTTTTAACTTAAAAAAACATCAGCGGCTTCGTTTTCTGCAAAGCGGGACACTAGTAGCTTCGCTTATTTATTGAGAAGCGGAAACACAGAATAACATACACAATTCTGAACCTAAAAGTGACTGAAAATGTTCAAAAACGAGAAAAGTGTAGTTGAAACTTCCCATACCTATTTTAATTGCTGTTTACACTTAGGACACTGGTATCCGCTTGCTATCAATCCCTGATCCACATACTTCGAAAGGGAATCAATGCCATAATCAACAACAGCTGTACGAAGCGCACGTAACGAAATGATAAAATCAGGCGAAAATCAAACCGACAAAACAAATTCGATTGAATCGACCAATCAAATCAAACGGAGCAATGGAATAAACCAATCAAAACGAATCGTAATATCGCGCCATGTGCAAAACACCGATGAACAGATCAATTTCCGCGCATACGCACATCTCACTCGTTAAAATCATCATTGCGCAACCAAAACAAATATCCTCTCCTCTCCATTCTTGACGGCAGAGAGTTGGCGATCCTAAGAGGAACGA
Organism: Araneus ventricosus; assembly: GCA_013235015.1. NCBI lineage: Eukaryota > Metazoa > Arthropoda > Arachnida > Araneae > Araneidae > Araneus > Araneus ventricosus. The sequence goes on from BGPR01000063.1 coordinate 1,302,634, forward strand.
AGTAAGTGGGCTCCGTAGACTGAAAGTTAACCTTAAATTAGTTGCTTGGACAAGCTTTAGAAAGGTTAAATCAATTTTACTGTACAAACCATCCCTGTTACTAAAGTTGTTGAAAAAACAGACAGGGTAATTTACCCTAAAATGAAAGAATTTAGAAAGAAAAATCATACGCTAACCCTAACAATAAAACATCACTATATGGAAAGTACTAAAATTAAATATATGTAATTCAATAATATATTGCACTAAAAACAATAAATACATCATTCCATAAAATATCCATACTTATTCATTAAGAATTATAAAATCAGTGTCTCTACCCATTCTTACCAGTATTCCACATTTGTGTGTGTGTGTTACATCTATATCATTTATATAGTGCTCTGATATTAAAAATCCAGCACTTTCCCAACATTTAACGCACAATTACGATAGTATTAATTCTTTACACTGTTGTAAAACATTCAAAAATATCGCAATAGTTTGTAAAGTCCAGATAAATCGGATTTTCGTCACATCAAAATACTAACTTGTAAATAATCCTCTCATGAATTATGGCATTTGAAATGGAATCTTATTAATATAACTCTCCCAACAACTCTGCAAGACATTTTTACTCTCCAGAGAAATTAAAATCTTTTCCTCTTGATAACTATTTCCCATTTTAGGGGAATCTGTTCTCCAAAAAATGCGAAAAGAAATCTCTCTTCCCTAAAGATTAGTGCCGATCAGATTATGCTTTTCTCTTAATGCGCATCTCCTTTGGCAGGAGAGTGAACCCCTTAGGCCTAGAGGGGTTCTTCCTATCAAGAGCGGTAAACTAACGTATGGCTGATGGTAAATAATGTGGAAACACCCCTTGTGCCATTTGATTGCGCTGAATTAAGATTAATGGGACAGTCGAATTGTTTGTTCCAATTTGTGTTTCTACGCCAATGTACATTGATCAGAGTATTGGATCAGGTTCCCGATTGTTTGAGAATGAAAAGACTGCATTTCCTCACTTTGATCTCTATTAGGCACTAAATGCTTTGAGAAGAGCATTTTCGACTGGTATTAAGTAACTGAAATTAGATTAGAGTACGACGAGGTACTTTTCGATTATGCAATTAGCGAACTTAATGGAAAGTAGGATCAACTTGTTGCTGGAGTTTTTTCGGTTTTAATCCAAGTGTTGCTTTTAATCAGACCATAATTCATTTAACTATCAAACATGGTGAATGTTTTACAAGCAAATGAAATTTTTAAAATGTATGTTGTATTTAACTTTTTCAGTTTTTAAAGATTTGTTTTGGATAAAAAAAAATTGCATAACAAAATTCCAACAGAATCGTTTAGTCTAAAAGCGATTATTTGATTGTAGATTCTACCTTCGAAATCTTCTAATTTATTAACTAGTTTTAAAACACTATGGTTCCCTAACACTAACACTATGGAATTTGGTGTAAATATCATTTTAATGCGTGATTTAAAAATTTGGCTGCAAAAACGTAAGCCAAATGTTTATCAACAACTAATGCTCAAAAGTACAATGCTTTTATTCATTTTAAATTATTAGCGAGGGAATATCAATTATTTCTAAGAAAACAATTCTTTTCTATCCTTTATAGTGTAATTGGCAATTATTTTCAACTGCAAAAATAATTCAAATTATTTTTGAGATCACAGTGGTATCTATCAGCAACTTACCAGTGGTTAAGACTTAGCATGGCTTGAGGAACGGGAATCAGGGGAACAAATATATGCTCTTAACCAACATTATTCAAAAACTTTAAAACTATGAGCAACGAATTGCTCGCTGATGGAGGCATATGTTAATGTTAAGCCTAGGTTCTTCTTGATCGAACAGAACCCCTTCATCAGGACTCCCTGACTCAAGGGCTCAGTTAGAGATCAAGTCATCGCCTTTTATAGTATATTATTGTAACCCTCTGTTAATCGCAATCCTTTTCATCCTTAAATGGATCTCGCGTACATAAAATCTATTCTATGGTATGTTCATCTGGTATTGAACTATTCTGGTATTCTTTATAACGATAATAAATTAGTCCTAATGAGAATGTAAATTAGTATTCTGTAATAAACGTTTATATTACAATGTGTTTAATACAGCTAAAAACACAGCATGCGTGTCTATTAGAAATTGCTACTAACGGAAAGTTAGAAAATGAATATTTACGAAATTACGTCCTCCCGTATTCCTTTTATTTAGATACAGTCAACCATTTAAATTAGTTTTTCAGTATAAATTGAAGAAAACTATTAGAATGGGTTCAGGACACAGTTTTTTAGGCATTCCCATGATTCCAAAAAGCAACTAATTTCATTTTCACTTGCTCTAACATACAAAATATTATTATTCATAGTTTTGTTGTCTCTTTTTAATTATATGAATCGTAAGATGGAAAATAAACATAATAAATGATCCAATTTCAATCACGTAAAGCAGATTTCCGTTTATCATGCGTCTCAAAGAGTTTAAATAATAAAAAAAACAATTCAAACATTTTTACATTGCACATGTAATGCTCATGCACTCTTAATTTCAAAATCTTTTATCACACACTAATTAGCAAAATGTTTTTATTTGGACTTCCAACGGGACACGTATATGAGAGATACACTAGAGAAGAATTTCGTTTAATATCTTCTTACCAGACGGTGCTACGAAAGAATGACCTTGGCTTTAGGATCTGGACTCCTATCAACAAACTGTTAGTCATCGTTTGGAATTAATTAGTTATAGTTAATTGCACTTGATCTACTATTTTATTTCAGAGATACGCGAGACCATTGCAATGAAATTGTTGACTCGCTGATGAAAAAGTATGAAACCGACTTCTCAAAATTTCAATTGCTTTTACAGTTTTATATTCAAACTGTACAAGAGCCGTTGTCGAGCAGGCTCGCCGAGTCACGAGTCCGTACAGAACATGCTCATGTCCTTCCGAGTCGTTGCAGAGCAAGCTAGCCCTCATCAAGTTCAGCAGTTATTCAGGGAAAGGTATCCGAGATTGTTACTTAAAGTGACATGGTTAACCACCCATAACATAGTATAATAGCAGGCTCGTGTCTTCAAAAATCGCCCATCACGAGCCGTTGCAGAGTAGGCTCGTCCCGTCAGGATTCGCTGAAGAGAAGGCTCGTGTCGTCAAGAGTCGGTATCCGAGTTTATTCCATAACATGACATTGTTAAGCATCCATAAAATGGAGTAACAGCAGGCTCATGTCTTCACACGCCGTTGCAGATCAGGCTCGTCCCGTCAGGAGTTATTGCAAAGAAGGCTCTTGTTGTCACGGGTCGGTATCGGAGTTTGATCCACAACATGACATTTAGAATGCTGAACTCGGTGCATTTGTTTAGAAGAAATCCTAAAAGTTGTAAAAAAAATAGACAGACGTCATCGTGCACATTCCTTTAATGTACATACGAAAATTCAAAATGTTATTAAAATCAATATAAGAAAATTTTATTTCTTATTGCAACAGAACCATCAACAGTCTATAATTTATTTCATGTTCAGAATGTGCTCGGACAATTTCGCTCCTTTTTCGATTTACACTAAACGTCAAGTCATACTCGTACATTCCAATCCTTACACCAGAGCAAAAAAAGGCATTTTAGTCATTGATTTTCGTTTCTATGTTTTATGTTTAAATTGTTTCCATTCCTTTTTAAATATTTTTTTAAAAAAATAATTGTACTTATTAACCCTTACCCAATTACAACTTAATTTTAATAATTTACCTCTTAAAAATTGATATTGTACAATAGCGCATCTATTAAATGCGCGCGACCTTTTATGTTGTTATAGAGGGCGCTCCTGCTGGAAGGTTAAGAAACCAACCCACTCCACAACTGGGATGAATGACGAGAAAGCTCAAACCTTCCCCAGCGAGAGAGTATAAACATTTTAAATTTCCAAAATAAAATTAAAACAAAGGCATAAGTAACTAAGCTACTTAACTAGCTAAGATACATATATTTTTAACATGCAAATACAAACACTTAATCGAACTCATTACTGAACACAATTTCTAAATGTAAAAGGAATAAGGATAGAAAAAAGCATAGCAATATATTAAAGATATTTTATATATTGTAAATATATTGTGTGATATATAAAGTAAGAAAAGAACAAAAAATTTTGGGGACTTTTGCTTAGAGTTTTATTATTGTTTAATGCATTTTGTAATTCTCTTCCTACAACCTTTTCTTTGTGATTTATAAATAATACATAAAACTAAGCTGGAAATTTCTTTACTTTTCCACATATCCTTTTTATCTAACTTAAAACTTACTTTTTTCCATCGAAATTTCAAGTAATATAGGTTTTCGATACTGCTTGGCAGTCTTCAGTTTTTCCCTTTTATGAAACGTTTCTCTGGGTTTCTTTTTCCTAAGAACATATTTTTAATTCTTTTACTCGTACTTATCACAATTTTTTCCCTTTATCTTTCAGAAAGTTCGATGCCAGCCATATTCTTGTAACATAACTACATCAAGGTCATGGAAAATGCTCCATTTTTTTAGGACTTAAAATATAGGGCACCATTGCAAAAATTGCTGCTTTTGGCACCATTATCCAATTCGTCGGACCTTGCATTATTATTTTTTTATAAACCAGCTCTGTATTAATCGAACCGAAAACGAAGAACGTATTTATTGCAAGAAGACTCGTTGCTAAATTTATGAGAATATTTTTTTTATAAATACAGTGATGTACAAAACTGAGCTTGAATAATCTACAAAATTCACTCACTATCAGTTCCTTAGTGTTTTAAATTAAAAGAAGCCAACAGAATATATTGTATTCTGAATCTTAAGACACAATTGCGACCTAATATGTGATATACCTCAGAAATCGCTTATAAAAAAGAGGAATCTCGAAAAAGATATAGCCCTTTCAAAACACAGAGCAATAACTGTAGTAATATGGACAAGAGATTAAGATCCATCTTTTCTGTGCCAACAAGAGAACGAGATGGGTTTACTCATGTGACGTTTGATAAAGTACTGTAGCACAACAATTTGCATCTAAATTTAAATGCTTTAGGAAACTTCTGGTTCAGAAGAATTATGAAGTTAAAGCTGTTCTCTCTCCATTTTCCTGTTGACTTTTAAAGCCTTTGGCATCACAAAAATGGAGAAGATTGCTACACATAAAAGAATGGAAACCCCGTTCTTTTGAATATATAAATAAATAAGATGCTCGATCTCATTGTAACTTTTGTGCAACCAAGAAGACTACTTTTTGAAAGGGCACTAAGAGGATAGGAAGACTGTCCATGTCCTTAAAACACTTGTCCTCTTGACAAGAGTTCAATTTCCATTCTTCAATGTGCTAGGACATAAGCTTAACCATTTTATTTTCCTTACAACTACTTTCATCTTTTTCCTCCCGCAATTGAATTTAAGAGTTTAAGATTCTTATTGGAAATCCTTTCCTGCTAAATAAACTTACAAAAATTATAGCAATTTGTGATGGAATATGTGATTTACTGAAATTGGATGATTGAACCTTTAAAGTTAGCAAATTTTTCTAAAGGGAACTATTCCCCTTTTTTGGTTTTTACTGGGTTTTTTCTGATATTGAGATATTGATAAACTATTGTATCGAAACCTTGATTGGGGGTGTGATGTTTTTCCTTCCCGAGAGGGCAGTTTCCGACGAGAAAAGAGTCGAGTACCTTTCACTTCAACCGCAAACCGCAAGTCAACTACACCTGGTGGTCATTAAGAAGACATTCGCGAAGGTAATAGCTGCAAGCGGAGAGTGACCACAATGCACAGGAATAAATATCTGTAAGAGAGCGGCTATTTATTATTTTTTTGGGTCGGCTATTAGGAGATTAGCGGTGCTCTTTCATGTCACACCTGTATAGCTCCTGTGGTTATGAAACTCAGAAACCATCCCACGGTCGGGATTGACCATTGGGAACGTGGAAATTTAGTCGTTGGTCGCCCGGGAGTCAGATTGTCCAGTAGAGTGAAAGGAAAGCGGAGCTCCACCCCTTGAGGTAGGGACAAAAACGGGGGTGTTGGAGTTTGAAGGAGGAGAGCGGTGAAGAACCGAATTAGGGAGGCTCGAAACGGCGTTTCACGCTCCGGCAGTGGAGGAATAAATATTGTGTGTGACTAGTGTAACCAGCTCTGAATTAAAGTCCCGAATTTATTCGGACTTAGGCATCGAACGCTGAGAATCAGCAATTATTTCCGAAATCTCGGTTTATCGAATTTCAAGCACTCCTTGTAGTCCTCGCCCCTGGTCTCGGAGACGAGTCCATTGTCAGGATCTCGTACTTAGGCTATCACCCGGATAGGGAAATTAGTCTGACTCCATCTCTTCTGGAACTCTGACTCCATCGAACTTTTAACTCAAACGAACGAACTTTGTTCATAATCCATTAGTCCAGATTTCTTGTGTCTATTTAAATTATAGCTGTGTGTGTAATAAAGTACTTAGGTCAACCTAAGCATTGCACTTATTTGTTCACACTTGGTCGCCCATAGGCCAAGACACTACAGGAGAAATGACTTGGGTACAGTAATCTGGTTCAAATGGAATGGATGATACTTTCTTAAGTGCTCTACTTTGGTGTTTTTAGTGAAGCTGTCTGTAAATGATAATATTTGGTTGGTGGTATTTGTAAATGAATTGCATTCTTGTGATGCCATGTGTAAAATATAACTTGTCTGTAAAAGTAATTTTGATTGCTGCTAGGGAAAACTAGGGAGATTTGACCCTACGTGATTTTCTCAGCTTGTGAGATTATTGGTAATATTTGTGTGCCATTTTTATTTGACCTTTGGTCACATGGTCTTTTGGAGGGATTTTAATTCCCATCTTAAAAGCCATCGTAATGGTATATAGGTAAATTTGTTTTCACTTTTTCATTCCTCAGTGGATAGGAAGTTTACTATTGAAGATGTGATAAATTAAAATTTTTCTGAGTTTTAAACATACTTCTAGCTTTAATTTGATGTATGGCATTATGCACTATTTTAATTCTAAGTGGTTTAATTTTTAGACTATTTAGAAAAAAGTCAAGTTAGGGAGACTTGACCCTACCAAAAGCTATTGCAGCTTCGATGTTGTAGCCGACCAAAGTGCATTTTGTGGTTGGGATCAGTTTTCTGCTGCGTGGAGTTTGTCGGCAATATGGCAATTCAAATACAGAGAATAATTACTTTAAAAAATTGTTTGCTAGTAATTATTTAATGAATAAATTTTCTTTTTAATGTAATAATTTCAAATAATACAAATAATTATTTTAGTAAGAATTTTAAAAAGAACTGAAATTTAATTAGTCTATTTTTCCTCACCTGAAAGAAAATTTTATTTATTTATTTATTATATTAATAATCTTTAAATACTCTTTGCATGTAGGGTCAAGTATCCCTAGCTTAGGGTCAAGTTAGGGGTAGTAGTAGTCAAGGTTAGGGAGACTTAACCCTAGTCGATTTTACGAAATATATTTATTTTGTGATTAAATGGGATATCAGTTTAGTATAAGTACATTTACTCTTCTTAAAAACAAGTCTTTTTATGATGATAAAAATTCAAATATTCGAAAAATATAAGAAAAAGTAAAAGTAGGGACAAGTCTCCCTATTTTCCCCTACTAGGGTAAGCTGCGGATTCTCGACCAAGATGATTTTTTCAGATTGTGAGGTAATTAGTAGTTTGTAGGGGCAATTTCCATTTGACCTTTGATTCAAATGGTCTGATGGAAAGCATTTCTAATTAATTGTGATTTCCAATATTTTCTTTTTATTATGATAGTTTTAAATAATACAAAGAGTAGTTTTAGTAAGAATTTTAAATATAATTGAAAATTATTTATTTTATTTTTTCATCGCTTGCAAATAAAAGATTTTTATTCATTTGCTCTCATATAAAGCTTAAAATGCATGTAAAAATAAAAATCTTTTGCTCGAAGTGTTTACTGGAACATATCGTCATTCCTTCTGAGTCCGTCTTTTTGTTAGTTTTTATTTTAAAGTAGAAAGAATTACGTAGAATATATTTTCCCTCTTTTGGTTTTGGATTTGGATCATTAAAGTTAAGGGGTTTATCTTGCAGATGGCCTAGGTCTCATATTCTCAGAGGGTAGAGATGGACAGAGTCGAGAGTTGATTTACAGAGTGAGCTACTGTACAAATGAGTAAGATTATATACAAGTGTAAGACTACAAACAGAGACATCTACAACCTTTGGGCACTGAATTCCTAACAGTAGAAGAACCTAGTAGGTCTATTACGCCTTTCCTATTTCTTGTTTTGTACAACATTTTTTAGGTTCTTTGTTTTCATTTTGTCACTATTATGTTCTATTCTAATTTTTCAAACCGGCAGTTTTTCAATAGTGACATTGCTATAACTTTTATCATTAGTTTAGATATAAATTTTGTTACTATTCTTAAATTGATTGTCTTTATTCTTAAATTGTCGACTATTGATAAAATTTAAAAAATAGNNTTTATTCTTAAATTGTCAAATATTGATAAATCTTAAAAAATAGCCTTTATTCTTAAATTTCCAACTATTATAAATATTGTTAAATCTTAAAAAAATATTTTTTTCTTAAATGTCATATAAAAGAAAAAATTCTGCTGCTTTTCCTCTGCATTTCCCATAGAGTTAACATACCGGTTTTACCCCTCTAGTGGGGTAAAACCAAGTGATTTGAATTTTTCTACGGTTTTTTTCGGATACTTTACCCTACATGCAAAGAGTATTTAAATTCGTTTGATAATTTGTATGTAGACGAAATTCATATATTAGGTTAATACTATTGAATTACAAAAGATGTTTATTGTCGAAAACTGTTAATGAAACTAATAAAAATATGGAATCTATAAAACTCAGTTGTTAGTAATAAAATCTAGTTAATAAATTAAATTAGACTAGCCATTAAATTAAATCTAGATATTAAATTAAATTAGTTCAAAATTTAATAAAGGATTAAAATATTGATTTAATTAAATGATAAAAACTACAGCAATGGAACTGGGAACCTAGCAGCTACGTTAGCGCGTTCAGGAAATGCTAGTTTTGGAAAATTAGAAAAAAAAAGAATAGCATCAAAATGAAAAAAAGTATCTAAAAAATGTTGTACAAAGCTAAAAATAGAGAAGCTTAATAGAATCTTTCGGTTCTTCTAATATTTAAAGAAAATTAAAAGCAAAAGAATAAAAATATATTTTAAGATAGACAAACTCAATAGAAATGGCGAAAAGTTAAATAAAATCAAACGATGACAAATAGTTCGAGCAAAAGATTTTTATTCATATAATAAATAAATAAAATTTTCTTTCAGGCGAGGAAAAATAGATTGATTAAATTTCAATTCTTTTTAAAATTCTTACTAAAATAATTATTTGCATTATTTGAAATTATTACATTAAAAAGAAAATTTATTCAATAAATAATTACTAGCAAACAATTTTTAAGTAATTATTCTCTATATTTGAGTTGCCATATTGCCGACAAACTCCACGCAGCAGAAAACTGATCCCAACCACAGAATGCTCTTCGGTCGGCTACAACATCGAAGCTGCAATAGCTTTTGATAGGGTCAAGTATCCCTAATTTGACTTTTTCTAAACAGTCTAAAAATTAAACCACTTAGAATTAAAATACCGCATAATGCCATATATCAAATTAAAGCTAGAAGTATGTTTAAAACTCAGAAATATTTTAATTTATCACATCTTCTATAGTAAACTTCCTATCCACTGACGAATGAAAAAGTGAAAATTTACTTTTGGGTTCCAAAACGTATTTACCTATATACCATTACGATGGCTTTTAAGATTGGAATTAAAATCCCCTCAAAATGACCATTTGACCAAAGGTCAAATAAAAATGGCACATAAAATTTACCAATGATCTCACAAGCTGAGAAAATCACGTAGGGTCAAGTCTCCCTAGTTTCCCCTACCCGGTTTTAACCCGAGTGCAGAGATTATCGAAAACGAAATAGCACCACACAATTATTGCATTAAATCTTTATCTTTTGATAGGGTATAAATCCTTAGTAAACTTATAATAAGCTATACTAAATATAATGTTCATAACTGTAATGGTTTTTAAGTAAGGATAGCTTAAAAATAAACGAACATTAGAGAGTTGACATCTTACACAAATAAACCTTCACGGACGAAGTGAATTCAACAGCAACAACAGGCAACTGTGACCATTCTTTCGTCTTGACTAGTGGAGTATAATTCAGAATCTGTTCACTAGAAAAGAGAACTAATAGCGCCAGAAGCAAGGTACAGGGTTTTACCCCACTCTCCGCTATATATATTAATCTCAGGATCCTTAAATAAATCAAACCACTAACGCTGATTATTTATGAAAAGATATTGGTATTGAAATATACGCTTGGTAACTCGTAATATATATATATCCTTACTTTTATATTTGCTCTAAACAAAATGCTGACGAAAATGTTAAATGTCTACCCCTCCCTCCCCAAACTGGATTGATGCACCATTTTATTCCAAATGAGAAACCAGAGAACCCTAGATTTGCTGTTCTGATGCCCCATTATTGTCTTCCGTTTTCATAAACAACCATAAGAAAAATCATTAGGCAAAACGCAAAATAAAATATCGTTTCTAATAAATAATAAATCTACTTTGAAATTTGAATTTGAATACGTATCTTAAATTGTTTTTTTATGTAAAAATATTGTTTTGCTTCGAGCAAAATAAATGACTTCCGAGTTTTCTCTTTTAATATTACGGAAATAAACATTTTTTTTATTTTCGGCTGATTTTGAAATGTGCTGCTTGAATAGCATTATTTTTACACAAATTAGAAATCGACGAGAGAATGTTTCATTTCGAGGAGGAAAGAAAGTCGTATGATGATATTCATATATAATTATTTTCATTGTTTTTCGATTATAACTTTATGGGTATATTTGACGTCGTGACAATAAAAAACTGTAACATGTCACGCAAATGTCTATGTTCTGATGGATGAATTTATTTTTGAATGGTTTAGATTAGTGATGTGCTCAAATAGTTAGGTTCTGACTGTTGCTTTCAAAAGAATTTGCACTGACAAGACGATTTTTATTCAATCTATGTTGTAACAGGTATAAAGGACTAAAAGAGAAATAATTCAAATAGAAAATATGTCTTTTCTGCTCCATATGGCTCTAGTTTTCCGACAGTTCGACATGGCATTGACTCAACAAGATGTGGAAAGTACAATTGCCGGAACTCACATTTTGCAGTGAAAATTTGGTCACGAGGGGACCGACCAGAAAGTGATGAAGAAGAAAATGATTTGGACTCATTCCGTTTCACAGAAAGCTGATAATGATTAGCAACTTTCATCAATGGTTTTGTTTTCTGCGCGCAATACTTACATATATTTTGGTAAAAATAGCATGCATATTTGATAGAACAAAATAAAGCAAGCAAGATAACACATTGGCTGAAACCAACTTCTTGTACGTTTTCGGGGCCAAAACAAGAAGCAGAGTTTCAAATCGGACTTTTTCTGTTTAAGGGCATGTCATTTGTCAAAGAAAGCCCAAATTGTGACTCGAAAAGTCCTAAAGTGGAATGTAAAAGAAAGGAACATCCTCCAGAAATAAAAGTGAAAAATAAAAGAGGAAAAAAACACTAAAAAAGACAAAAAATATCCAACCTTACTTTGCCATTTTCAGGTATCCGCATCTTACATCTTAAAGCCATTCATTAACGGTTCGTAGAAAGAGGTAGGAATTTTATTGCTATTAACCCCTTCGGGACGAGCGCCGCATATGTGCGTTTGAGCTAGATTCCCCACAGGGCCGAGCGCCACATCCGTGCTTTACGTCGAAATTGACACTGTGGGCCGAGTGCCGCATATGTGCGTTGGGATTTTGGAGCAAAATGTTTTCTATCAGATGGCATTGCTATTCCATGTTTCTTTCAAAAGATTAGTCCCGTACATTAATATTTCTTTCTCCGAGGTCAGACTGTAGTCGATCATGTGTTTGTGAATCATTCGATTAGAATTATTGGATTTTCGGGAGTATAAACAGAAACACGTGTTAGCAAGTGTAAAGAGAAGCATATGTTAAAGAGCTCTTTAACTCATTTTGGATTGCTTGTTTATAATTTCTCGCCTGGCTTGGGTTGGGATTTTATGGGAGATATTCTGTCAAGGGTTTTTATGTCTCTCAGTTTCATTTCTGCAGTTATGGATAAAAGAACGCGTTATTTTTCCCTGGAGGGAATATGTAAATTGTTAAATGACCCTTCTGGAATGGATTTTTTCGATTATAATGACGAAACAATAAATTATTAGAGTTCTTCAGAGAGTTCTCAATATTCAGATTATCAATCAGAAGAGGAAAGTACTCATATATCGGTTCCAATTCCGTCATATTAGTGGAGTACTAAAATAGAAGATTTTTCATAAGGCTTTGAAGTGTTAATTATCAAAATTTTCTTGAAGTATTTTATAATATTAAATGTAAATATTTATTTTTTCCTATGTTTTCATATTTTGCATCAATAATTTAATGTTAATTTAGGTACTTTCAATTATAGTGAAATACACTATATTTTTATTATTAAAAATCAAGTATTTTAATTAATTTTTTTTATTTTGAATAGAATATGATATCTTTTATCACATATTTAAAAATGATTTCATTTCTATGAAAAGAGCACTTTTTATGCATTATTATATAACTCACTTTTTTCGGTGCTGCGGCCGGTGGGCACTGTCGGCGCTTACCTGCTTCCGTCCTGTGGGCACGCTTCTTTCGGCGGGCGTCCGTACCGAAGGGGTTAAGGTTATTTCTAAGATGCTATATATATATATATATATACTAGTTGCCTTTCCCGGTGTTGCACGGGCTATCTCGAATAATGCGTCATTCCCTGGCGGAAAGAAGTGACGTAACGTGACACATGCCCAACATTCTCTCCTAAATAAAGAAAGAGAAATTAGCTGTTCAAACATTCCACCCGCTAAAACGCGTCAAAATCGACTATTTTTAAAAAATACAAAAACATATATTATTTTGTAAAAAAAAAATATACCGTGTCCTGGCGTAATGAACGGTCTATCTCAGGGGTTCCAATCCGTTATTCCCTCGCGTGGCCCTTGATTAATTTTTGACGTATCCTCCCCCACAACCACTAACCATCCGTCTATGCAAAGTAGTTTTTATCAATACTTAGATTAGCTTAAAAGTCAAATGGCTCGGATTTGACATTTGCCTGTAGAATATTTGCTGGACTTATTTTACTTTGTATTGCATTTTTATAATAGTATTAGTTCAACGTCTAAACAAATAAAATTAGTATTGTAATAATTTTGCATTAACTTTTAAGGATGGCTAATAATTACACTCTGTATTAATTAACTATTCAAGTGGTATAGTTATTAAATACCAAGTATTAATTTGGATAAACAAAATTCTCTAAATTTTTTAATCACCTTATGTTTTCTTGTCTCAGCCATTAACAACTTTATTTCGAGTACCCCCAAATGGTCCTATGTGTAATCCCTGGGGAACGCGTACCACAGGTCTATCTGATTCCTGACTTTGTACGGAATGAAGGAAATAACCTTTGAACTGCGCTGCAACAATGAAAGGTATTGTTGTAAATTAGTTTTTAATTAACATCTTTTTTACTAATTAAAATTTCGGAATTTAAATGGTCAAAATGGATTCCTTGAATTGTTCCCCATCTATTGGTACTTTCCTTGCGCTTCTTCGTTCAGTGGTTCGTGAGAAGATAGCCGGACATACATACATACACACATACAGTCTAATTTTCATAGTGTAAATAAAACAAAATATAACTTTTTATATACGAAGATACAAAAACAAACTAAACAAGACATATCAAAATGCAATTCATAAACTAAAAATTCATTAATTAAACAAAATAACCAAATCTAAAATAAGCTCTAAAAAATTGAAAATACTATAGATACTAAGAGCAAAAGGGTAGTTTAAACATTTAGATGTTAACATGTAAATGAACTTTGTTGCTATCAAAAATATTGGAAAAAAACAATACAAGTGTATGGGGTTTTCAACAATTAAATTAGTTTCTTGGCTGTGGACAAGCTTAGGCAAGTTAAATCAATTATATATATATATATATATATATATATATATATATATATATATAATACTAGGCGCCTACGGCGACCAGCTGGTTCGCCAGTCTTTTATTAATACTAAATAAGGCAATTAAGGCTGACATTTTCAACATTTCAATTTTTGTAAGCTTAAAGCAATAATTGCAATAAGGACAAAGAAATAAATTTAAAAACACAAACAGTGAACAGGTTAGTTAGTATAACTGAATTTTAATTCTTTATACACAAAACGAAAATGTACAGGATGTTTTTGCATATAATGAACTTTGAGTTAATCCCTTATATTTAAGTGTTATTAAGTGAAAATATTCTTTAAAAAATGGAAAAGATAATAAGTAATGAAAAATTTGAAGTACAATAATTAAATTTCTCACCTAAAAATAATTTACATATTAAAACTCAAAATAACTAAATAAAGTTTTTTCTGTAAGAAAAAAAGAGAATGGACTACATTTTGTGTAACGCAAAACTAAATTCATGATAACCATTTAAACCTAGTCACTAAAAACATCCATTTATAAATAAAAAAAATTATTCAATTGAAATACATGAAAGAAAAACAACCAAATCTTGAATAATTATTCTGTGCATAACAAAACAACAAACTATTCTAAAGCTATCTATACGCTTAATTAATGGCCAATAATAACATTGTGTGAAAAATTTTGTGAAATTTGAGAAAAATTTAGATGAGGAGAGAATTTTAAAACTTAAAAAAAATAATAATAATGTTTCAAAATTACTGAGAAAATAGTATTAAATAAAATAAGAAAAAGCTAAATGAGAGTATTGCAAGAATTAAAATCTGATATTTCCTTTTAGGTATGCAAAAAAGAGGGGGGAAAGAAATCGAAGTATTTGTTGACACTGACGAAGGCAAAAACTACGCGCGGCTCGAACTCGAGGCGAAAAGATGCTCTACCGCTACGCTACCGAAACCGTAGGAAGGAATGTTTGAAGCAGTTGTAATGGAGTATAGGCAAAAAAAAAAAAAAAATGGAGGCGGGGCAAAGAATGCTAAAAAGAGGGTAATTATTTATATAAAATTTATCTGGAGCGCTTACAATTTACATCAAGTGATTTTTAATATTAGGGAGATTTTCAAAGAATTTTTTTGGCTAATTTTAGATTTAGAATTAACTCTTTAAGGCTAGGAGCTTAAACGCATTTCTCAGATCAGTGTTAAAAATGTGGAACGCTTCATCATTTTGCGTGTCATCCTTAGAAAGGGGCCATGCTAATCTTCTTTGTATCGTTCCATTTTTAGTATATGAACTGCCGAAGCGATTACATCAATAATAATTTTGAAGATATTCGCGGCCATTACAGCTGCTACGCCCCGCCTCCCTTACGTCGATTTCTACTCTCGCAACCAGCGACCTTAAAGTTCCGATGACTTTAAAAAATTATAAAAAATAGATAAAATTTTCTACAATAATAAAACTGGTATCATTGGAAAGATAATATTTTGCTCTTTAAAATGACATGAAAAATTTCTTTGTCAATCAATTCATTCAGAAGTTAATGGCAAAAAACGACGAAATTTGGTTCAATTTTTAAATAATTTAAATTTGAATTAAAATTTTTTAAAAAAGGCTCCGAGGTGCACATCTTCAACATCGAAAGTATATCTGTGCCAAATTTGGTAGCTCTATGTTATACGGTCTGTTCTGTACACCACCAACAGACACACACACACACAGACAGACATTCATCTTTATTAGTATTAGAGATAAAAGACATAGAATATTGCACTTTTTTATTTATGAATAAAACTTACTTAACTACAATAAAATTAAAGAAAGTAGTAATATAGATAATTGCAAATGTATAGAATATAACAATTTTATAGATATAATGGGGGACACATTACGGGGGACTTAAATATTGTAAAAAAATATAAAATTATTATGTTAAGACAATTAATGAATAAGGGAACAAAACATAGTATGATAATAGCTAACAGTAATGGGAGTATTAAAACACAATTTAAAAAATATAGCGAATTCTATTCTGAAAATGGCAATAAAATATGGATAACGTTATTTGCACGTACTGTACCTGCTGATAAAACGTTATTTGCAGGTACAGTGAGCGAATGTCCGGTTCTTGTCCGATTACCCTAATTAAGTAGCATCGGGCGTGGTCAGTACTTGAGAGGGTGACCGCCTAAGGAACACTGCATGCTTTTGGCTTTCTTTTTGAGTTCTAGACTCCTGAACTTTGTTAGTTGTAATAGATCAAGTGGAATTAGTTTCAACGGTTAAAATACCTGGGGATAAAATGTTATTTACTATTTAAGAATAAATAATGAGTTGTCGTGATTATTTTCTCTAATCTTAATAATTTAAAAAAGATTTTAAAATATATTTCTATACATTATTTCTCATTGCTGGACTTACATTGTGAAACTCTCCGATCTGCGTGGGGTTTCTTTTATGTGAGTGATGGAGACAAATAAAGACCAAATGTTTTTATCCCAATTATTTATTGACTTCGCTACGGGATACGGACAATGTACACACAACAATGATGAGATATTTACAACGATGAAACGAAATATATAATGCTCACCCGCTCTGTTACATTTCGAGCTGTGAGTTTAATATCAAAACATTATTGATATTTCATGCAAAACATCCGCTAGCTAAAACTCTAGTCCACCACTTGCTAAGCCCATTCGGCCCGCGTCAAGCAACTTCCTCCGTTCTTCTCTACTGTCAACACTCGACTGCTGCCAACGCTTCGTTGCTTCGCAGCGCCCTCACATACATTCAAACCGTTTCTTCATTTCTACAAATATTTGATAATTTGTTTTTAATCCATTGTTAAAATCTGAAGCAAAGAGATGCTGTTTATTATCGAAATCTACATATTTTTGGATAATGAGATTAGAAGGTACTGTATCTTTGGATAAATTGTTATTTATTAGGCAGTGGACATTCTGTTCAAATTATTTTTCTTCCATAGGAGTAATTGAAGAGACGTCGAAGCAAATATTCATACATTTTTTTTAAATTTAAGGAAGTGATTATTTGCAGATACTGTACCTGCGAATAAAACATTATTTGCAGGTACACTGTACCTACGAATTACTTGAAGGTTTTGTCCAATTCAATATGCTTCTGCAGAAATTTTAAAATGTTCTTTTTGTACTTGAAACGTTCTTTCTGTGTTTATGAGATTATTAAGAGAAATATCAATGCTACTTTGTGAGAATCTGCAGTTTCTCATCGGAGACATGCGACGTTTTTGTTTCACGTTTAGTTTGGTCTTGAGAGCTGATTTCTAATTCATTTAATTGAATTTGGTAGAGAAAATATATTTACTGATTTTTTTCAGTCATAAAATTAGGAAAAAGGACTGGATAAGCTTATGCAAATTCAACATCTTAGAAAACTACCTTTTTAATGGAATTTGCTTGTATAAGCAGATTAAAGGAATTCCTATAGGTACAAAATTCTCTAGTGCCTTAGCTAATGTTTTTCTCCATTTCTTTGAAAGTAAAATTATTAGACTATGGCGACCAGCTGGTTCGCCAATCTTGTATTAATAATAATAAGGCAATTATGGCTGACATTTTAAACATTTCAGTTTTTGTAAGCTGAAAGCAATAATTGCAATAAGGACAAAGAAATGAATTTTGAAACACAAACAGTGAACAGGTTAATTAGAATAACTGAATTTAAATTCTTTATACACAAAACGAAAATGTACAGGATGATTTCGCATGTAATGAACATTGAGTTAATCCCTTATATTTAAGTGTTAAAAAATGATAAATAAAAATATTCTTTAAAAATGGAAAAGATTTTAATAAGTAATGAAAAATTTGAAGTACAATAATTAAATTTCTCAGCTAAAAATAATTCACATATTAAAACTCAAAATAACTAAATAAAGTTTTTTCTGTGATAAAAAGAGAATCGACTACATTTTATGAAACGCAAAACTAAATTTATGTTAACCATTTAACTCTAGTGAATTAAAACAACGATTTATAAATAAAAAATTATTTAATAGAAATGCTTGAAAAAATAAAGCAAATCTTGAATAATAATTCTGTGCATAGCAAAAGAACAAACATACACTAAGAAATTGAATATCTATAAACTGTAAAAACACAAATTGCCAAATAAGAGCTAATAATATCAAATAATAAAAAATTAACTAAAACAGGCATACGTTTGCATAATAGTTATTCTCACTCCGGAGCACAGTAAAATATAAAAATACACATCACCATTCAATAGTGTACCGCCAAGATTTATAATTAAGAGTAAGAATCTCGAGTGGATAGAAAATTTTGTAAAATTTGCGAAACATTTATAAAATAAAATAAGCAAAAATTAAATGAGAGTATTGGAAGAATTTAAATCTAATGTTTCTTTCAGGTATGCAAAAAAGCTGACAAATTATTTGTTGACTCTTACGAAGGCAAAACTCGAGCGCGATTCGAACCCGGTGTGAACGGATGGTAGAAGGATGGCTAACCTCCTGCGCTATCCAGCCCTTGTGAGGGAACGTTTGAAGCTGTTTTCATGGAGAATACGAAAAAAATTGGGGAGGGGGGCAAAGAATGCTGAAAAGAGAGGAATTATTTATATAAAATTGATCTGGTGCGCTTACGGTATACATGAAGTGATTTTTAATATTAGAGAGATTTTTCAAAGAATTTTTTTGGCTAATTTTAGAATAAACTCTTTAAGGCTGGGTAGCTTAAGCTTATTTCTCAGATCAGCGTTAAAAATATGGAATGCTTCACCATTTTGCCTGTCTGTATCGTTCCAATTTTAGTATATGTACTTTCGAAGCGATTACATCAATAATAATTTTGTTCTGAAGATACACGTGGGTATGATGTTTACAGCTACTACGCCCCGCATCCCTTACGTCAATTTCTACTCTCACAACCAGCGACCTTAAAATTCGGATGACTTTAAAAATTTATAAAAAATAGATAAAATTTTTTACAATGATAAAGCTGGTATCATGGGAAAGATAATTCTTTTCTATTTAAAATGACATAAATTTTTTTTGTCAATCAGTTCATTCATCAGTTATTGGCAGGAAACGACAAAATTTGGTTTAAATTTTAAATAATTTAAATTTGGATTAAAATTTTAAAAAATGGCTCCGAGGTGCACATCTTCAGCATCCAAAGTATATCTATGCCAAATTTGGTAGCTCTAAGTTCAACGGTCTGTTCTGTAGACCTCCAAGAGACACACAGACTTTCTCTTTTATTATTAGCAGAGATAGAGATAATTTAATTCACAGCTTCAGATTTATTGATGATTTACTTCTTATGAACATTGAAAATTATAGTGTTGTTAGAAATTGCTACTTAAATTAAACATTACGAATGTTAATCCTTATTGTTACAATTTTTGGGATTTGAATATGGATATCTCCGGAGGTGAGGTCCTGATTGGGATTTATGACAAAAGAAAGGATTTAAAATTTAAAATTAACTTTCTTAGTCATTATCATTCCAACATATACTCAAAAATTCTAAAAAACTTTATCTTTGGTCAATTTTCTAGAATAAAAAGAATCTGTAACAACAGAGACTCCTTCTCAGAAGCTACTAGAAATTTATTAAAATTCCTTCAACAAAATGATTTTCCTTGTAATTACTGCAATATTAATATTTTAATTAATACAAATTCAAATAATTATCAATTATATATATATAAACCACTTTCTCTTCTGTTCTTTTTCTGCCTCAATAGATGGCGCTTTACTCATTTTATTCACCGGGCTACATATTATTTCTTCTCCTTTCCTGTTGTTTTGCATTTGTTGTTTTGGGCGAATACCTGAAAATGGTGACATAAGGTTGGATATTTTTTTTTGTCTTTTTTTTAGTATTTTTTCCCTTTTAATTTTTAGGCTTTCATTTCTTTCTCCTTTCTTTTCTATCCCCCTTTCGAACTTTTAGAGTCAAAACTTAGGCTTTCTTTGACAAATGTCATGCCCTTAAATAGAAAAGAGTCCGATTTGAAACTTGTTTTGACCCTTGAAGACGTACAAGAAGAGGGTTTCCTCCATTGTGTTATCTTACTTTCTTTATTTTGTTCTATTCTCTACATTGATTTGGTTGCTTCTGCATTTGCCGCCACTATTGCGATGTAATTTTAAAGATTTTTTAAGATTTATTATTTTTTAAGATTTGTGTACTCTTTTATTTGCTCTTATTTTCTTTTGTAAACTTTGAAATTATTGTTTCTCCATTTTTTCGAATTTTTATTTTAATCTAGTTTCATTTCTTTTGATGATCCTTTATATTTGGTAAGATTTATTGGTTTTCATAAAAAATCCCAAATTTCCAAATGTTTACTTATAACATGCAGAGATTTCAACCAAATTATGCGAAACTACATTATACGTGACAATATATTAGCGAAGCATTGTTTTAAAATTTGAAGTTAATGCTCTGAATATTAGAGAAAATATGAGTATTTGTAGAAAATAAATTTTTACTGCACGTGTGCGAAACATAGTATAATTTTTCTTTTATAATTTGGAAGGAAGATACACAAGGAAGCTTATATAAAAATTCTAGGCGTTAATATCATTAAGATTTAGAAAGATATAGGCATTGCAGCGTGTAAAACTTTTATTGGTCTCTAAGGGAAACAAAATGATGAGGGGTTTTCAACAAACTCACATTTTTAAAACTTGAATCTTCCAGAAAGGTCCAATAAAGGCAATAAGAAATCAACCACTATTAATGATATGATATAAAGCTACTCAGTTTTGTAAATGATTATATTTTTCCAAATCCCAGTTTTCATAAAAGTAAAGATACCGGAAGCCCATTTAAATAAGGGCCACCCCCCTTAACTTCAGAACGGCTGTAGTTATAGTCATGAAAGTAGTGTCTACATATAGTAAAACGTATATGCGCTATACGATGATACCACTTACATCACCAAATGTTAAGAAACTCCTTAGTTTTTCCGCCAAGGGAAGCTGTAGGCAGTCTCATCGAGTAGTGCATAGGCATTTTCGTATACCTAGACACCACTTTTATGACTATACCAGAAGTCGTTCTGCAGTTAACGGGAGTGTAAAGGACTTTAGTGGGCACCCTATGTAATAAATTGATAGAAATTGGGAGTCATGGAAAAATTCCCATGATATAAGCAAATGAATTAGCGAATATGCAACTAAACCTAGAATCTCGAATTAAAACACTTACATACATTTAACTTGTAACAATGTCTATGCTCTTTGAACATTCAATTTGAAAATAAATCATATATCCTGAGTTGCTTAATAAAAGATTTTCAGCATCCTATTCAATTCATTTCAATATAACATCATATTTTTCTGACTAAACCCAAAGTATGATAATGTATGAAAAAGCTGCTTTACATTGTAACTGAAAACAATCCTCTTTTTATTAGTATGGGTGGAATAATTATCCTTTATATATCGCACACCAAAATGGACCTTTCTCCGTGTCATTTCCAAGCCTTTTTGGACCACGCAGTCAACAACGCCACCATTCTGCGTCTCTCGGTTGCATTTCTCCTGATCTTACAGCAATTAAACATTCGCTTCATTTTTCAGATGTAAAATGCGCATATCTTCTGCTCCCAGTTTGAGTTTAATGTTAGAGCTATGTATATAAAAAGGAAGTCTTTCTTTACCTTCATTTTTTATTTTAGATCTGCACATGAATAGTGGCTAAACCACGTAATGAAAAAAGTGACAGAAGGTAATGATATTAGTTTGTTATTTTCGCGTTGAAAAATTCGAATAAATAATTCAACATATGGCTAAGGGTTACATGAAGCCACTTTCCGAATGGGTGTGAGTCACCCCATTTTTAGGTAAATGTACTAAGTGGTTCTCTCGCTCTATTGTTAGAGCTATGTATATAAAAAGTAAGTCTTTCTTTACTTTTCGTGTAATTCTAGTATGCGAAGGTGGAAGTTATCAAGTGACACAAATTCATGTGTTTGCCATAACATTAAACAAGTGGGAAGAAGAGGAATGCACCTCAGGCACTGCTATTCATTGGTGAATCACGTCTCTACCTTCAGGTTAGCAGACCCAGGACGATTTTTGTTCTGTATTCGAGTAACCTAGGGTTCAATTAACCTCATTTTACAGTATAGGGTCCGTAGAATTTATTGCTTTACTAGCCGCCTTCGGCGACCAGCTTGTTCGCCGGGAAAAGGATTTCAATTGAATCATGCATAATTTTATATTCATGGCTTCTTTAACAAGGTAATTTTAAACTTCAGATTACGGTAGATATTTAACCCATGTTCTTTAAGTGGTCTTGCACTTGTTGTGTTTATTGTCTACATAAATGTCCCTAATGGAGTCGCATAACTGACCATGCTATGTAACATCTAATTGCTCTCTTAACTTTCTTATTTCTCTTCCAAATTATGAATTCGATTTCAACATTAAAATGAAACAATGAAAAAGAAACACGCAATTAAATATTTGTTTAAACAATGAAAACGGTTTGAATTGTGTTGCAACAATAAAAGTTATTGTTGTAAATTATACCAAAAAATATTTTTTTAAAATTATTAAAATTAGAGGAAAAATTGTACTGCAACTTAAATTGATATCATTTAAAAGGTAATTTTTTGCACTTTCAGATGGTGTAAAAATGATTTTTTTCTGTAATCTGTTCGGAAATTATTAAGGAAAAACGCCAAAATTTTTGCTTAATTTTTAATTAATTAAAATTAAATAGCTCTAGGTCCAGCGGCCTGCCCTGTAGAGCGCCAACACACAGACACACACACATTCTCCTTTATTATTTTTAGTATAGATAACACAACAGTAGAATAAATAAGATATCAAATAAAATTTTACTAAAACACAAAGGGTAAAATCGGAGGCTACAAAGCTAGAAATTCTTTTCACGCTTTTAATGCTTGATAAATAAATGAATTAGGAATCTATGGAATGCCACACAATGCTTAGATATACGCCTTTTCCTTTTTATGAAGTAAGAGAAAAAATGATTAAGCTTTCATTTCCTTCCCTAAACAGGCAACTGAACTAAACTAAAGCGAGTCAGTAAAAAGCAGCCTGTGCTAACTCTTTCTCCCCAACTAATCCTCTTCCTTGAAATTCTTCCTAGTAACTACTCCTTTCCCCAAAAACATTTTCATCTGTATAAATAGGCAATGCAGGAAGCGTCTAATCTTGGTTTCATGAGATGATTAACCTTTCGAAAGCATCGATAGAGAAGCATCTGCCGGATCCTGATGCATCATCACTCTAATCCGGTACTTGTCACTGAATCTGATGGTCAGATCCCGGCTCCGTAGGGAATGGCAGACTTATATCCGGTCAAGATTGGGTTCTGAATGTTTAACGGGCTTTGGAAACAAGAAGACAGGAAGACTTGTCGAGAAACGGGGTATCATTGTACCTTTAAAGGGAATTTTCTCGAGTTATCACAAAACGCGAGATAACTCGAATCTTTAAGAGACTCGCTCCTAATTTATATTCGATGAGAGGGAATTCAATTTGGTATCATACATTTTTCAGTATTCTGACGGAGGATGCATTTCGTGTTGGTAATTAAACAAAAACTGATTGTAAAATGTACTTATGTCAATTTTCCGCTTCATGTAAAACAATAAAGCGAACTGAAACCTTATGAATAATATTTTGAAATTTTAATATGTCTCAAAAGATAACTTAGTAAAACTAAAGCTTTATTAAATCAAAATAAAATAAAAATTAAAGAAAATCACGCGTACTAAAAGTCATCAACCTTTACTTCTCTTTGAAGACATTACAATATTTCTTGTCCTTTTATGGTAACAAATTTTTAGCGAAAATAAAATTTTAGTCAAATTAATCGAATCAATACCAGATTTTATTGAAAATAAATTGTAATTAATTCACTGAGATACCATGCTACTCAGTTTATAATGATTAGTACTCAATCGTTGTTGAAATCAACAGACATCACATTACGTTACTAATGAACACTTTCAGATATTTTTTGAAAAGGGGTAAGAAATATTACAAAATAAATTATTTGATTAAAAAGTCCGGATTTCGAAATATAGTTATTCGGTTACAGAGCCAGCTTAATAATTAGTATAGATGCGGTTTAATTGAAGTTCCAATGAAAAGTGTTCAAAGTTTTTAATATAAGTTTGTCGAATCGTTTTAAAACAAGAAAAAAAGATTAATATGTACACAACTCTCAAATAGAATTCGCATATCAAAACTTGTTTTAGGATGCGCAAGTTTAGAAAAACGCTTTTTGATAAATAATGCACTCTTCTAACTCAAGCAGTGTTTGAAGCTAAATGGGAATCATTTGGAAGGTATTGGAATAAACGGGATTCATTTGAAAGAGCAAACAAAACTGTACCTTTGGGTTTCAAATTCTAGCAAACAATCCTTCGATAAATCTCAAATGGTCTTGAAAGTACGCTCCGTATTTATGTTACATAATACAAGAAATGAGAAATTAAAGCTTTCCATTTCTGCAGTTGAATTCTAAGAAAAGTCATTTCGTTACGGATCTTATTTAGATCTACATTATAACAGTTGACTTTCATTTCTCCCGATCATTTCCGATTAATTGCTATCATATATGTGTGAGACTACGTCCTAAGTGCAAAATTCCTGTATCAGTCAAATCAGCGTCACGTGGGTTTAAAATGTGTCATTTAACTGAGAAATTTGCATATTTTGCTTATTTTATTTTTTGGGGAATAATTAGTAATTTGCTTAATAGTATTTATAATGGAATCCAAATTCTTCTCCAAAGATTCTAGTTTTCAAAATATTTCATATTTTGTAATATAGCCTTCAACGACTTTTGGTGTATCAACAAACATTTTTTTCCTTGAGTTTGAAGACTGTCAGTAGAATCATCTATAAAGTTAAAAAATAAAAATAGTTTTTAAAAAGCACACTTTCCTTAATGTACTAAAACGCAAAAGATATATTTTTAAAAACAAAAATCTAGAAGCAAAAATCGTAAAAGCAGGAGAGGATGCTCTAAGTAAATTAGATTTGAATCACATTCAAAATAAAGTTCAGCTTTTAATGAATGTTTAAGAATTTTCTTTCTTTTCTCATTAGTTGGGGTTGAATTTCCTTTATCGTATTCTCTCCAGAGCCTTAAGCTATTCATAAATTTGGTAGGGTTAAAAAATTATGGCAAGAACCGATGTCATCAGAAGCTGTTATCTTAGTTTTAGTTTGGTTATAGAATTAACGTCCCATTTTGAAGCAACTCGAGGATGTTTTGGAGCGGACCTTCTCATTTTGAACTATGATCAGATGACGAGGACAAAACCTGAGCTGGAGCCTCCCTTTCCAAACTTGCGCACCACACCAGCGGGAGGACTTTTGACCCATTTCAGATTTAGCGTGCACCAAGCACACGAACACACCGGATCTTTAGTTGTTTCCAGCCTGGGGCCCTTTGGCTTCGAAGCCTAGAGCTTACAACTCCCCAGACGCTGTGAAAAAAATGATACCAAAATTTGAAGGTACCATATCATTAAATGTTCAGCCTGGCAGAGAATGAAAGCACATTGATGATTATGCTTTAGACAATGTTGACGCATCAGTCTTGTGAACAATTACTGGGAAAAAGTTCAGGTTTCGGTAGAGTCCGATTCGTATCACGATAGTTAGACCTATCCTTTAGTACAGCCCCCATGTGCCACAGGTACGTGGATGGGAAGTGGCCCATTTTCGCTTTCCTTGAGGGTACAACAATGATGGTGAAGGCATAGCCGATGACGGGACGTACCTCCTGCCAGTCCATGGGTTGGTGATAGCCATTTTGTAACTGACTAGAGTATCCGTATAGCTTATTCACCGCAGCCTAGTAATTTCGGCTTAGGATATATCGGGTGATCACTTATGGTATTACTCTTCCCTCAGTTCTTTTAGAACGACCTTGAGAAAATACTTAGTTCATTTCTTTCCATATAAGATTAGTCACAGCTGAGATGTGTTTACAGTCGACAAGGAAACGTTTTGCATGGACCTTTCTAAACAGGACGAAATGTGCTACATTCTTCCTATGGGACATCCTACAGATAACACTTTTATTTGAAATAAACACCCAAAATTTCCGTGTTTCAGCCAAGTTGTGTGTTCCAAGAAATTTTTCCACGATCACCAAAGCTGTCAGTTTGCCGTGAGAAAACACCAGAATTTATGCTAGAACCTTACTTTATATAAAGAAGAAATAATTGCAAATGTTCCTTTGACATATTCAGCAACTGCAGTGAAATTTCGTTACCTAATCTAGAACTTTGCGATACTCCAGCTGCATCAAAGATATTGTTTTCATTCAACCATTTTTAAGCAAGATGGTACACCTGAACATATTGGAAGATGCGTGCAAATTTGTTGTGTCAACAATTTATCATTGATAGAGCAATTTGTAATATGTTCCTCACTTCCTGGCATGTTCTCCTGATCAAACTCTATGCGATTTTTGGTTGTGCAGATATCTTGTATTTCTTGCTATATGCATTTAGTGCACCATCAAATATTTGTAACTTTGCTAGAACTAAAAAAACCTGTGTATCAAAGATGATCACTGAGAGGCAGTGGTTGTGCACAATTCACAGACTGCAAATCATACATATTTGTCAAGAGGAACATGTTCAGCAATACAATGTGACTCCCTCAGGCGTCTGATGCCGATTTCTTGAGTGTGTATTTTTCAACATCGTTACCTTTTTCTATATATAGAGCTGTAAAGGGGTAGCACATTACCCTCTTTTTTCTCGGATGATCAAGAACGATTTCGTCTTTCGGTCAACGGAACCGGTTTTTTCACCGCGGAAAGTAATCTCGAATTTTTCTTCTTGTGTTGAAAAGCATTCAACATGGCCAGCGCTTCTGAAAAACTTAACCAACATTTTTCGAATTAGAAGATTACGTCAATGAAGAAAGAAGTCCTCGACAGCGCCAAATCTGAATAAATCGACGAACAGAACGCCAAATGATCCTATTGTCTGCGGAAAGAAAGAGTCTGCCATAACTGCCGATTTTAAAAAACCTTAATTGTGGGAAATAAGAATTACTTAAATTTTATAAGAATTCTATTTTGTTCTATGATAAAGTTTGCAGAGTTCATTTTTGAATTTGTTTCGTACATTTATAAATAGCTTACCAAGTTGTGCTTATTTTTAAGTACTTCTGCCCTCCCAGTATCGAATTTTACTACCAGGTTTTCTACAATTTCCAGCGATTTATTTACTACCAATCCTTATAGCGAAGCTGTGATAGTTGCTTCTGAATATTTTATCCAATTGATCAACTCGTTCTACATGAAGAAAAAAATCCAACCTGAAAACATAATACGATATTTGCCTCATCTTTTGTGGAGATTCATTTTTTCCATGTAGGTCAAAAGTAGCCTCTACATTCCGAGACATTCTTGGAGCTAGATGATTTAAAGGCACGACGTTAGAGAACCAATTATCATCTAATAACATCCCACTTCAAGGACATTCCATCTTATTCTCCCTCTCCTCTCAGCTTATCGATAAGCCCCCTATCTTTTGGAGAGAGATGTGCCGTCATGAGATGATTATCTGTTGTGAGGGGTGGGGAACTTTGATGTATAGCAGCGATTTCAGAACTTCGGCTATTCATTCTTCAAAGGAGCAGAAAACCACAGATCATAACTGCTGTTTTCCCATCCTACGATAACAGAGGGTCCCTCGATGGCGCGGTTTGACGAGTGTCAGGCTGACTCAGTGACCTTTCGAATCTCCCGAATGGAATGCAGAATTCTCAATGTTGTTCATTCTGATTTCATTTCATTTGTCCTGGTATTGCGGATATTACAATTTCATTGAACAATTTTGATATTGTTTGAAAAAACATTTCTTATTTTGTAATCAGCATAGTCATATTTGGTATTTTGACGAAACTCCCAAGATTATGAGCGATTTTAATAGATGAAATTAAAATGCAAGTTTTTAAAAGATTCTTTCTTAGTTCTTAGATAATAGTTCATGCCAGGAAGCCAATTAAGAACCTTTTTTGAAATCATCAGAAGAAAACGAAATTAATTCAGAAAATATAGTGTATAATAGTACCACAGAAACTGTCTTACAAATTGTTTCATGAAAACACGAAGTTAACCATGTGAAAACGAAAAATTAACACTTTTGTAGTATTAATAATGTCTGATTTTGTTTCTTTTGTATTCAATAACATTGAATGTCTACTGTTGGAGCAAAATTAAGTTCTTACAATAGAAGTGAGAAACTTACAAACTCGCTAATAGGTTCATAGCTTCTATAAAGCAACTACATAAACACTATCGGGAAAGAGAATATCTCTGATTGATTTATTATTTAATTTTAACAGTTTCCACTCTGATTTTCCACAATGAAAGGTTTTTCAACAAGATGGGGGAATAAAAATATCTTACTTTCAATGGTATTACAAAGAAGTACCAAAATTTAAAAAAAAATCAAAAAAGCGTACTCCACAGTGAAACCGAAATCAGAAATAAAAATTTTAACACTTTTCTTAAAAACACAATTAAAGCACTTTTGTTATTTAAGCGTTAATATAACAAAAATTAACATTTTTGTTATATTAACGCATCTAAAGTATTAAAATCGTCTCCATTTGAGAGGTAGTTTTCTGAATAGTTGCTGGCTCTACGCTTAGCGCCATGGAAATTTAACGTCCTTCAAGAAAGGTGTCATTCACACAGAAAAAGTATTCTCCTCAGTAAAGCAAATCCCAACCACAAGAAACTTTGGTAGCTTCGCAAAAATTTTACAAGGTGATACTTACTTCTAATAAATGAAGCGTTTAGAAAGCTAGAGCCACTTTACGGCTCTTTTCATTTTTTGAAGCCTGCACAATAACGAGTTTTTATAATACCTTGTGTTTCTCAAGAATAAAATTTTCTTTTAATCAGCTCTATTGAAGTTATTATTTTGTACAGCTTTCTTTTGACAGTTCCAACGAGGTTGAATGTCATACTACCTTTAAAATCAATCAATTGTTAACAGATGGCGTAAGATGCTTGTGCGCTTTCTTTTAACATTTATTATTATTATTTGAATTTTTTAGTAAAGTTCACTATTCACTCTTAGGAATGCTTTTTATGTTAATTTCGATTAAAATTACCTTTTTTTTTGGGGGGGGGGTCAGAAAATTTCTAATGTATTTCCCTTTTGATTATACACAATGAACAATTTTAATCGTTTCTATGATTAGAATAGTATTGTATCTAAGCAATCAGTGCTCTATAGTTTCCAAATTCACCTTAAATACACCTAGAGGAAGTTGAAAAAGCAAGCATCACTACTTTTATATTTGATAAGTGTTTGAGCTAAATTATTCATCGATCTCATTCTTAAGCGTATTTCCTTGATTTTTTTCGGGGGCCTAGTGGTAACGGAAGCGGAGGACGACACGCTCGAATCCAGATTCCACTCAAGATCTGGAGGCTAAATCTGATGTGAGTCAACGTCCTCCCGCTGGTGTGGTGTGGAAACTTGGAGGGGAAATTCCAGCCCAGGTGTCGTCCTCGGCATCTGACAGCGGTTAAAAATTCCGATGTCCGTCTCGAAGTAGCCCTCGAGTTGCTTCAAAACTGGACGTTAATAGAACTAAACTAAACCTTGATTTTCTTCCATTAGTATCAATCTTAAAATTTATCATACAAGGTAAGTTTTGCACTTCATCTAGAAACAGTTTCTTAATTTTTAGTTGAAGAAATTGCTCATTTCAGATCTCTTGCCTATTCATCCATAAGTAAATCTATTATACAATGATTTAATAAACTATTATAACGATGCACTTAACAATTTGTTGGAAAAAGACCTATTCGCAGGCGATGCATAAAAGTAGCAATTAAAATAGAGTGTGGCTAAAGAATTAAAAGATCTTTATTAAAAATGTAATGAATTTAAAGTAATAACGAAATTAAATTTCTACTTCCGTCGATGTCGTCGAGTCTATCGAAACGTTGTGAAATTTTTAACCTCAAATGATGCCACTGCATTAGAAGCTTAAAATAAATAACTAATTTATTGTTAAGAAGTAATCAATTAAGTTAATACGCATTCATCAGTAAACAGGGAAAGATAATCTGAGTAATGCATAAAACATTGTTTGAAATCACATCATATGAATGTTAACGTTTATTATTATTACTAAAAGTTGGTTTCGAGAGAGATGCTTTCTTACTCTGTCCAAATGTCAACAATGTTTTAAATATAACTTTATGTTTTTATAGGATTTGAGCAACTGTAGGTTAACTTTTTATTAAATATTAACATCGCAAAATTACACGAGAACAATACAGAGATTGGATTTCAAATGAAAGCTTTAGATTACATTCCTCATCAAATAAATATGTCGCAAATTATAAAATCCTCTTTCAGAATTCTTCATTTGACTTCATTCAGTTTCTCTTGCCTACTTCAATGCTATAAGAAAATGTCTTTATATATTTCAAAATTATATACAGAATTCGATTTAAAAGCCACGTGATTAAATAGTTTGACCACTTAGAATTCATCACTTCCTTTTCTCTATTTTCAAATGTTCGTGTTGTTTCGCTCTTCGATATTTTGTAAATGAGAAAGTATCAGAATATTTGATGTTTTCCTTTAAATTAAAGCAAACATCAAGAAAGTATTTCATACTTGAGTATGTGGAAAGGAAGTGAGAATACGCTTAACTGAATAAAAGATACATAATTTCTTTTGAATTTAGTCGTTTAAACATGCAGGGAATCTTAAAACATTTAACTAGTTACGATAGAACACAGTCGATTAAGCGTTGTAATGTGTTTTAAAATTTAAAAATTAATGCAGATTAATGTATATTGTAAAGTTTACTAAGAATTTATTCATTTGAGAGGGAGAGAGAACAAATTCCTACAAATACTGTTAGTGAAAATATTTGCGATATCTTCGTCCTAATACTCCTTATTTCAACTAGTATCAGGCAAATATTAATGCTTTATTCGATGCTGCAGAGATAGTTGAATTGTCTCGGACTTTGAACGATATTTTTACCAATGTTGACTTTCAGTGAATAGAATACTTTGCTATTCACTGTAGTTTCTTTTCTAATTTTTATTTTCAGTTTTATCGAACAAATCCTTTCACCTTACATCGATTTTTTATTTTTCAACAATAGTTTAGTAAGTCATTCTATATTAGTGTAAGGAATGTAAGAAAAATAATTTAAAAATTTACTGTTGACCTCATTTTTTAAAATAAAGTTAGTTAAATTATTTTCTTGTTCAATGAGAAATCTTAACTAAACAAGCTTTTGTTCTCAATGCCAAAATTATAGAAAGTACGTAATTTCAATTGTTTAATTCTTCAAAATGAGATGGTAAAATGCGAAAATTGTGGTGAAACTCTGGAGTGCAGAGCTACAAAATTTGTTAGAAAACTGCTTATTTATATGCTATAGCGATCTGATAATGAAATATTTTTTGAAGTTTTTTTTAAAGATTTCTGCAGATGTTTTGAAGACAGAAAAAAATCTGCATTTTTTTCTTCCATTTAATCTGCTTAAAATCTGCAAAAAAATTATTTTTATTTTTTTCTTTAAATATCCTGCAGATTTTTTAAGACAGCAAAAAATCTGCATTTTGTATTCAATTCAATTTGCATTTATTTAGCAGATTTTCACAACATCATTAAACTTAACCATTAATCTGTTGATTTTTGAAGGTTTTCAAAGAACTGCAATTTGCTGAAGGAAGGACTGAAATTTCATAATATCTGCATTTCTCTAAATATATATTCTGCACCATATTCTCTAATATTGCAGCTTTATTTTCCAAAGGATATAAAACAAAATTAGAATGTTATTATCATTATTGTTTAATTTATTATTGTTTAATTTTACAGCAGACAGGAGTTTCATCAGTTCCTTTTTCAATTAATGATATCGACCATATACTTGTATAGAAAAGGAAAGGAATGCATCAGCAGAAAAAATTCCCCAATCGAAAATTGCTTCAGGCACTAAATTTTTTAGATATGCCACTGAAAAAATAAATTCTAAATTAATCTCTAAAATAAATATTTGTGGTTTTACCATTTTAAACTTTCCCCCCATAATTTAGTTAATTTCCAATTAGTTTTCCAACTGTCTTTCTGACTAGCTCTTTTCCTCCAAAAAGAAGGGAAAAGTGGAGCTTGCGCCCTTTGGATGTAGAGAAGGCTTATCAGAAAAATAAAAGGTGTAAACGAATTTATTGAAACAGATAATCTAAATTATTGAACAAAAATATTACTAATCTCATCTATTACTCATCTCTACGACTTTGAAACACGTATTCTGACCATGGTTGATTTTTACACCACTAAATGGCGCCACTAGAGCTATGGTGACGCTAAAACTCAAATAGAGTATTTTACTCCCTTCTCGTGTAGTCCAGGGTTGCTATGTGGCTAGTGTTCCTGCCGGCCAACTCTATGAAAGCTGGTTCGAGTCCCGGCCATAATGAATTTCCATTAGATTAATAGAAATTAATAATTGAGCATTGACTGCAGAAAATTTGAAGGTATTTGGAACGTAACTTTCTTCGGATATTCTGCAGAAAATCTGAAGAAAACATGTTTCAAATACCTTCAAGTTTTCTGCAGATTTTTTAAAAAGGTTTTTTGTCGATTTTTTTTAGCTGGGACGAGTCTCAATTTAACATACAGAACGATTCCCGACGGGCAATGATATGGCGAGAGCCAGGGACACGCTATAGGGCACCAAATATCGTCTAAAGAGACCATTACAGAGGTGGCGGTTACTTGTCTGGGCAGGGATATCAACGAACGGCCGAACCGACCTCTACGTGTTCGTTGGGGATTCCGCCACAGCTGTCCGATATCGCGACGAAATCCTGCACCCTCTTTTGCGGCCTTTTATCACTGCAATGGGTACAGAAGCGGTATTTATGGACGATAATGCCTGCCCGCAGAAAGCATGATTGGTGCAGAGTTACCTGGAGAGTGAAACCATTCCACAGATGGCGTGGTCTGCTAAATCAACGGACATGAATCCCATAGAGCATGTGTGGGACATGTTGGGAAGACGGATTGCAGGTCGCAGTGTGCCGCCAAGCACCCTCCACGAGCTCCAACAAGCCTTACTACAGGAATGGGCATTACTGTCACAACCGGCGATCAACGACACTATTGCCAGCATGCCTCGTCGTTGTCAAGCATGCATTTCAGCTAGAGGGTATCATACCCGTTATTAGCGTGTGGTTCCCATTGCACATTCTGCCTACCAATTTCGGCTGTCGCGCCGCGACGGCCGTAATATATGTGTTTTTGTTTGTCTTTGCTTTATTGTTTGATATGTGGTCTAGTAATGCCCCACCTACCTCGTGTACAACTTTCACGCATATCCATTAAATAGTTTATGTTTTATTCCGAGTTTTGCCTTTGTTGCTTATTTTTTGAGCAAGAGTGTACATGGAATTATTTTCATCAAATGTTTTGTAAATAAAGTAACGTAATCTTTGAAAAACAGCTGTTTTTAACTCTACAGATTACAGAAATGGAAAAATTGCCTACTTCTGCGACATTTTCCGTTTATTCCTTTTTTCGAGGTAAGTGTTTTAGATATATCATTGCTTTTATTTTCGAATGCATGGTTGAAATAAAATATGCCAAATTAATAATAATGGTAAAAATCAATGAAAAACTTATTTTTATTTTGTTTCTGTTGGAGGAACAATAATAAAAATAAGTTGTTGGTTATTTTCCCTAATTGGAGGGGAAAATATAAGAAATGCTTATTCTGAACTACCCATTGTAATCGAAATGCTAATCAAGTGCTATTATAATAAAATAAAATTGATAATAATAAAATAGCAAATGTAAGTTGTTACAATTTATAACTGTTATTTTGAAAGAAAGAAGGGTTCAGTTTGATGTCTTGTTTTCTGCATCGATTTGGGGCAAACGATGGATGTGCTTTTATACAAGGCTCACCATTTCAGTGCAAAGGGAGTGTCGTTAATTAAGCACAATTTTCATTGGAGTCCTCTTATGGTTTTGATAGAAGCTCTCGTATAAAAACGTTATCACGTCTAATCCTATTATTTGTCTTCTCATATTTTATTTTGCGGATCTTTCATTCGTTATTGCGATTTATCCGGAAATATATTTCGTTCCAAGATGGATTATTGAATAAGGTACATTATTCGATCTAGTTATATTGTTAGTCTAGATCTAGTTATATTGTTTACGTACCTGGCTTTCCTTGGAAATACAGAGGGTATTTACACACTTTTAGAACGATTTCGACATAGAATTTTAAAAAAGCAAATGTAAAAATAGAAATTTCTGGCAACAGTTTATTATTTGAAATGAGAAATATCGTCTGCTACTTTTAAATTTATTCTTCTTTCAAAATGTCGCATGTAGACAAACTGTGGATTGAAGGATAGGTTTCTTATCTTCCCGAAGAGAAATATTCCTATTCCATAATTCAAAAATGTTGTGACTTAGGTATTAATATTTCTAGGTGCAAAATAAGAAACAGTATTAATCAGATAGGGAAAAACCGTAAATCATTACTTCTACATAGAAAAAAGATCCCGAACGAATACCCGAAAAGGTACGTAATGTTTCAAATATTTCTAAATTAAAATCCCTGGTAACAAGAGAAAATCCGCCGTCGCAGAAATCAATTTCAAAGTCTCTAAATACATCTGTAGCAACAATAAATGAATAATGAACCAAGATTTACAGATTAAAAAAGTTAAAAAAACATAATGTTCAGCTTTTCCTGAGGTATGTGGTTCAACGCAGAACAGTTTGTAGAACCCTGTATGAAAACGATTTAACAGGAGATAAATGAAAATAAATTGTGACCCTTGATGAAACATGGGTTTACCTAAAATGACTGCAAGAAAAATACGTCTATTTACTATCGTAAACGAAGAGAAAAAATGTACAAACCTGGTTCCGGCAATGCAAAGAAAGTTTCAAAGGGGTTTGTGATTGTCGCAGGGTTCTCCTACAATGGGAAATTAAAAATGAGAAGA
Source organism: Araneus ventricosus (assembly GCA_013235015.1). Taxonomy (NCBI): domain Eukaryota; kingdom Metazoa; phylum Arthropoda; class Arachnida; order Araneae; family Araneidae; genus Araneus; species Araneus ventricosus. Next base: position 1,337,808 of record BGPR01000063.1, read on the forward strand.
ATGGAAAAAAATGTTCAAATCAACTCAACGTACTATCAAGAGAAAGTTTTACGTCCGATACTCACAGAAAAACATTTATTTATCCCAATAACTTTCAGAGTGAAACTTCATCAAGACAAAGCTACAAGTCATACTTCGAAAAGCACCACTGCATTCGTTGAAAAAAATGATACAGGTATTGCATATATACCTTTTCAACATATTCTTGCGAAGTCCCCTGAAGTTTCACCTATGGACTATTGTGCCTTTGGTCTGTTGAAAAGAGCTAATTCTAAGCAAAAACCCACCACGATTGATGGACTTTGGAAAGTAGTAAAAGAGGAATGGGAATCAATATACCAGGAAATTTTACGAAAAGCCCTTCTTTCATGGAAAACGATGCAGACTTATAGTCCAGAAAAAAGGCTATCAGATCGGACATTTAAAAAATAGTCTTTGCATTTCAAACATTAATTAAACGGCCCCGAAATCGTTCTAAAAGTGTGTAAACACCTTCTGTATTTACTTCATAACACTTCATCACAGCTCATAGTGTTAACATACAAACATTTTAAGCTCTATGAAATTATGATTTTATTGAAGAATATGTAATAATCCTTTCCCAGACAGATATGATTAGAGATAATTATTTTTTAATGCTAAAAATAACTCATTTGACCTAGAAATGGACTCCCAGAATGATAAGTGCAACATTTTTGGCGCCAGTGTTTGCCGTTTGTTAGAAGTTCTGTAGCAGAGAGACACATATGTTTTCTGTTTCCCCTTATAGAGTTCGCATTTTCGAAACTTTATGAGAATAATTATCTAAATTCCTGCTTCCTTTGAATGTTCAATAAAGGAATGATTATATGAAGTAAAAGGTTGTTACGGGTTGAATCTTAATTTGGCATCTCCGTACGAAGATTTAAGTTCAGAGTGAAGATCGGTTTTATATTTTAGAGTTAAGGCGACATTCTACAACTTAAAGTTTCAAATTGCACCGATTCATTAAAGAGTTAAAAACCGCCCACTAGGCTATGAAACCTAGGTATTATTTCATCAGATTTAACGGAAACTGCGGAACGGAAAATTACAAACAACATTCTTTTACTGAAGAAATTATTTGTTTCCTATTCGAATATGAGTTTACAACGAGGTTGCTTAAATAAACATCCTGCCATTACAAACTTCTAAGAAAGACAACTTGTATTCAAATTGAATTTTGGCTTGGTTATCGCACGAAGAAAATAAACATTCCATTATATATTTTGATACTCATGTGTGTTGAAAATGAATTTTCGGTTCCTGAAATTCTATTCATATCATTACCAAGTCAAAATGAATATTCCGTTTCCAGGAACTGATTATAAGTTTCAATCTCCAGTTTTGTTTATTTACTACAGAAGACTTCAATATTTCCGAAGTTTTGCTGGTAAATTTCCTCTTTAGTTTTGTTTTTGGCCTAAAGCAGAAACTTAACTCTATACAAAAGCCTTAAGTGTAAAAATAGAGCATTTATTCAGATTTAATAAATTATAGAAACAGATTACCAAAAAAAATCATAACGGGAATTTGTTGATTATTAATGGTATATTTGCAATAAAATGTTTTCTTATATGCTGATTGTACATGAAGTCAATCTAGAGGTGCTTCGAATATCAATAGAATTTGCGTTCAAAAAATTTGTAAGCAAATTTTGTTTTTTTTTAAAATTGATAAAATGAGTTTTGATAAAATGAATGGACTTTAAAAACACAATGTAGTTGAAGACCGAAAACTCTAGTAAGCCTAAATATACATACCTTCACTGATAGTAGTTAAATGAACAAAACTATATCATCCCATTTCTTTACGAAACGCAAAAGTCGCCCTGTGTCATTGAAGTGATTCTTTAAGAAACTGAGACCATATGCGCGTTATATGTGCTGCATTTGTTGCTTTAGAAGTATTTACAGGTATTCAGATTAGAATCCCAAATGAGTTTCCTGGATTCGATTCTTTATCCCGGTCCTTGCAAACAAGTTCATAAAAATAAAGACTAAATTTTTTACGGAAATTCACTTCTGAAAAATCCCCATGTTTTCCAGCAAATAGAATATGGTCAAAGACATCTTTGCGTATTTTGATAAGAATAACGTTCTTTATTCCAATTTTTTATAAATAGAGCAATTTTTACTATTTGATTTGCATTTAATAGTTCTACCATAAGAATATATCTTCACAAGAATAAAGTTGAAAAACTCAGCTAAACATGAAACCATTCTCCTTCTTTCCAAAAAGTCTATGTTAACTACCAGTAGTAACCATGCTTAGGATTCTACAAATTTATTTGAACGAGGAAAGATCTCTCTTTATAGTTGAAAGATGAATTTAGCTAATGTGGATAAATAAGTATGGAAAATGTTTTGTTTAAGTTTTCTTTGTGCAGTAAAATTTCTTTTTCTGCAACCCCATATCGTTTGAGCTGTCTCCCGAAGTGAAAAATATCCTAATGCAAGGGTGCTGCTGTCTCCTAAGGAAAATTGCTTCGTGGAGCTGTAATTGAATTTTTCTATGAACGATGAAAATGTAAAACTATCGAGTATCCAGAAGTTTTCAGACGAGTAAATAAAAAACGTCACTTCAGTTTTCCTGAAAAGCATTATATGTGCCCTTCATTGGAATAAAATATAAAAGACAAAGATATAAATGAAATCCTCTAAAAGATGCTTATTTCACCCATTAAAATCAAAATATTTATTAAAAGTTTTACTTATTTCGATACAAATTCAGTAAATGTTAGACATATTACTCAATCCATATGAATTCAAATTAAGCCAAAACGAATCATGAATTATTTAAAGCTGGAGTTAAAAATACAGATTGAAATCTTACAAATGTGAAAAAAAATTTAAAACGCCGCGCCGCGAGTTTTACGGTTTTTTCTTTCTTTTACAGTTTCTTTCTTTCTTTTAAAGTTCTGAAAATATTATGTAGCTTCATGATATTTTAATAACACTTGTCTTAAATTTTCCAATCGGTTTCTATCCCATTCAACTGTTATTATGATTGTTGTGTCTCAGAAAATGGGATTATTTTTTTACTTTTCTGTGTAGGCTTATTACCTATATTACAGGAATGTATAGCACCCGAGAAGTGAATCTCTGTTCTATATATATATATGTAGTCCTATTTTGTTAATATCATTAAAAAAAAGAAATATGAATTCTATAATTTTTAGTTTTATTAATATTTTGTGTTTTTTATTAAGTTTTATTAAGATTGGTAATTTTATTAAGATGAATTTCTAAAATCCATATCCTAGGAAGCATTTTGATTGCTAGCCCATAGATTGTAGGATAGTATCTCCGTCTGTACACGTTACCCTTCTGAACTAATAATGCATTTGAAAGCTAAGCATAAATAAATCGAAGAGGAATAGTTAGAAATTAGGTTCATTTAATTGCAGACCAATGTATTGGTAAGTATAAGAATTCAATAAAATATTTGGAATAAAATCATAAATTTCTGTATTTCAAGTCGTGGATAAATTGAAAAGAATTGTATTTCATGAAGTTGAAAAAGCTAACAAGGGCACAGAAAATGTCTGAAAGATCCAAAAATGAAGATGAAATAAGTTCAAAGATGAAATCAGAATAAACATAATTAATGTTACCTCTAAAATGAAAGAAAAGCCGAATTTGTAGATTATACTTTGTCATATTTCTTAAAGCCAAACAAGATAGAGGAAAATAATAAGATAAAGCATGGGAAACCAGTTCACTTTAACAAATTTCTTATTATAATATTCTGATTTTAAGAAAACAAGCTTTAGAAAATACAAAATTCGCAATTAATGGGTAGAAGATTCCATCTCGGGAATTGCAGAAATTTGGTTTCACTTATTGGGAGAAAAGAAATGCTTTTTGTATTCAAATTGTATCTATGGAATTAATTATTTTTTATTTTCTTTACCAATACTCTGCATTTCAAAAAGTTTGAACGAATGAATATAATTTGAAATATGCTCCAAAATTAAATTTGCTTTTAACATGAATACGTTTTATTGGTGGCTATAAGATAAAATATTTCACGAAATCGTGTTAGTTACTGACTTCTTGACCTCCAGACCGTCTGATTCATATACGTATGTATATACCAACATTTAGTGTAAATTTGTATTTTCTTTTTCTACATGAAATGAACTGAGAGTATTGTGAAAATTGATTGACAGGTCCAACCTAACCAGGCGTCACTTCTACCACAAAATGAAATAAAACAGCTCAAATACGAATAACATACCTGACGTACGCATTGTACGATAGGTAGTCGTCTACGATAACATCATGACGCACGCAGCGTACGTCGTGAAGGCCAAGGGGTTAATGAGTAAAAAAGAAAAGATAGAATCTATACAGCAAGAGAGATAATACTATAAATCCTTGAATGAGCAGTCTAATGACAGTAAAAGGCATTCAAGTTCTGTTCTTGTATTGCTCTCTCTGAAGTGGATTTCTATTGCATAAAATGATAAAAAAAATGTAGCGTCTACGAGGTACGGTATGAAAGTTTGCTTCCATGTACCAAAAGAACTTTTGGATGAACCCTAACTTGCTATGAGTATATTCAAACTATATTTAGTTGCTTCCAAAGGAAATTTGCTCATTATTTGAAATCAATTCCTACATCTTTCTTAGATGACTTTCATTACATAGACAAACTAAAAAGCAATGAAAAATTGCTTTATTTCTTTCTTACAAAAACACTTGAGTAGTTGAAAGCACAAACGATAATATTTCTGTTTTTCAAATACATCCATATGGAAATGCCATGTGCAAACGACAGCTCTTAATCTATTGTTGGAATAAAACTCGGTCGATGCAAGTGAGCTATGAATGGCGATCCTTGTGAAGTGACTATTTCTAAATCTCCATGTATTCTACCTGACCGAAAACGAAATTCCTCGCCTTGCCTTCATTACTTGTCCAACACAGAAAATCACCAGTGTTGGTTTCCTTTGTCGGCTCCCCACGCTTCACTCGGGTATTAAGGCCATTCCAAATCAAAGGACGACCTAAAAGCGTTCGCCACTGGTGATATCTGTTGAGCGCGCCATCGAAAACATTCCTCAGCTTTCGAATCCCAGTCACCTTTCAATTCTCGGGATTCATTTATGCTCCCACCCCTTTTACGACTGAAGGGGAGCACACCATCGGGGGACTCTCTTGACCAAGTGAAGCGTTCCCTATATCTTCCCCGATGAGGAGGATCAGACTCTAGGGAGATTAGAGACAGCTTTGAAATTCACGGTTGAGAGGATATTCCCCAATACCAACAATCTCTTTGGGAGGGATTCCAGTCGAGATTCACAATAGAGTGATTAGAAATAGAAATTAAAAGGTGATTCAAGTTGTTTCCAGAGAGATGCCAAGTTATTCATTTTCTTTCTTCTTTTCACATCCTTTTTAGCTTCGTGGCAATGTTGATGTAGGGAAGAGGGGACTCGCTTTGACAGTCGTTATCTCATACCGGCTGAATTATTTTTTCTTTCGAGGAAGGATGTTATTAAATTCTTTCCCATGTAATAATAGATCGATTTTTCTTTTTCTTCGTTAGATGCACTTTAGAGTCTATTGTCTGATCCCAAAGAATGGAAATTGTCACCCGTAAAAAATTTAAAAAATCAAGCTGAAGAATTTCTCTTCTTGCGTTTATTGATCTTTTGGAGAGTGCGGTGTAATGTTTTGAACGTAGTTTTACGTAAGCCGAACGCTTACCTCATTTTCATATGGCAAAGTAGATGTTGGTAATAAAGTTTTGGTACAAAAATGTATTCGGAAGCAGGTTTTTCGTAATTTGGAAAACCTGTTTTTTTAATTCTTATTATCTTAAAAAACACAGATTTAAACAATGAAGCTAAATTGCCAAAATATTCATAAAAACATTTCTAGAAATTTCGTAAAATTATAAAAAGAAACTCGTGTGAAATTTTTATTGCCTAAAAATTATTCAAAACTACATATCTCTTCAAAGAAATGGAGCATACTTAACAGTTATTGCTTTATGAAATTATTTTCAATATAATATACTACCGAGGTAAGATTCTGGTGACATGGTTTTGTTTTACATGTGCACTCGGCAAGCAAATAATAACGATAGTTAAAACAAGCTTTCACTATAAGCCAATAGAAGCAAAAATTCCTTCGTCAAACTACGGTAGTCTGGGAAAATCAAAAGAGTCACTTAAAACTCAAAGAGTCATAATTTGTATATATAAACATTTACTCATTTTCTACAGTTCTTTTGACACATATTAATTAAAAAATATAATAAAGCATAAAACTTTAAATGTAAATGTTCTTTTTAATAAGAGAAAAAAACAGCCATTTTTCTTTCTCTTACAAGTGCTTTTTCGAAAGTAGGTGTTGAATACTATCACTGGGTTACTGATAACCCAAAAGCATTTATAGTATTTTTCTTTGGAAGGGAAGAAGTTGGTTTCATTATTGAGAAAACAGCTGAAAATGAAGGACTACAGGTCTATAAAAACTATCAAAATAACCTGTAAATTAGTTTATATGAAATTTTAGGGAACTTTAGGATTAAGCCCTTTAATAAATTAGCATGCTATTATTGAAGTGGTTTATATAGTTAAAAATCAAAAACTAAAATCTATAGAGGGAGCAAATTATTTTTTTCCTACTAATTAACACATTATTTTCTTTAAAACTGAAACTACTTACATTTCTGGCATGATATTAGTAAACAGTGGCATGTAAGAGTTTATCATCTTAATGGATACTATATTTCGAATCTATTGAGTTCTTCAGCATTCTTGAAATTATAATAGTTTTCAAAATTTTCCCAATTCAAATTAAGCGTAATAGTATTAGCAAAGAATGAACGGAAAATACAAGGTGGTCATACAAGAACTTCCCCGATATATGAACCCCCAGCGGCTTATCCGCTCAACCAATAGAAATGAAATTTCAGATATTGTTATTTGAAGATACGCGCTCGAGATTGTGATGATTGTAAACAATAGAGGTTACGTTTAAAGTGAAAAAATTTCGAAATTTTCAAATGACAACACTCATTTTTCCTGCGCAAATTGATCAGCGCATTGAAAAACCATAAATGGCGTTAGAACGATGCAAGTATAACGAAAATTGCAGGAGTAAAACATTTGCAAATAAGAGCATTCTAAAGGACCAATGACAACACAGAGAGGAGGTGCATTGACACACTTTGCATAATTCACAGAGATAGACTGTAGAATCACCAATCACAGAACACCATGTGCAAAGCATTGCTTGTGAAAACCTTTAATAAGCAGTGTGGAAAGATTGTTTCTTCAATCAGGTGTTCGAATGTGCTACCAAGATGACACTTTCAGGGAAACAATGAGGTGAATTGATAAAGCTGTTTTATCTGAGCGGGGAAAATGCTGCCGAAGCAGTGCGATTTTATCAGCGAAATCATAAGCTAAGACGAGGCCCATGTTCCGTAAAAACTGTAAATGGTTTGTTAAAAAAATTTGAAGAAACTGGAAGCACATGTGTTCGACAAGTGCTGCAACAGCACTTTGGTGATAGGGTAATCTTCCGCAACTTTACAGTGGCCACCGCGATACCCTGACCTCACTCCGAAGGATTTCTTGTTCTGGGGTTATCTGAAATCTAAGGTGCACACATCAAATCCACAAGATTTGTCAGAATTGAAAGATGCCATAGAGCGTAAAGTTATACAGATTCCTCCTGCGATGTTACTTTGATAGTTGTTGCCAACAATCTCCCGCATGCAATGCGTTACGTCTGCGAATGTGGGCACGTTGAAAAATTGTAATTCCAATAAAAGATTTTTCCCTCTCCTCTCTTGTGTTGTCATTTGTCCTTCACAATACTCTTCTTTGCAAATGTTTTAGCAATTTTCGTCATACGTGTATCATTTTAACTCCATTTATGGTTTTTCAATGCGCTGATCAATTTGCGCAGAAAAAGAGTGGGTGTTGCCACTCGAAAATTTCGAAATTTTTCACTGTAACCGTAACTGTGAGAGTCTATTGTTTTAAATTATCACATTCTCGAGCGTATACCTTCAAATAAAAATAACTGAAATTTCATCATTTCAATTGGTTGAGGGGATAGGCCGCTAGGGGTTCATATATCGGAGAATTTTTTTATGACCACTCAGTAGAATTTGAGGTGTTGAACATGTAAACATCTTCAACTCACTGCCAATTTATAGTCAATTAGTCTTATTATAATAATATACTCGGCTCCATATTTTTCGTGTATCATTCAAATTATGAAAATAACTACCAAACAGCGTCAACTAAATCTTTAATCCTCCTACAGTCGTTGTGTTGGATGAAAGACAGTACTTGTACTCCCTTCTTTTTTATGATCCACTCTTCTTTGCAAAGCGCGGTTCTAATGGGGGACAGTAAAATGCTACAATACATAGGAAAGGAGATGAACGAAATAGTCCAAGTAAAGCAGACAGATTGCTGGGGATAAAAAGTACTTTTTTATTACAGTTATGCTCTGCTGTCAGCTTTAAAAGAAATTATTAGTTTTCATTCGCAGATAAAAAAATCTTTATTTATCATAAAATTATTAATAATTTTCTGAAATTTCAGCCGCATTGTGAAGTATTTAGCAGGAATATAACGAATTCAGGTCAGACAACGAGAATTTGTATTTTTATTACAAATGCAAATATGTCACATAAAAATAAACTTGAAAGTCCCCTTTTTCTACCTTTCTTTAAGTAAGTAAACTTAATTCATATCCTGTATGTAAGAAGATAGTAAAGTATAATATTTCTTGCTATGAGATAAATTCATATTTTTTCATAAGGATTCAAATGAATGAAAAAGCTTGGTTCCCATCTGACGCACATAACTTTTCTCCCTCTCCCTCAAAATAAACAAATCTCTTTCTTGAAACCTTCCAATACATAGTGCAGAACAAAGTGACATTGTTTAAAGACGTCATACAAGACTAAGGGGGTATTAGGATTCCAAGGCAGGTCAAGGACAAAAAAAGTATCAAAGGGTGTTTTTTTTTAAAATCATATCGAGGTATCTGGTATATAACCTTACTCCCCCTTTCTGATTTTGATACATAGAACCAAATTCAAGAAAAAATAATTAGATTTAAAAAAAATTAGGAAAATAAGCATATGACATAGGAGAGTTCTGATTCTCATCATGGTGAGAGGGGGGAAACCGTGCTTCCTTAAAGGGCGCGAAAGAAAAAATAGGGACTAAGAGCTTAAAAAGTAACCAATAAATTCGAGAAATTAATTTTTGAAGCCAAAATAAAAAATAAGCATTCACAAAATTCAAATGTCTTTCTTAAAAATACTTCAACTTTTTTAAGTGGCATTTTTTCTATTAAGCATTGAATCATTGGAAAAGGAGCAAAATTGCTGGAAGAGACCACGAATGAAATTTATAAGAAACCGCAGGTCCCAAATAATAGAAATCTCAGAACCGCTGATTTAGCTCTATTAAATATTTATCTCTGAATTTACGAAACCAAATTACTTTGGTATTACCATCATCAATGAAGTCCATTTTTTCTTCTTAATAATAAATGAATATCTGTTGAATATTTCGTATGGATCTACAGAATACTTTATCCATCATTAAACAAGATTTGTTTACTTTCAGAATGAAACCAGATGAATCACCGAACGATATCTTCTCAGAAAACAAATAAATCACCTTCCGGGAATCTTCTGACATGCAGTGTTAAACGAAGACTAAATGCATATAAGAGGCATCATAACTTCAACAAGGAGCTGATCTCCTGAGATATTCCATGGGGCTCGGAAGCTCTCAAAGAAGAAATCAGCCTTGATCCCCTCCATGGAATAAGGCCAGTGGACGAAAGGGGAGGGTGTTCAGTGATTTACGGCGACCGTAACCGCCATGAAAGCAACCGAAGTGAGCAAGGATGGTCATAAATTAGATCTTGTCTCTGGAAAACAAAACAGCATTCGGTGATGGATTTCGAAAAGACATGGGTGTTGTCCAAGTGGGGGAGATAAATTTCTAAGGGAATTTCCTATCTTCTCATTAATACGGAGGAGAGACAAATAAGATGATTCGCAATATTTCCCATAGAAAGGGTACCTTAATAAATGGAACATCTGAAATAGTTTAGGTAATTGGACTTTTATGAATGGTTCAAAGTCAGTTCTCAAATTATTTCTTAAGGGCAGAGAATGTTGGCAATTGAAACAAATTCCTCGTAAATGATCTTCAGACAATCGAATTGATTATATAACGACTTCTTTAACTGTGGAAAATCATTACAGTCCCGAAAGTTTTTTCTTCAATAACTGTAAACAAAAATACCGAAAATTTAATTACATTATTTAAATAACAATTTCTACTTCAATTTTCTTTCGGTTATCAATAATTTATGAATTCTTATATATTTTCCAGCGTCTCGAGAGTTATTTCCATCCAGATAAAACGCGTAGAAAAAGTGTATGAAACCCCTAATCAAATCCTTCTAAATTTTATGTTAATAGATTTTTTTTAACTTAGTTTGTCCCGACACCACGATTCGATGTTGAGATTTTCCTTTTGAGTTTTTTTAGTCCAAGTTTTTCCAATTTTGGTTAGATAATGATAATTCTATGGATTTTGTATCACATGAAGAGCAATTAGTTAATTTTTTTCTTCTTTAAACTGATTATAGAATATGGGTGTAATATCTGATATTCATGCTTCTATTATGAAAAGCTAAATGTGAAATGTATTCAGAATTTCCTTTTCAACTTATACTATTCCATTATTTTTCATTAAGCAATTCTAATTATCCTGCTTCTTCTCCATATCTTCGTAGCATTCTTTTGTTCAATAAACAGCAAATCGAATTCTTCCTCTGTCTGGATATGATGCTCTCTCAAGATTATAATAAGATTATGTATACTCTGTAGATAAGATTATGTATACTCTGTAGATAAGATTATGCATACTCTGTAAGAAGAAAGATTCTAAAAACTACCACTCTCATTGGTTTGGTTTTTTCTTTAATTTGCATTGAGTCAATCGAACAACTAGTTCCTAACGTCACACAACTGCGATCTCCGTTCGCGCTCACTGAGCTTCCGATAGTAGTAGGGTTGCCATAATTGCCAAGCTTTAATACGAGGCATAAGTGCTGAATAAATAAAATATGAAAAAAGTAGGTGGTTATTTTACTCTGATGAAAAAATCAATACAGTTTAAGCAATCTAATAAAATGAGCACGTAGAATAATAAAAAAGATGCAAAGCTAATCCTTTTTTATGACAATCCATATTTTAAAGGTGATTTTACTATCTTAATTATATCATTTTCTTCTTTCGCATAATTATAAAATTCGGCACAAGTCATTTTAAAATTACCTCAATTGTTTCCTCTGACACCATTTTCTATCGTCCGACCATTGAATTGACATTAGGGAAAATATTCTTTCCACATTTGTATTGTGAGCTGGAATGGCAAACACAAATTCGCATAGCTTTATTAGACATGATTTCTGATCAATATAGCTTTGTATCTGCAAAATACTTCAGCCTTTTCTCTTCCATACTCAATCTCATAGTTGCTTCGTAGTTTTAGTTAGTATCATTTTTCTCTAAATAATATTTTAGATATGCAAACTGGTTGAACAGAATCTCAGTGTTGCTAGTATCGATGGAACTTGGTTGAGAGGCATCCTAAAGCGGGACAAATAGTAATACGGGACTCAGAAGTGAAATACGGTGACAGTCCCGTATATGCGGGACGCATGACAACCCTAGATAGTAGTACACTTTGCGGTAGCTTAAATGAGAGAATTCTTTAAGTAAAAGTATATACTTACCATTTTAAAATCAAAACGAAAATTTAAAAAAGCATAGTGATTAATGATTTGTTAAATTGAAAGTTTTTCATCGTAACAGAGAATACTCATACACAAATATAAATAGAACATATGGTGACACAAAAATAATTGCAATATTTCAGGAATAAGAATTATTTTTGTATCATCTGTGTTCAGAAAGCCCTGCTTCTAATGATGATATTAATGATTTTTTTTTTTAATTTAGAAATATGATGAACATGGTGATTGTATTAAAAAGTCTATTTTTACTATTTTTAAGTCTAAAAGTCTAATTTTACTAGCATTTTTTACTACTATTTTTTAAAAATTTAATTTAGAATTTTTTTAAACGCGATGTATTAAAACCACTTGAAAGTTACCCGTAATAAAATGTTCGGTTCTCAAAATTTTCTACTCGAAACTACTTGTATAGAGATTAAATTGGAAACAAAAAATATCTGGATTTCAAAGTTGGGGAAGGGGAAAAGGGGTTCTTGCATTGCCTAAGGGCCCATAGAGGACTTAATCCGTCCCTGTTTTGAAGTAGTATAAAAGTTTGAATTTTTAAAATGTACTTGACAAACCTTACGAGGAAATATAGAAAGAGGGTTACATATTTGAAAATTAAAAATATTAGAAAAATAAGAAATGTTTCATATAATTTCACTAGTGACAGCATGATTTGAAAGGAATGAATAAAGACTAACAAAAGAATATATTTACTAGAACGCCAGTGTAATCAGTAAGCCAGTATTGTTTAAAATATAGATACGTAGATCTATTCAGTATCAAAAGCACAAAAATTATAATATTTTTAACGACATTAGTTTAATAACTCACATAATGCATATAGTTAGAAAGATATATTACATCATGAAACAAAAATTGATTATAAAAGAAATGTTTCAAGTGAAAAAGAAAATTGCAGAACTGAAATCGAAACTAATTGTTTTTTTATGGTAAAGAATGTGAATTGTGCGCACAAATTTTAATAGTAATATAAGAATATCGAAAATTTAACTTACCCTGTTACATTTTGTTGGAGTAAAATTCTCTCACTTAGGAGCCAAAATCCACCTGTTTCGTAGTTCTTGTTCTTTAGGGAACTATATACTTTATTTTTTGGTAATTTGAATTACAGTGTACCTATAAAGTATTCATAAATTCAAGTTCTGATAAAATATTACCTATACATATTGAATCATTTCAATGAAGTGACGTTAGAAACGCACAGTAACCAGCATCGGCGGTCAGTGCTAATGGGAAGGAATGTTTGGTGGTCGTTGAAAGCTGATTATCGATGCTCAATTCACATGATGCCATATGTCAAAATAAATTATGGATTTGTTGCTGTTTTTTACGATTTTCATAAAAATTGTTCTGCTGCTATATTATTTGATTTGTGATTTTATAAATTGTCGTTGTATGAGAATTTTAAACCACATTTATCCTATTTTGAAACTGAAATTTTAATTTTGTTGGCAGAGAAATTGCTAAAGTAATAAGGGAGCAAAAAGTTTGAATTTGACTGAATCTGAAACTTACACCTGAATTTTAATAAAAGAGATTATTATTTTTAAGATTTGATTGGATAACATCTCAATCAAGGCTAATCCGAGTGATACAAATCTGTCAAAATTTAGAAGAATTATTTAAATTAAAGAATTGGGAACACAAGTTAAATATGTTCTGAGAAGGATTTATAACGTATATACAAGGTGCCCACATAAATAAGAGCCATCCTCCCTTAACTTCAGAATGACGGTAGCTGTAGTTATGAAGGTAGTATTTAGGTACAGTAAAACGTCTATGCGCTATGCGATAAGACGACTTAAAGCGCCACCTAGTTGAAAACTCCGGAGTTAGTGTTCCTATCTCGAAAACGGTACAAAATAGGGAGAAATGTCAATTACAAAGTTGTAGACCGTTATCGATTTAGTACAAAGAGACACCTTGCGCACATAATACGGAGAACAGAACGCTTAAAACGCACATTTGTTTGTTCGCATTTTCCGAAATTGTAACGTCACAAGGCACAGACAAAATAGTCCAGTCAACGAAGCCCAAAAATCGACGAATATAAAAAAAATGGTATAGTTTTGAAATTTGGCACAGTTGTTGGGGTTAGTGTCCTAAACGACGTACTAAAAGTCCCGCCGGTGGGGGTGCGCGGGGGTACAGGGGGTTTAAAAGGGGGGCGTTTTCAGTATTTTTTTAAATATCTCGAAAACTATGGGTTCTATCAAAAAACACTCAATTACATAATTAAGCAACATACCATTTCCTACCAAAAAAGTCTTACTTTGTTTCTGTAGCATCAATAGTTTAGAAGATACATTGGGATTTAAAAGTTAATATTTCTAAAGTTCCTTATTGTAATGGTAAAATCGATTAATGTTGTTCAATCAAAAACCCTCATAATAACCTCTTGCCTATATAATAATTATACGAGAGTAGTATTGCATGTGTCGGAGCGGGGGGAAGTAACAAACCCATTTGATGAACAATTATGCTCCCTTCCTCCCCTCACATCCGTTCCCCTTCCCAAGTTTCTTTCTACTCGTAGTCCAGTCAACGAATTGTGAATTTAAAAAAAGTTGTAGTTTTAAAATTCGGAATTCGGCACAGTTGTTGGGGAGAGTGCCATAAACGATATACTAAAAGTTTCCGCTGGTGGAGGGTGCTCAGGGTGTGCAAGGGGGGTTGAAAGGGGGGATTTCTCAGTTTTTTTAAATATCTTGAAAACTGTGGATAGTAGCGAAAAAACTTAAGCATAAAATTAAACTAAATTAAATTTCCTATAAAAATAGTCCTACACATTGTTCTTAGGATGAATAGTTTAGAATATTACAGCAGTTTGAAAAAGTACATAATTGCAATAAGTAGTTGAAAATGTTAGCTTTATTTTTATGAAAGAAAGTTTATATTTTAAAATAGCGGCTATCTATTGCAATATATCTATAACATATTATATCTTTCTATAACATAATATTATATCTATACATACATTCATAAAAGTATGCATAACCCATTTTTACACTTGCTCGTAATTAAATTTATCCATGTTTTTCTAATATATGATAAAGTTCGAAATCATCCTCTTCTTCTAGAGGTGCACCTTTGGTGCAGGTACCAATAAAGGTGCCAAAACAGAAAAACATTGCTAAACGTGTGTTGCTTCGCCGCTCCTTTGGTTGGAGGAATCGAGGAAAGATCAGCTCTGATCTTAGCTGATGATTTGAGATCTACAGTTATTCAAATTATGTTCATCAGCAACGATTTTGTAGTAGGAACATCTTCTTGTGAGATATCATCTAGTGTTGATCAGGGGTTATAAAAGACGTCAGGAATGTTTTTATCTCGTTTAGTTGATTTTTGAAAATGTAACTATAGTACTTTGCTTTTCCTATAAATTTGTGGTGTAATGTCTCAGAAGGAGGATGGTTTGGGTAAAAGAAAATTCTTTTTGCAGCTTTTTTGTAAAAAAATAATTTAGCTTCTACCAGCTACTTCCTTGCCAGGATTCATAAAATAAATGTTACTTTCTGGTGGCGCCATAGCAATTAGTAACACTACTAGGTCTACGTCTTTCCCTTGGGAAGAGAAGTTACTTTCTCTAACCCAGATCTCACAATATAAGTATCAGCATCCCCTGTAGAGATTCGTTTCAGTTCCTTTAGCAACTATTTTCTGTGTTAGTAATTGAACATGCCTGATCATATTTCTTCAATGGAAAGAAAATGTTTCTGTCGAACTCTGACAGACTGGTTGCGAGCTTTTAAGTGAAACTCAGCGTAGATATATAGATTTAGATATTATACTGTCTAAATACACTCATTTGGAGTGTTAACAGAACCAAAAGACTGAGTAGAAGGAATCTAGAGGAGGGGAACGCACGTGAGGGGAGGAAGGGAACACGACCGTTCAACAAATAGGTTTGTGGCGCCCCCCCCTCCTGATACCACCACTACAACCGTATAATTATTGTATAGGCCTGAGGTCTTTCTGCGAGTTGTTGCTTCAGCACTTTTAATTGATTTTACAATTACAATAAGAAATTTTTGAAATATTCACTTTTAAACCCCCCGCCCCTTTATCTTCTAAAATTTCATTCTACAAAACATGTAAGACTAGTTTTTTTAGGAAATTTAAGTTCATTTTAGATAGGATCCATAGTTTTCGAGATATTTAAGAAAAACTGAGAATCCCCCATTTCACCCCCCCCCCTTACCTATGCGCACCCTCCACCAGCGGGGACTTTTACTATGTCGTTTTGAGCACTCTCTCCAACAACTGTGCCGAATTCCGAATTTAAAAACTACAACTTTTTAAAATGTACAATTCGTTGACTGGACTACGAGTCGAAGGAAACTTGTGAAGGGGAGCGGATGTGAAGAGAGGAAGAGAGCATAATTATTCATCAAATGGGTTTGTTACTTCCCCCAGCTCCGACACATGCAATACTACCCTTGTATAATTATTATATAGGAAAGAAGTTTTTATGAGGGTTGTTGATTCAGCACTTTTAATCGATTTTACCATTACAATAAGGAATTTTAGAAATATTAACTTTTAAATCCCCCTGTATCTTCTAAACTATTGATGCTACAAAATCAAAGTAGGACTTTTTTCTGTAGGAAATCGTATGTTGTTTAATTTTGTAATTCAGTGTTTTTTTGATAGAACCCATAATTTTCGAGACATTTAAGAAATACTGAAAACGCCCCTTTAAACCCCCTGTACCCCCCGAGCAACCCCCACCGGCGGGGACTTTTAGTATGTCGTTTAGGACACTACCACCAACAACTGTGCCAAATTTCAAAGCTACACCATTTTCTTTTTCTATTTTTCCTTCGTTGACTGGACTAAAAGTTGAAAATGTTATTTTTCGAACAAAAAATTACCCCCATTATATTTTTTCCTGTGGGAATAGCTCAAACAGCACATGTATGCGACCTTTCCGCCAATATTGCAGGACTTTCGATGACGTATTACTGTCGCTTATACTACTGCACCAACTATATGCTAAAAAGTGTGCAAATAGAAATTAAAAGAAGGGCTCAAATTTGTATTGTAGATGACGGAGAGCACTTTGAACACCGAAAAATAAAAGTATCTTGCGATAACCAATTGTTTTTCTCTTTTTAACGCGTTTTGTGACGTCACAATTTCGGAAATCGCGAACAATCAAATGTGCGTTTTAAGTGTTCCTTTCTTAGTATTAATATGTACAAGGTGTTTTTTTGTACTAAATCAATAACACTCTACAACTTTGTAATTGACATTTTACTTTTATTTTGTACTGTTTTCGAGATAGGAACACTAACTCCTGAGTTTAACACTAGGTGGCACTGTAAGTGGTCTTATCGCATAGCACATAGAAACACTGCTTTCATAACTACAAGCTACTGTCGTTCTGAAGTTAAAGGAAGGTGGTCCTTATTTAATTGGACACCCTGTATAGGACGGAACAAATCTCGTTATTTGTAAACATACATCTGGCACATTCAAAGTTGTGGAGATCTATGTTACAGGGAAATGCATTTAAATATTAAACTAAACTAAGATTACTAAACATATCCGCAACCATTTGATTTCTTCATGTCAATTCAGGACGAAAGTAGATGCTTTATTATTTATAAAAAAGTAAATAGAAACGAATAAAATAAAATTTTAAAATATTTATTTTTGGACCATTTTACTGTTTTGTTAATATTATAATTGAAACTTCATATCTAAAAAAATAAGCATTGTTTTGTATGCTAAATGATAAACATGAAGTGTCACAAAAGAATTCCTTTTAATAATAAACGTATCATAGGACAATATTAATATTAATACATTGTGTATTAATACAATGCACTTGAAATGCTGCTGCTGAAATGACAAAACCAATCGAAATATCGGAGACAAATAATTATTTTTAGCATCATTACTAAACCGTTAAACTCATTAATTTGTTTCTGTTGTAAAATAATATATTTTATCATTGATAACCTTTGAAGAAATCTTTTCTTTCTTCACGCCACCGTTAATTTAAAAATAATTTACTTTATATAATATTTTAAAACTTTTTTTAATTGTTGTGCAAATATTTCGCATTTACAATATATAAGCATACTACTTTTCACTATAACCGTTTTACTATGAAATTTCATTTAGAGAACGGAAATTATTTGGATTAGAGAGTAACATGAAAATGGAAGTTAACCGTATATTAGAGTATGAATTGACAAAACTTTAACTTTGAAAAAAACCTTGGGACACTCTTAGATCGATCAAATTTATTAATTTAATCCGTAAGCATTGCATTGCTGTGTGATAAGAACACTGCATGGTAATCGTGTTAAACATCTTCACCTTAAGCTAATAATTCCTTACATTTTTATTTTCTGAAACAGAGATTTAACATTTCAACAAAGAATTCATTTCTGTCTTTGAAACCTTTAAATTTTGAACCTCCTACGAATATTTGAAATACTGTTTTCCTTTGCTTTAAGACAAAAGGTTATTCTATAAAAAATTATGACTTTAATACAATTAAATTAATTAAGTAACGGAAATGAGTAGAAAGTAAAATCTTTCTCTTCCATCATCAGGATTCAAAATTCTTAAATAAAATCCATTTTTGGTTATTTATCCTAAAAGAAAGAAATTCCCTGTAGCAATAGGTAAAAATAATAAAACATTAGCTCAAAACTCAAGTAAAAAAAGTGAGTCCTCAAATGCAAATTCAGAAGATATTTCTCATGATACTCTTCAATTACACCCGTTTACAAAACTTTTCAGGGACGGTTTGATTGCTGCACGCGAACAATAAACGTTCCATGGCAATTTAAAAATTACTTTCTTTATGGCATAGCGCACTACTTTTAGGAAAGAGAAAAAACTGCTTTTTCGTCTCATTTCTTTCCTTCTCGTATAAAGAACATAGTTGTATTTCTTCCCTTGCAACCCATTTCCAGCAAGTGTTTGCAACGGGGGAGGGGGGAGCGCCTTTCTTATGCATTAAGAAATTCTTTTGATGAAAAAAAGTACTTTCCGCTTAGTATTCCACCCTCACACAGCGCCTGAAGTGTGAAAATGAAAAGAGACAATTTTCTCTCTCCTTAAGTGTTTATATTGTTAGCTGAACGTAGCTGCTATAACAAATAAGACATCGAAAGCGCCCACTTCCCCCTGTAGGTTTAGAAAAAATAATTTACACACACAAAAAGCCGATGTGACTTGTTTGGTCAAAGAATTATTCGTGGGGGTGGAAAGCCGCCCTTGAGGTTCGAAATTGAAAGGCGTATCTAATGTAATATAGTATGTATTAGATTTTGCTAAGAGCGGACAAGTTTTGTTTTGCTCTTTAGACTCGTGTTGTGTCTGTCTCAACATAGATGGATTACTTCCAGATCTTTCTGGCCAACCCGCAATCCAAGTTTTGAAAAATGAATTCTTTAACATTTTAACGCTGATTACACCAAGAATTATGTCAAAAGGATTTGTTATTATCTTAAAATGCTTATTATGGCTAGGATTTGCTTTTTTTATTTTATATGATAAATGAAATATCCATTCTTTATTCATGATACATGAGATGAGCTTTCGTTTAGATTATCTAATTTTCGTCAGGAGTGACACGGGTGGTATGAAAATTATAAAAATGACGGACAGTTAAACTTTACCTTACCTTTTAATCTTTAGTCTTGACGTGAAACGTTCCAATAAAACAGTTGCATAGCATGGCGGGATGCGTTTGACTCTTTCTTCTTCATCCTAAAAGTATATATCATGACATCCTCTCTGCCCCTTAACACATTCGCCGACACGCCTGAGATTCGAACCATCTATCTAATTAGATGACCCCTTCTCTTAACTACAGTAGAGAAGGGGTCATCTAATTAGATAACAGCTCTGGATGCGCCAGCGTGTCTTTGGCAGTGAATGTGTTCAAATTGTAGATCTGCATCATACTTTGGAACAAATCCGTGAAAAAAAAATATCCCCATCTAAACATTTGATTTTCTGAATTATTCAGGGTGGTTACTGAAAGACTGCATGATATAAAACAAAAATAACTTTTACAAACACTCGTATTATCTTATTATTACTTACTATTACTTACTTTTACTCTTATTACTTACTATTGCTAATTTATTATTATTACTATTACTTACTTATTATTTTACTACTATTATTATTTTTTTATTCTTTATTATTATTTTATTTGGAAACATAATTAATGGGCGTTTACAGTATTTTGTGTAAAAAACAATGTTAGGAGATACTCTGACATCAAAATGCTATGGTATTTTTTACTTATAGTTTGAATAATTGATCTTTCACTGGAATAGAAAATCTTAATGAGTTTTAGTCGTTGTTAGAAATCATGTGTAGCCATTTTAATTACCAATGAATATTCCTAATTAATAATAACCTACAAAACAGAAAAAAACCAAAATTTAAAAAAAAGATTGAAGAACAAGTTATGACTTTTCTGAACCCTTTAGTTTTTTGGGCCACCCTGTATGTATTCCGGACACCTTTTAAGAAATGTGTAGAAAATGAACAAGGTTTGAAAGTTTCAGCAATAAAGTCGCATATGAAAGTTTGCTGTTTTTACGACTTAGCGATGGTATTATGATGTAAATGCACATGCCATTTGCAACACATTTGAATTTATTTGAAGCATCAGAAAAGGATTTTTAGAAATTACAAAACTGAAAATTCGAACTTTTCATGAAGCAAAATATACTATTGTATTAACACATCTTCGCAAAGTCGTCTCAAGAAAATTATGAGTACAATCACTACAAAGGATGTTGGTTTCTTTTACAGGTAAAAAAAATAATCAAAAGAATTTCAACGACCTAAAAGTAGTTTCAAAATGAAATCTCTTCATCTTAATATATGTAATCTCAAATTCGAAAAGATTATTAAATTTATGTTAAGCTGAGAATCCACTTTTTCCGCGATCAGTCATGTCAACAACACTCATGATGGATGATCATGTTTTTATCACTTACGACGAGCTAATATTGGCTCGCAGTTTGTTCAATACCAGCAGAAGTGTTTTCAAAGTACATTTCATTTTTCATCGGCTGCATATGAATTTAATAGGAATTTTCTCGATAAACTAACAGATTAGAATACACTGATTTATAGCAGTTTCAATATTACGCGATACTTTTTATTTTTCTAAGGGTCTTTTTTCCGACACTATTTTTTTCTTCATTTTTCCCCCGGTGAAATTCAATCTCCAGTTTTAAAACTCATTTTAGTACGTTGGGTACTAATCATATATGACCTCTGGCTACTTAACTGCTGCAGTTAAGAAATAATTTAGCTTTTAAAGGATATCTAAGCAGTTAACATAGATTGCAATATTTATAAAATGGCCACATTTACTTAAGTGATTGCTCTGGTGTTTTAGAGTGATCGTTTTTATGAAACAGCATTTGTCGTTTTCTTAGATGCCCCTGTGGCTACATTTTTAAGTTAGCTTTGCGACTTTTGTGACTTCACTACACAATTCAAATCACAAACATATTCACATATTCATTTTGACTAAAATGTTTTTGAAAATATTTTTTATTATTTTTTAGGCTAGAAAAATAAACTTATTGCATCAATATGTTATTGCATCCTTTGTTATTACGAAGCCCTTTTTCAATTGCTTCAAATTAAACATCATTTGTGATTTCTTTATGTTTAAATTGCGATAAAAAACTTCTTCAGGATGGAAAAGTTTCAACTAAGGATATTTAATGCC
This sequence comes from Araneus ventricosus, assembly GCA_013235015.1. Classification (NCBI taxonomy): domain Eukaryota; kingdom Metazoa; phylum Arthropoda; class Arachnida; order Araneae; family Araneidae; genus Araneus; species Araneus ventricosus. The sequence goes on from BGPR01000063.1 coordinate 1,359,396, forward strand.
CGTGCTGTACTGGAAGATATTAATCTATTACTTTCATATCTAGAAGACATCATACAATTACTTTTTTTCCTCGTTTTATTTCACACAAATTCACAACTTTTCAGCGGTATAGCAACTGGAAGGATATCTTTTTCGACGCATCCTAATATACACGCACGCAAAATAATTGAAAAAGAATGATATAAGATTAAATAAATGTCTCATCGTAAGTCTATTGAGAGCATCTCTCATTCTCCTGTTGAGGTATATGCTAGTGTTCCTTTCACTTGCAACTACAATAAAAATAGCAAATATTTCATTTTTATTCATGAAACTTAATATATGAATTACTTAAATGTTGTTTGTTATTAAAAGAACACCTTAGATACTAAATAATTTTTCTCTTTACGAAGCTTTAGAGGGGGACTCCCTCTTACCCAGACTAGATGGCCACCTGTGGCTACATATTTGGAAATTAATTTTCACACTTAAACAAGGGATTAGTTTTAAGAAGCCAATTGAAATGTTTTCCAAGCAATTTGATAGAATCGAACAGTATAAAAGAGGAAAATTATAGCTAGTAAAACTAAGAATCAATTTGTGAAATCCACTTACCCCACCTTACTTAACAAAAAACACACAAGACTAGTACAAAGAAAAGTAAACTAATATATGTCTCTTGCATAAGCTAGATATGTAAATGAGAAGAAACAAAATGAAACACATAAAAAAGAGAAAAATAAATAAAACTGGAAAAAAAGGCATTGCATTTTTTCCTTGTTTCCTTCTTTTTTCGTTCTCGGTCTTTCGATTTTGAACTTTTTGCGCTTGTTTATGTGTATTTTATATAGAAACACATTGAGAAAATAAATAATGCTTTGTGCTGTTGGGGGCGGAAAATTAATGACAGAGAAGTATTGAATGAAGTCATCATAAAAAGCAAACTGATCACAAAATATTTGACATTTCTCGTAAGATTAAAATCTGATACATTTTTTTTTACTTAAGTATTGAGTTTTGATAAGGTTTGGTCCAACATCTCCATGCACATTCGTACTTCATAACAAAAGTTTAACAACCTTTACGAATGTATAAAATAAAATCCATATTACATGCGTAATATAACCCGAATTTAAAATCAGCTAAAGAGTTTTTTAAATATTGAACTTTTTCACAAAATCAGATTTTAGGTCGAAAGTGGTGAAAACATCAAAATTTCCTCAAATGAACAGAGAATTCAAATACCTGCTTAAAATTGAATACCAAAGCACTTCCATTCACTTCCTCTGCGGCAGCTTCTGAAAACACATCATCTCAGCACGTCAACAATAAATTAATATTCTTCATGCAGGCTATCATCAATAACATCAACAAGAGTGAAACGTTGGCATAAATTAGTGTTAAACAAAAACCATAAAATCACGCATATCAAAGTAAAAAAAGAAAAAATATTTACCTTCCATTTGGCATTTAAATATCATACAACGCCAGAAGAGCTTCCTATAATTTCCATTTCTCATGACGCTTGATTCTTTACTCCTATAATTATAGGTGTGACAAAGTGCGGGGAACCCTCTGTCAAACGATGCGGGGCCCCGTTTGTAGGGTAAGTGACACCAACAGCTCATTTGTCATCAAATATTCATTGCGTATTCAATACGAGTAAAATCATATAGAGTTATATTGATTTATTTTTTTGTGTTCTTTAGGAGGTTGTGAATCTCCCCCTGAGGAATTTTTAAGACTTTTAGTATTCTTGGTTGGTCAGTGAATTCTCGTTTTGAAGTTGAGCGATGGATTTTAGGCGGGGGGTTGTAGTTTTGCAGTACCCCTATAGTTGCTGTTGTAGAAGGCGATGATTTTCCTTCGTGTGTTGAGTTCGCTATCAGCAGCGATGGGGAGAGGGAATGGGGGTCTCGACTTCCCGAAGGGACGCTCTGATGCGCTAATGAGGCAAAACACATTTTTCGGCAAATTTCTTGGGCATTCGACAGCATCTGCTTCTGCACGAAATGTGGCGAGAATAGCAAACTTTTATAACATCATTCAAAGACTTCGGATGCAGGCATTACTCAAAGAAAGCATTGGAGAAACATTTTAGATTAATCGTCTAATTGTTCAATTTTGCCGTTTCGTCGGGAACTCAAATGTGGCATAATTTTCTCATGATACTATTTCTGCAGGCTTGTTCTTTTAGCTTCACTCTCTTTTTTTCTGCGCCTTATCCAATAGCATAGGTAGACCGGATTCGAGTGTTTTTAACCTCGCAAGCGGTACTTTTCCTGAAGAGGAATTAGCATAATAGTTTTTTGCTTCTTAATATTTGAATTTGTCTATACTAAATCTTAGATTTTATTAATCAGTTCAGATGATTTTTAGTTATTTCTATATGAAGAAAAAATGGGAAGCAACTGATCTTTTAATGAAGATATCAAGTTAAAAGTACTAGAAGACTCAGTTTGCTCTAAGGCTTCGAAACTGATACTTCACCAGTATACTGTTCAATACCAAAGCTACTTACCAATAACAAAGAAAGGTGATCTTCGTTCGAAAAATGCAAATTGATCTTCCCATTCTATGATTTATTAATTGATTTCTTAAGTAATTTGAATTAAGTAAATTTAATTCAAACGTATTATATAGGGGAAATGCGGGGACATTGATACAATTTTTTTGGAAAGCTAAAAAATTATTTTACTAACAGAAATAATTAGAACTAATGCGCTATATTTATACATTTGTTAATTTAATACAGGATTTCAGTCGAGTTTTGGTCATAAATGACATAATAAAATACTTATTACACTTTTTTTCCTAAAAAGGTGTGGGATCAAAACAAAATTATTTTTTATCAATAAACTTTTCATACCAAATCAAGGTTTAAAAGTTTAACAAAGTAACAAACTTTTATTTTAATCAAAATTCAACATTTTTAATGAGAATGGAAAAATTCAACGATAATGCATCAGAAAATAATTCATCTCGTCAATAATACAGGAGAATATGTGTGTGTGTGTAAAAATAATTTGGAGGAAGGAAATGTGTTAATCGAAGCCGTTTCTGGAAATTTTAATTAATTAAACCTAAGGTATATTTTCGTCCTTGATGACTTACAAAAATAATATAGCACAAAAACAATTTTTTCTCCTAATTTAATAAATTCGTAAAAATATATTTTAAACTTAATTTACAACAGTACTTTTAAATTTCACAATGAAACTTAAACCGTTTTAATTGTTTAAACAAATACTTAGTTGTATCTTTCTCTTAGATAGTTCATTTTTACGTTTTTTCCATTTCTGATGACGATTTTGCAAATAGGCACATTGATACTGGTTCAGAGGGTAAATAAGAGCAGTGGACTGTTAATTAAATAAATTTATTGTAAACAAAAACATGAACGATCAAGGCACAATTTAAATAAATTCTTAAGTAGCAACATTTAAAGAGAGACGATTCTCATTCCCAAGGGGGAATACGACACAAGGGTCCGTTCGCTTAGGCGATCCGAACGAGAATGAACTCCAGTCAACTTCGCACCCCCAAGGTCACGAAAGTGGACAGCTGAAGTTCATTAAACTCTGCACCCTCAAATGGCGCGAAACTCCGCGGCGAATGGAAGAACGCGTAGGCGTCAACAGATACACACAAAAGACGCGTATCAGTGTGCCCCCAGTCAATTGTATCAATCTGCCCCAATAGCAAATTTTTTACTTAAAACAAGTGGTCAAGCAAAAACAACCTCAAAACTTAATAAAGGTCAGAAAAATAAATGTCTTCCCCTACCTTTGGAGTAGATTCCCTGGCAGGAAAACGTAACTAGTTAAAGAAGTCACACAACACATACTTAGATTAAAATTTATTTAGACGAGAAGATTAGCGGTTTGATTCATTTGTAAATCAACTTTTGACTATACATGGCCGAAAAATATACCCTGTGCTAAGGGTTGCAGTGGCATATATGTGATGGGATATGAACATCTTGAACCATTCCAATCTTCAAAATTTATGGACTGTATCAATGTTCCCGCGTATCAATATACCCCATCTCTCCCTACTTTTTGCACTTTTGTTTCATGTAATAAATATGGAATTGAACGCATATTTACGGATATCTCCAAAATTTTGCTTTCATTAGATGTATTAAATTTAAAAAATGTCCAAGTTTCTTACTTTACAGAGTTAAAACATCATTGACATAGAAGAATTACAAAAAAAATGCATATTTTAATTTCCATATACTATAGATAAATAAACCTTCAGTTTTCTAAGACTAGTACATAAACTATATGTAAAACGGTATACATAATAATATATACATTATAACGAACAAAATTATAACACAACATGCAGCAATTGAAACCTAGAATTCGTGACCGAAAAATATGGTCTTACAAATGTTTTGAATAACTATTAATGACGGAAAATTTTGCGATAGTCGAGAGTTCAAGACCCAATTCCTCGAAATATCCACCTCACATACGGGACAGGTGCATGTTAAACCTGTCTAGAATGAAACTCAATCCCGCTGTTATGGTGTGAAAGTTTAGAGGGGGTGTTTCGGCTCAGGTGTTTTCCTCTTCATCTGACCGAAGTGCGTCCGAAAATAGCCCAATCGTAGCTTCAAACGACCTTCGTACGTTAATGTAACTCAGCTCAAAGCCACATGGGAAATCCATGAAAGGTTGTGCAAGAACTATTCTCGCTTAAAGATAGTACTGTAAAATTCCACCTATAACAAGTGATCTGTGATGCAGCATCAACGAGCCGATAATTTTTTTTTTTTTGAAAATATGTACACTTTCGCTATGACGTGAACGAAAGTGTCAATGGAAGTATCTTTTTCCTCCTCTCTTTTCAATAATAGTTGGAAAAAAAAACTAAAACGGGAACTCTTTCACCTACTCCCCTTATTTCTTGGGGAATGCCGATAATTTTTCAGCATTTCATTGGAATGACTTTCCATTTCCTTTCTGCAACCAACTTTCTTTACGTTTTGGAATCCTTTATGTCCGGTTGCAAGTGCGACGATGATCGCTAAACCAATTTTTGTTTTCTAAAGTAAAGCAGTTTTTTGCTAGAATTTTGTGAATGGAAGTAGAGTAGTTTTTGTCAGTGCTGTTTCACTATCACGGAAAGGAGAAGAAAATGCTTTCGAAAAAAATTGCAAGTGTTGATTGAAAGTCAAGCAGGTGCTATTTTGAAAAGTGAAATTGCCAGGAGATATGGACTTGCTTCATCAACTTTGTTCACCAAATTATAAAAAAAAACGAGATAAGAGATGCGGTATTGCGAAAAAATATTCCTGGAAAATCTAAAAAGATTCGAAATGTTGCTTACGAAGAATTTAAAGATTCATTGTTCACTTTTAGTTTTATAACAACTGAGGAACCTTCCGGTTAGTGATTGATACTAAAATGAAAAGCAATAGACTAAAGCACAGAGATGCAAATAGAGAATTTCAATTGCTCGATGGTTTCAGTCGTTTCAAGAATAGATAATGCTTTTGTAGTGAAAAAAAATCATGGAGAGCCAGCCTCTGTGAACGAGTGAGCGATTCAAGACTGACACCTAAAATCCTGGACCAATAAAACCTTAAAGACGTTTACAATGTGGATGAAGCAGGATAGTTTTACAATTTTCTGCCTTCCTAACAGAATTTTAGCAGTAAAAGGTGATTAATCCAAAAGAGGGTAAAGAAAATCTTATTTTGTGAAACTAAAGATGGAATTCATAAGCTCAAACCTTTGATAAATCAGAAACGCCACGCTGCTTTCGAGGTACTACTTCTCCATGAACATATGAAGCAAATTGAAAGGCAGGGCTGACCATTCCTACATTCATATAATGGCAATTGATTCAGGATTAGTTAAACAAAAATAGCTCTATTATTTTACTCTTGCCTGTACATACTAATAATAATGAACTAAAAAAATACTGAATTGATATTTTTACCAACCAATTGCACTTTAACCGTTAGACCAGGGAGGAATAAATGAAATTAGTTTAATCAATGATCTCATAAGAATGAAAACAATTGACAAGAGTCTTGAAGCTATGAAACCTCTCCTTCGGGAACATATTGCAGCATGTTTCAAGCATACAGTATTTTCAAAAGAGAGGTTGCAACCGCAGATTTCAACTCACCAGATAGCTGGAGCATTCTAGCAAAAAGAATTTGAACTTTCTAGAATATGTGAACACCGATGAAGATGTTATACCATTCATTCAAAACCCAGGAGAGCCGACTCAACGTAAGGCTTTAGAGTGCAGTTTGACTTTCCAGGAGAAGAACATTCAAGCAGACAGATAGACATATTGGAAATGGAGAAAAAATTTACATCAAATATTGAAGAAAATTTAAAATTAAAAAAATTAAACGTTGCCAATTAAAAGAACAAAATATAAATTAATAAAAATATGATGTCCTCAGAAAAATTAAAAAATAAATGAATAAATGCATAAAATATGCACATAGTAAATAATAGAAGCTACAGATAGCAATTAAAAAAAGAGAGTTCAGCAAAAATATTTGATGGAAGGACTGAATATTGTTTGACATTTTTACGCTTCAGTCCCAGAATTTGTTGCATTCCATAGAGTAATGTTATCCAATCGACAATGTGGAAGTAAAAACACTCTGTAATTGATATATCTCTCAATAATAATAGTTCTAAAGAAGAAGGAGAAAGAAGTAAAACGCCTATTTTATTTTTAGCATTTTTTATTGTATTTTATATGCTTAAAAAGAGAAGTTCGTGATAGCAACAATTTTTACCGCAATTATGCGTTACCGTTATAACGGACTTTTACTGTAATAGATCTGTTATGTTTACATAGAAAAAGATAATTTCTGATTTAGCAAATAATTGGAAAATTTAAATCACCATCAAATAACTTTTATTGAATGTTAAAGATTTCGAAAATTCTGTATATATATATATATATATATATATATATATATATATATATATATATATATATATATATGTAATAATCTCACTTAATTTTACTTTAAATTCTAATATTATATATCTCAAAATCTTAGTACAATACTAATGTATTCCAAAATCACTTTTCTTAAACTCCAGTTTCATTTTACCTACCGCGCTGGAGGTATATTAAATCACGCATTTTGGCATATTTATTACTGAAAGAATATTCTAATCGCTTCCATGCGCCCACAGGAAATCTTGATCCAGCGACTTGTTGGCGCCAGACTTTTCCCTAATTTGCTAAAAATCGCTAATATTCCCTTCATTTTATCACGTGTTTAAATGTTAATCCCCTATCTAAGAGTTTTAAAAGATAATCAGAATTGTCTACAGCATAAGCATCCTCCTCCTCCCTAAGAATTTGTCAAATCATAACATTATTGTAATCAAAGAACTCTTAAAATTATAAAACTATTACACAAAGAAATATATTCTTGAGAATGCAGAAGCTATAGAGAGATTTTTTTAAAACAAGTTTTTAGTCTTATAATGCTAATTCATATACAGTTTAAGCAAAAAACAAGCTAAATTTCTGATTGTTTTGTAAATTATTTGTGTCCTCAATCGTCATTTTATCATCTGTTTTATATACAATCTTCAGAGGAGGAGATTATAATTTTGCCCTTGATGTGGAAATTCGGGATTAAATTCTTCAGAGTTTAATGATATATACAAAGTCGACGATTAGATTAACTGCCATAAATATCTTACTCGCAGTGCATATGCAAAGGTCCTAAAATCTATATACAGTGAAACCTCTTCGAACGGCCACCCCTACATAGCGGCCACCCCTCTTAACGGCCAATTTTTCGTGGCACGGATTTTTCGGCCCATAGACCTAATGTTAAAATAACCCCTAGCAACGGCCACCCAACCCCTCTGAACGGCCGCCGGGTGGGTTCGCCCATCCCATTTAACAAACGCATCGGCTAGAGATTTGCTTTTTAAACTGAAAAACGATCTTGAAAAAATGGTTTTTTTTGGTGGTGTGGTTATGTAATTGTGTGGTGTAAAAATGGTGTGGTTATGTAATGTATGTTTAGAAGGGTAAAAAATCACAAATTGTATCCTTTTTCCAAAAAATGTAAAAAATTATTAAATAAAGTACTATTTTCTCTTTAGATAAGTCTCAAACTTCATTTTAAATAAGAAATATGTGTCAGACTTGTTTATATTATGTATTATAGCAATTATCTTGTAATTGTAACGAAAACCCTTCAGAGCGGCCACCCCCTCTGAGCTGCCAATTTTTCTCGGAACGGAGGGGTGGCCGCTCAGAGAGGTTTCACTGTATATAAAAGAGAAAGTCACTCACTGACTCATCAACGAATCTCCTAAACCACTGGGACTAGAAAGTTGAAATTTAGCAGCTTTTTGCTTTCTGTGTTGCTCACTAAATAAGGATTTTTCGAAATTTTAAGTAGAATTTTAATTAATTAAAAATTACCTTAAATGTTAAAGTTTTTCCGTAATAACTTTGGAGCACATTTTCGCAGAAAACTCATTCTGACATCAACTTAAAGTTCAAAATATTGGCTTTCCAGTTATACTAATTTCATTTCCGTGCCGTATTATGTTCAATTTTAATTAATTTTTGAAAATGTTTTGAAACACAATTTCCAGCATTGCATTTATTGTTATCACCTCCAGCTTTTTTGGAGCATGTGCAGAAGAGCCCCTTCACCGATTGAAAAAAAGAGAAAGAAGCATTAACTGAAAACTGATGATGGCGAGATGCGTTATAAAGTTATTCCTGTCAATATTTTGAGACATAATTTAATACATCTTTTGTAAATTATTTATAAATGGGTGTGTTGTCTTTGTATATATTTATATTATGAAGAAAATATATGAAACTTTAAAAGAAAAAAAAACAGACTTGTATGGGGAAGTTGTTGAGATTCAGATGTAAAATCTCAAACTCAACTCCAGAACCAAAATTCCTACTGAAGAAAGAAGACTCAACTGCAACTAATAATATAAACATCATATATTATGTACATAGTTTACAGAAAAAATAATTAAGGATATTCTGACTACGAAAATCTAGCTCGAAATAGTAAAACACAAACTCTTATTCTCACATCTCAGACGATATTCTTACAGTAAAAAAAATAAAATGCTAGATTTACAAGATACAACATATGAAAGTAAAAGCCTTTCGCGCGCTTTTCTGAAGCTGTCAGTTCGTTACAATAATAGTTTAATCTGGATTCTTTCTTTGTCTTTCTAAAAACATGGCTGACATGGAACGACATCGCTTTTCGCTTCAAATTTAGCCTGTTCACCGAAATTGTTCTCACGTTCACGGATTTCTTTTTTTCTTTCAATTCTTTTAAGAATGCTTTCTAATTTTAATGATGGAGGGATATTTAAATGTTTTTGCTTCATTCTTAATGATTTATTTTGTATAATTCTTAAGATCAAAGCGATTTAGTTTTAACAGTTGCAATATTTTAAAAATTTTATGTGATTTGAAAAGAAAGAATGTTTGGCGCAGTATGGTCAAATTGGCACTTGTGCCATTAAACCAAATCAAACAAACAAACATTCTAGAAATTACTGTAATTAGTTTTCTGCTGTTTTAAAAAATCGTTTGGATCAGTTTTCAGAAACTAACGAGATCCTAAAAATCTTTCGTGCAATAAATTTTCTCATTTTAATTAACTCTTAACTGCCGAAAGACCCCGAAAGAAAGAAAAAGGAAATATGGGGACATAACACTTATGCCATAGAAATCGGGGGGGAAATCGCTACGGGGTCATGAAAAGAATTTAGTTTTAATTTCATTTTTTATCATCGCTGTAGTTATATCTAATTTTGCAACTTATTACAACATTGGTTTGTTCATCATATCATACTTTCAAAAATTATAAAAATTAATTTCATTTATAAAATTATAAATCAACTAAACATATTGAATTTATATCTAAATAACCAGTTTAAATGTTTAGTTTAAGTTTTCATCCTTATAAACGTTTTAGAATTTCACCTAAATTTCTGTCGTCTTATGGGTGAGTATCACAAAAATAGCTCCCGGCCGTTAAGGGTTAAAAATAAAGGCGCAGACAATTTTGTGTTCTGTGTCTATGATCTCAAAAATCTTTTTAAAATCCCACTAACTTTCTGGGAAGAGCTCATCAACTACTGCATATTCAATAACTTTATCTTTAACGGAGAAATATTTTTCAACAAATAAAAGGCATCCCACAAGGAACAAATTTCTCATCTTTACTAGCCAACCTCTTTCTTCATTTCTTCGAAAGGAATTTCGTTTTAAACCTCCACTCTGCCTTCCGATTTATTGACCATATAATAATTTTTAATTTTCAAAACTTCAGCTCTATTTGCAATACCATCTACCCAGAAGAACTCAAACTAATTAAAATCAGCAACAATCAATCTCCAAGTTTTCTTGATTTATGCTCAGACCACAAAAACGACTTAAAAATTGACATTCACGACAAGAGAAACGAATTCAAATTTAACGTCAATAAACTTGTTTTTGGAACTCTAATATCTCATATAAAATCTACAAAAACACAATTATCAATCAACTTATAAGAATCAACAAAATTTGCAATAACACTAATTCTGCCAAAAAGCAAATCATGCACTTAAGAAATAGCCTTAACATTAATAAAATTCCCCCCTCACTTTACGAACCTCTGATTAATGGATTTAAGATGTAAGTAAAGGATTGCTTATCAGAGAGATGTCGACTCGAAGTATAATCTTCGCAGTAGGGTCACTCAAGTAGATGATGTCTGATATTTTACCTCGAAAACTCATCTTTTAGACATTTTTCACTGGTTTTTCATATTTTACTGATTTCTTTCACTATTTCTCTACGCTTTCTATCGTTATCGCTCTTCCATTTAATCTTCATCGTTCCCAACATACTACACTTCCCTGGCAACAGACACAGTTAAGCGCGAAACTTGTAACTCGATACTCTGTTCACACACTTTCAACGCCAGTCTGTACCTTGACCCTCCGCAAACACTGCCGCGTCAACATCCGTCCTTCTGGTACGTAAGATATTTATTCTTAATTTTCTCTAATGTTATCACATCGTACTTTTGTTTTAATTGTTCAAAACTCCTCTCTCTGTTTTTGGTTTTACATTAGGGATGAAAATCAGTATTTTAGGCCTTACGGCGTAACTGATTGCAAGAAAATGTCAAACTTTTTTTATATTTTATTAGTTCATAATAACTTCATCGCCTGAAGAAACGTTATTGTGCTTTAATTACGTTTTTCATTTTTCATTTTACGATTTATGCTCTCTCTCTCTCTTTATATATATATGAAAATCAAACAATGTCAAATTTAAATTGATAAACAAAGACTGTAGTTTATCGGTAAAAGCGTATAGATGCTCATCAGGGGTGAATAAGTGAAATCTATATGAAGCGCTAAAAATTAGAGAAATCATAATGCTTTCTGCGAAAAGTGTTAGCATAAAGCTAAAAACATTGCTTTTACCCCTTCTTTATGATAGAGCAAAAATTCGAATGAAATACCAAATATGAAAAATTATTTTACGTACTTAAAATTGAGGGATGCAGCCAACGGGAGATAGGACAAAGAACTGAACGGAACGCCTCGTGTCTTTGTTTATCCATTTAAATTTGACATTGTTTGATTTTCATGACATTAATATTTTCTATATATCTTCTTGAATTGCAGAATTATTGCGCATTCGTTGCGTTTGTGTTTTATATTATCTTTCCCCTTTTGCTTATTTTCTGCCTATAAGAACTCTCGGCATTTTCGCTCCACGGATTTTTTTCTTTACATTTTGTGAATTATGAAGGTTTATGTAGATTATGTTGCTTTTACACTTCTGTTATGATGTTTCTTATTTGTTATATATATATAACAGATATCTTTGATAAAAGAACAGCATTTAATTTTCAAATTAATAAGTTTCCTTTTGGGGATAGTAATCTTAGCATTTCAGTCTTCAAGAATTTAGTAAAATATTATATAATTAGAAATAATAATTTGGTAACAGACAATGATAATAGAATTAAGAACATAATTTTTTTTTGTAATTCTGCATTGGTATATGGAATTCCAAAAAAATTTTACGAGTTTATAGTAAGAAATATTTAGGCTACTTAGAATAAAACATTCATTTTGGTATTTAATAGAATTTTTATAATTCTTATATTACTTGTATTGTGTAATTTCTTTCAAATTGGTTATTGATTTATTAGTTTCTGAATTACAACATAGATGACGCCAGGATTTATAAATTGAAAAAGTCCTTAGAACCAAATTGGATTATTAATGTTCAAATACATTATTTTATTAAAATTTAGAATATTAACAGTATACATTTTAACAGGTTTTGAGATTTTTAATATATGTATCATACTAATTCTTTAATATTAAAATAAATTAAAGTATTTGGTGAAATTATGTTGAATCATAGTCAGAAATCTAGTTTTGGCAATCTGTGAAGTCAAGCTAAGTGGCGATTTAGATTAAAATGTGGAATACAAGTAAAGGATGGATTTTTTAGATTTAATTTTAGTAATTTCCATATTATTATGATATCTTGTTAGTGTTAATGTATGATTTTTCATTCTAAATTCTTTCATTTTAGGGTAAATTATCCTGTCTGTTTTTTCAACAACTTTAGTAACAGGGATGTTATGTACAGCAAAATTGATTTAACCTGGCTAATGCTCTTCTAAAGTAGAGCTACTAATTTTATTGTTCAAAACTCCATATACTTGGATTGCCTTATTTCAAGAGTTTTGATAGCAACAGAGTTCTTTTTACATTTTGACATCTAAATGTTTAAACTTACCTTTTGCTCTTAGTATCTATAGTATTTTCAATTTTTTAGATTTTATTTTAAATTTAGTTATTTTGTTTAATTAATGAATTTTTAGTTTATGAATTGCATTTTGATATGTCTTGTTTACTTTGTTTTTGTATGTCCATATATAACAAGTTTATATATATAATGCCACGAGCAATACCGTGAGGTTACTGATAGTATGAAATAAAATTTAATTTATTTTCTCGATCAATTTGTAAGTTCTAAAAATATTAAAATAGTGTGCTGCCATCGAAAATACGCAGGTTGCAAGCTTTCTTAACTCTAGCACATCAGGAAGCAAGGGAAAATTGATTACGAACATGAAACGAGTAATAAAAGTGTCCAAAAATTATATGAGTATAAAATAACGTATTCAGCACAAAAAAAAATTTGTCTTTAAAATATCAATATATGTTTGCAAATGAGTTTGACCATTCACCCACCCTCCAAAAAAGTCCATTGATGCAATTAATAATTAATAATAATTAATGAAGTAATTTCTACTAATCAAGATTTTCAACAAAGCCTGTATCATTAAGATTGGTTTGTGTACACGGGAACCAGTGCCAGGCACTTCTGCTCAGTCAACAAGACTTGCAAGTCTGCTTAGACAACAAGTTCTCTATGTTATGTTTTGTGCTTTGTAAGAGTAACATCCTTTCCGCTTTGTTCAAAGACGGAGTGGAATGATTCAAAGAGACTAATCAAAGTCCATAGATTGATAACCTGGCAAGGTGAAAATATACACTCCTGCTAAAAAAATAAGCAACCAAGGAAAAACTCGGAATAAAACAAAAACTCTTTAATGGATATGCGTGAAAGTTGTACACGAGGTAGGTGTGGCATTACTAGACCACATATAAAACAAGAAAGCAAAAAACAAACAAAAACATATATTACGGTCGTCGCGGCGCGACAGCCCAAATTGGTAGGCAGAATGTGTAATGGAAACCACACGCTAATAACGGGTATGATACCCTCAAGCTGAAATGCATGCTTGGCAACGGCGAGGCATGCTGGCAATAGTGTCGTTGATCGCTGGTTGTGACAGTAATGCCCATTCCTGTAGTAAGGCTTGTTGGAGCTCGTGGAGCGTGCTTGGCGGCACACTGCGACCTACAATCCGTCTTCCCAATATGTCCCACACATGCTCTATGGGATTCAGGTCCTGTGATCTAGCAGGCCGCGCGCTAGCTGTGGAATGGTTTCACTCTCCAGATAACTCCGCACCAATCGTTCTCTATGCGGGCGGGAATTATCGTCCATAAATATCGCTTCTGTATCCATTGCAGTGATAAAAGGCCGCAAAAGAGGGTGCAGGCAAAAGAGGGTGCGCTCTGACTAGCGCGGTTGCATTGGGGACAAACCTGAAATTATATGATAAAGGCACACAAACAACAGGTCATCGTGTGAACAGTCCTAATTCATGCAGTCTGCGCGACACAGTTTGGCGGGATGTGGGCCTTCCTGCAGCAGCAGAGAGCTGCGACGCCAGCTGTCGCGCTGTTAGTGTCCTCCGGCGTCTGGCACATTACAACAGGTAGAGATCGTCTGCCGCTGTGGTGATTCTCCAGCGTCCAGACCCACGTCTTCTACTGGCGTTTTGATCCCTTTAATAATGGTTCCACAGCCTATGGAAGACACTACGATGCACATTCAGCTCTCTGGAAACAGCAGACTGTCTTGCAACATACCGACAGCTCTTTAACGCATCTCATCATGCAAATGGTTTCTTCTACTCATGATTTCCGCTTTGGCTATCTCGGATTCAGCGGAACTATCGCTGCTTACGAACTGAAGCATAGGTCCGGCAAGCCCCTTTTTAAGTTGTTTCGGTGTGACCGCGGGATTGCGTTTTGTGATAATTTTGGTTGCTTATTTGCATTCGGCGATGCAACCTCTACCTTATATGTAAATTGTGTGTTTTAAATCACCGTTTTGCATGTGCACCGCGACTTTTCTTGTTTGTTGCTTATTTTTTGAGCAGGAGTGTAGTTGCTGCTGAGTTTCACCCAAAACTTTCCATTATTTTTTCATCAGAAGAAGAATCGCCTCTGATGCCAAAACACTAGAAACAGAATCGTTTTCAAAAATCATAGATTAGTTTTAGTAATATTAACGTCCCGTTTTGAAGCAACACGAGGGCTATTTTGGGACGGACCTCGTAATTTTGAACCTCGGTCAGATTAAGAAGACGACACCTGAGATGGCACACTCTCTCCAAACTTCTGCACCACACCAACGGGAGGACATCTGGCCCGTACGTATGAGTTAACGTGCAACAGGCCCAATACACTGCGGATCTTCAGTGGAATAGAGTTTCGAATCTGGAACCCTCCGGCCCCGAACCCGAGACCTTACCACTAGGCCACCGTGGCCTCAAATCATACATTAAAACATTCTCTGTTTTTCTTGTCTTTACCTAGATATGCATTATGACTACAAAAATTTGAGTATTAAAGTAGCAAAATTCAATTTCGCGTTCTGCCTTTCTTGGTAACAAACTTTGTATTTTCAGTATGAATTGGATTCTGAGCCTTAATAGGATTAGGCCTTTTAATAATAACTTGAGTTTAAGCTATTATTTTAGGAAAAATCAATATAATCCATATGATATCGCAAAAAACTATATTCATGATAACATAAAAAACGATAAACACAACACAAATTCAGTATTATTAGAGAATATGCATATTTAAGATACAAAAGATACCAGTGTCACCTTCCAAAACCGGTCAAAGTGAAGGTAACATTCGTGATCTGAACACTTCGATGGCGGTGCTGTAAGCGTTTTCGTTGTTGCAAGAAAATTAATCTTATATTTCAGATGAAAGAAAAATTGAATTCGTTTGAGAAAACTGCATCTTTTTATTCTGGACAGATCATTGGTTAAATAAATAATGACAAAAACTCATGCATTGTTGGTGACAGAAATCCAATTTTCGATGTGGAAATAGTGAAAGGATAGGGCCCAATTCTCCCTTGTGGGTTTTCTGCTTTTGAGATAGAGCATCATGGATGGTAAGAGGATTAGAATCTTAGCCGATATCTTTCCGTGTGACTTTCGAGATTGGAGAGTGGCCCTAAAGCAAGTAAGGGTCTTCTCATGATTTTTGAACATAAAAGGCGAAGGATGTTTGGGATTTCTCAATTGACGCGAAGAAAGATAAAAAAATGCGATGAAAGTTTAATTTGGGCTAGAGGACTATGACAAAATCAAACATCTTCCAAAATATATTACACGAAGTCTTTAATAAATAACAAAAGGTTAATCTATTATACTACATATTGATGATTCTACATATTGACGCAACTCTACGACATTTATGAAAGGTTGGAGCTGAAGCAAGGTATTTTGGTCGAAGGGAACATCCAGTTTTTGATCTTTCACAATTTTTTTTAACTTACAATTTTGAGTACGGTCCATTTGCATCCCAGCTACTGATAGTAATAGAATGCAATCATTTGGACGCATTAAATTTTAATATGACGAGCAGCTGTCCTGAAAGCTGAGCACAACGCATCGTTCAAATAGAGTATACACTCCATCTACACACGTGGCTGCAGCGCGAAGTGTTTATAATGCTAGCTTAAAAGCCAAAAGAAATAAAGGTGTTTGAAACCAAGCCTCTGTCGTGATGCTGAAAAGAGTGTTGATAACTACAGGGGGTCTACTTCAGAATCAGCTGTGAACGACAGAAAAGGGAATCATCTTCAAAAGAATTAAATTTACACAGTAGGGTTATGATGTCATGCTGTGTTTAGCAGGCGTATTTAGTTGACTGTTTTGCTTTTGAATTAGCGTAAGACATGCCGTGGTCCAAGAACGAGCTCATAACGGAAGGTTGCACGTTCCCATCAAATTCAGACCACTAATTGTGAATGTTAAGCAGGGTGAAAATAATTCTTCGGATTCTTTAATGAAAAACTCCAAAAGAATTTTAATTAAGAAACTTCGGCTTTCAATGCCAAATTAGATTTGTGCTCCACATAGCCCACTCTAATTTAACTACTGCGAATAAAAAGATTTAAACTATGTGAAACAGTTAAAGCTATCAATCTTTCAAAAATGCATCCTAAAACCTACATGAATGAACCTAAAATAAAACCTGAAATGAACCTACATTATAACTGATGCATTGTTAAATTATGCCGACTCGCCCATTCTATAGGAACATGAAATTCTTCACATCAAATTAGGGGAACGGCGGATAGTATGGGTCGTCGGGTAGAATGGGCCACCTAGTGTTTCTAGGGCTTGTCGGTAGATAGCAGCCCATTATTATGCCCCATATTATACAGTACACCCATAGCATCAGTCTGCCATGTTCAGATAGCTGGTTGATATAACTGCTTTTTGTCGTTCCTCAGTAAATTTTCTTTGTTTGTGAGTGGTTGCTTCGTATAATTTTTGACGTCTCCTTGCTCTTCTATAGGTATGAATTAAAATTATGAAACTTGTGTTATTATTTAGCTCACTTTATTTAGATTATGCCGTGAAAGTTTCTTCTTGCTTACTTTAACCGAATTTAGCCGTCAGTATGTTTTTCTTTTCACTGTCGATCGGGTAGTATGGACCACGTGAGTACGGCATAATATTTTACTTTACGAAAAAATGCCTAAGTTCAAGAAGCCTGAAGGCAAGGGTCGACAAGAGTGGTCCGCGGATACTGTGAAGCTTGTAAACGCAAGGGGGAGAGGCGTGGTGGTCTAGGTAATGGTAAAATCTCGGCTTCGGGGCGGAGAGTTCCAGATTGGAAACTCGATTCGACTGAAACTCAACCATGTTTGTGGGCCTGTTGCGCGTTAAATCATTCGTAGTTATCAAACATCTTCCCGCTGGTGTGGTGCGGAATTTTGAAGAGGATGTGCCAGCTCAGGTTTCTTCCTCGTCATCTCACAAAAAATTAAGAGGTATGTCCCAAAATATCCGTCGTGTTGCTTCAAAACGGGATGTTAATATATCTAAACTAAACTAATTGCAATTAAAAGTGTTTTGGAAAATAAAATGTCTGATCATTAAGGTTTCCTATAAGTACACTGCAAAGAAGAAACATTAATTAAATTTATTTCTAAAATTAAATAAAAAAAATTAAATAATTTAAAAATATAAAGAAAATTTATTTCTATTATTGTAATTTGGCTGCAGAATCAAAATATATCCATTTGCACCCAAAAAATTATTTGTTTTTATTTTAAACCTTGTGTTCTTCAGCATGGCCCATACTACCCGATATTTTCAAATTTTTGCAAAATATCGACTTAAAATTTAGTTGTTATATGTAATTTGCATGATTTAGATAAATTTGTTTTAATATAATCAACATGAAGAAAAGTGTTCTAAGAAAGGTTTTGAGCAGTTCATTCCAACAAATAATATAAATTTTATAGTACATTTTCCTTAAGGGCCCATACTACTCGCAGTTCCCCTACCTATTCTTTGAGAAAATAATATCACTATACTATCACATAGTCTTAAAAGACTTACAGTTAAGAAAGATTTCAGTGCTAAGAAATCCTTTTTAAAAAAATTTAATATAGTATTGCATCACGGAAAAGTAAGAAACTGCAATCTGCATAAATTTCTAGCTAGGAGGAAATTTGTAAGACAATGAAAAATAATGAAGATCCAAATTTTTTATTAAGTAATGAAAGAAAACTTATTATTAGGCAGCTAAAAACGTACTATGTTACAACACTTTCTTATAAGAGGTCAACAAGTGAATATATTTTTGATCAGAAAAAATAAACAATATTCCTCAAACAACACACCTCATCAATGGCTAAGAGATTGAAGTCTTTTCCAATGGTAACGAAATCTTTCTCCCTAATAAAAACTTCCCGGGGACAATGTTGAAATCCAAAGAAGGAACGCTCAAGAATTAATGCTGCCATCAAAGTAATTTTTATGGCTCTCTCATTATCGTTTCATTTTATTTAGAGTGCTCCGCATTGCTTAGGAGCCTCCAGGGGTAGTTTCTCGGTTCTCGTCCTTCAACTTCAAATGTACTGCCACATACCGTTAAGCCCGTCTTACAATCCGTTTTTCCTTTTCCCGGGACCATTTCATTGATGAAACAAAGATTGCTTGCAAGTTAAGTATTAATGAATTCCACCATCAAGTAACCGATTAAAAGTGACAGGAGAAGCATTTTCCATTCATTTTTTATCGCATATGTTATCCATAAAATTTCATTACCGTACATTAAGATTAAAGAAAAGACTATTATAAGATTACCTTGTTCCGTAGTAATGATTGGGAGGTTAATAATACGGAAGAATGAGACGGAGATTCCTGAAATTCTTTCCAGTGAATTAATGCTCCGCTAATTTGGTAGATGATTTTACGACGAAATTTCATTTCTCCTTATTAGAACGGCGGTTATCTTATGTTCTATTAAGTTCTGAACACTTATTTTGATTCTAATTTCGACAGGTGCCAAGAGAAACTTCACCAAGCCTTTCCAACTTACAAAGGAAGGGCACGACTTGGCAAATTCAGTTTGGGATGAGACTTGGTATATTAATAGTATACTTTTTAGTGTGTTTATCCATTAAAATGCTAAAGTGCAATGGCCACCCAATTGGGAGAAAATGACCCTCAAACTTTCGGCATAGCTTATATACCAGTAAGTTGTTCCGTTGTTGACGCGCGAATAGTATGGTCAGTATAGTACTAGTGTGCTAAACCTTTGCCCAGTGTTCGGTTTCACCTCCGTTTCCTTTTTGAAAATATTTTTTATAATAAATATTTAATTAAATTAAAAATTTATAAACATCTTTTATACAAATATTAATAATTTTTAAGCATTAAATAGTTTTTTATTCATATGATATATGAATCATAGTTATAATTTAATTTTTAATCAGTTAAATAATCATAAAAATAACTTTAATGATGCTAAATAATAAGTTAAGTTATGGCAATATTAATACTATTATCATTATATGTCATTAAAATTTCTCAATGATTCCATAAAAGTAATTACAAAATTTCCGTTCTAGTGGAAATCTTCTTTACGGAACCGGTTTTGACCAAGAAAGAGAAAGAGCAGCCGTTAATCTTTTGAATACAGAGAAAGACGGTTCACAATCTGAAGTTTATTTCCCAATAGATATTTAAAATAAACGTACACCATTTATTAATTATGCAATATGTCAAAATATTCTTTTATTTCTGATGTTTTTATGAGATGTCCTTGTATGTAAATAAAAATTCATAAATGACGAAAAATTACAAAAATTTACAAAGGAAAAAGTCTTCATGGAATTCTTTTAAGATGAGAGCACTATCTAATGAGAACAACTATTATTAGTTATTCTTTTGTACCATTAAATCTGCATTTATAATTAATTATTTTTTCTTTATTGTAAATAATTTTTGAAATTAATTATTTCAAATTGAATTAACAATTTATAAATATTTAATTTAAAATATTAATCATTTGATTGAAAAATACCTGTTCATTTATATGATCCTTGAATTACAGTTATAATTTAATTTTTAAACAGTTAAATAATTATAAATACATTCTTTTCCGAACAAAACCAGTTCCGCAAAGCTAGATAGGAAATTTTGTAATTACTGGAATTACTTATTGGAATGATTCAAAAATTTTAATGGCATATAATGATAATAGTAATTATACTTACTATTTAACATCATTAAAGTTGTTTTTATGATTATTTAACTCTTTAAAAATTAAATTATGACTATGATTCATATATCATACGAATAATTTTAATTTAATTAAATATTTATTTTAAAAAATATTTTCAAAAAAGGAAACGGAGGTGAAACCGAACCCTGGGCAAAGGGTTAGCAGGCTAGTACTCTACTGACCATGCTATTTGCACTTCAACAACGGTGAAGTCTTACTGGTATATAAGCTATGCTGAAAGTTTGAGGGCCCTTTTTTCCCAATTTGTTGCCCATTGCGCTTTAGCATTTTAATGGATGAACACCCTAAAGGTATACCAAGTCTATATTAATATACCAAGTCTCATCCCAAACTGAATTTCCCAAGTCGTGCCCTCCCTTGTTGGAGTCATTCCATTCGCAATCTGCCGATATATATGTTAAAAAACATATGTTAAAAAAACTCTTCAATATCCATTACAGTAATCAAAGTTATGTACTTACTTTTCTCCACGGTATTAACTGAATAGTTTTATAAAACAAATTGAATGACATCGAAAGATTAAACTGATTTTTGAAGTCTGGTTAAATACAGGAGTTTCTTATGCTTTTGGCATTTTGAATTGACTTGGCTAATGTGTTCTCAATCTGATTATGTCTGCCCGAACTCTACCAATCCTTTATTAATACAATAGTAAATGACATACGAAATGTTCGTCAATTTTGATTCACATAAGAAATTTTTTTTAATCTTGGAATGACCTGAAGTTCTAATTATCGTCCAAAATATTCCTTTTTGCATAGTATTTCCATAAAACATTTCCTCCTAGGTGCAATGTGCTACCGTATACACTCGCGCATAAGTCGAAGAATTTTAGATAAAATTTGAAGTTAAAAAGAGTCTACTTACACACGGTTTGGTGAGAAAGTACCTTACCGAATCACAGATGCTCGTAAAGGCAGTAAAAAAATTATATCTCAGGAGTCGATAAAACTCAAAAGTTTTATTATCTACATTGGAAGAAAATTTATGTAAAAGACGAACATTATTCAGAACCTAAATTTTTAAAGAGTTCATGAAATGGAGAATCCGATCTTAATGTTCCTGAAAATTTCGTTTAACAATTCGTATGTCGACTTGTACACGAGAATGTATGGTCAATGATGTCTGGCTGCTGAATGGACATACAGTAGAGCTTATTCTCTCCACTTGCTCAATCTGAATACTTCTAAATTAAATGCACAACTCGATTGCATTTCGATGATAATTATTTGGTACATTTTGCACATGCGCAGTAAAAATTTATTTACTACAAATACTCATATTTTCTCTAATATTCAAGGTATTTACTTCACATTTTTATACAATGCTTCTCTAACATATTGTCAGAGAAGCGGTCAAGCAGAAGCTTGACAATATGTTCTCCAGTGTAGAACATATTGTCAAGTATTCTGTAAGTTTCATACAATTTGGTTTAAAACTCTGCAAGTTATAAGCAAAAAACATGTGAAAGAATTTGGGATTTTTTAAAGAAACCGTTATATCTTCCCAAATATTTCTGCTATGTTTACGAAAATGCATGTCAATATTGTGCACATCAAATATAACAATTGATGAAAGTTTCTTCTCGTTATCAGCTTTCTGTGAAACGGAAAACCGAAATCCCTTTCGTCTTCATCAATTTCTAGTAGGCCCCTTAAATGTCCTCGTGAGCGAATCTCCAAAGTACAATGTGTACGATACTCTATTGTATGTTATACGATTCTCCACAACTGATTCTGAGCCATTATTTTCGTATTAACTTCCGAATTTTTCGCATTTTATGAAATGGTCCTAAATTTTGCACGTCAGTGTACTTTGAAATTAAAAATGGCGTATAAATACATACTGTCAATTGAAATATTAGAAGTTTCAGTTCTATGACAGATTAATTAAAACTGTCATAAAAGTGTTATTTTAACGTAAAGATCTCAGATCCTTCTAATCGGTTGGGGTCAGTGGCACGGATTTGCATCGATGATATTATTGGTACCTGATATTGCGTTCTTCACAGTGCTTATAATGAATTCCAGAAATCTTTCTCATTGTTAGAAATTTTAAATTATGCTATAAAAGATGATCTTTTCAAACAATCCATTGTAGAACCCTATACATTATGGTGGGTCGAAACAAAATCGATTTTTAGAGTATCGAATTCTAATAATTCTAATAGGGCGCAAAAGTTATGTATTACCATGCTAAATTTTAAAAGTTATCTTTAAAAGTTTAGAAAAAATATTTAAAAAATAGTCAAAAAAGTCGATTTTTCGAGTATAAAATTCTAATGGCGCGAATAGGTCGAGTATAGAATTCTAATAGGGCGAATAGGTCGAGTATCGAATTCTAATAATCAAAAGTTGTGTATTACCATGGCTAATCAAAGGAAAAGTATGTAAAAAATTATACTTTTAATCTTCAGTTTGCGAAAAGTGCCTAAAGTTTGGAAAAAATGACAAAAAACAATATTTAACTCTACGTTAAAATTTTACAGGCTATAGATTTTGCTTTCTAATAGCATTTAAATACTTCATTTTAGTTGCCTGATGGCAGAAAAACCATGCACTACATTTTGAGCTCGAGCAAAAGGCCGAAAATTTAGAGTTTAGGTGAAAAATGGAGGTTTTTGCTGTTTAACAAATAAAATTCATCGTGGTATTTTAAATTATAAAATGAAATCTTTCTATATTTAGGACCGTATTTGACGGACGGATATCTTTTAATGGCAAACCAGACAGGAGCATATGTCTTCATAATGTAGTTAATGTGCACATGGCAGCCGCGATTTGCACATGTCAGCCATCGGGAGTGACTGAGAGTTCCAGGATCTCTTACGGTCAGATCTGGAGCACATTGTCCTGTCTGGATTTCTCTGAAAATATCCAGAATGTACTGCTGTTCTTTACTAAGATAATTTTAATTTATATTGATTTCATCTCGCTCAATTGCTTCGAAATTTATGATGGGCAATTTGTCACAATTAGTCAGTTGTTTGTCTATTTTCCCAGAAAATGACGTTGTTCCCGTCGTCTCTCCGTCCAAATATTCAAATAAATGTTTGATTGGTAGCTTATTGAAATGAAGTAAGCATATGAACCACTGCAGTTGGCGCTGAATTTCAGTCTCTATGTTGCGGATAATACCATTTTTCCATCCTGTGTTTGTTGCTGTACCATCACAACCAATTGATTTCAGTTCATTTGAAAAAAAAATAATTAAATTTGAAATAGGACAAAATCATTAGCAATAGCTTGTGTAACTTAAACAGGCGCTTTATCAAGAGATTGTTTCATAACGTATTTTTTTATATTTTGTCTATTATTTACTCTGTTAGAGAATATCAAGTCCAATATTTCATCCGTGCACAACTTTTTAGATTTAAATAAACGTTTGTTGCAAAACTCTGTTCACTCCTTTTCATTGAACTTCTAATTGCAATATTTTAAATTAATTTACTGATCTTGAACTATTCCTCCGTGTGAAACAAATCCTCTTTTTCAAATTCTTCTTTCCCACAGATCACACATTTTTCAATGGATAGATTTCTCTAATGCATCAATACATTAACCATTAAGAAATATAGAATTAATTGAAGTTTTTTGATAACTGCTATTATTTTTATCTGTTTGAAATTAAGTTCCAGTTATTCTAAATAATTTATAAATCTAAGCTACCAAAGCAAGCAAATAAAATATAGCAGAGAATTCTCGCTTCTAAATCCTACACTCTCATGTGAAATTATACAGTTTTGTTGATCAAACATCTATTCGCTCAGGAACAAATTTCTGAATAAAAAAAATAACTGCATATCAAAATTAAGTACAAAACACTTGTTTCCATTATTTGTGAGCGCAATTATGTTGATTAATTTACTGAAATCAACTCAAGTACAAAGAATTTTTCTAAATAAAACAAGAATCCAACAATCCGATGCGTTCTCATACAAGAATTAGCTCTCTGCTTTTGATCGTTAAGAGGCTCTATTTCGAGGTCTTTTGAATTGTACAGAAACCTTTACTGATCCCATTAAGTCTATCATGACTCTCCATCTTTGAAACTTCCAATATCTTAATTAAAACCCTTCGTTTCGAATGCTGCAAGGAGCAAGATGATTGGATATCGCGCACTAATTACGGCTTCTACCCACCTTCGTTTTAGGAATTATGAGCAATTCCAAGTTCACAGAGAAAACATCTGTTTGCCTTTATTGAATATTTACGGAAACCACGAGAACTGATATCAGCGAATTTACATAGATATTAATGTAACACACAGATACCTATAAACATCAATAAGGATATTATAGGAAATTAAATTGTTGCTTCAAAATGTTAAGTATGTTGATAAGATGAAGCTTTTAGAACTAAAATTTGCAAATGAAAACTACATGTATTCACAGCAAAAAATTAATTGCCTAATTTCTTTAAATTTTATGAAAAAAAATTGCATTAATCAAACAGCTCCAAATATTAGTAATGGTATTTTCAAAGCTTTACAGCAACAGTTTGTAATATGAATGCAAATTTTTTAAATTCATGTATATTTTACAAAAAAAATGTGGGCATAATAAGGGCAATTCAAACAGATCTTATTCTCCCCATTCTCTAAAATCCCGTAGAGAGGCCACCAGGAAAACGTTAATATGATTCCAGGATGTTCTATTCTTTGTTTTCTAAATAACCTGCAACTTAATACACAAGACGTCGTAAACTGACACCATTCTGTGATGGGTATTCTCTGTGCATCGGAATCCTTTTTACAAAGATATGCGTCTTCAGAATAATTGCTTAAATTAATAGTAAATGCCTGCAGGTAGGAAAAAATTTGTGTCACTTTTGTAAGTATAAATAACTAATTCACCAACAAATGATTACTGTGAAACGACTCTACATTTGCTAATATACATGTTTTTCAGGGAAATATACAGCTGCGTCATGTCCTTCCAAATGCATGAATAATTATTTACTTGAAGTATAGCAATGGAATAATCACATTTTGAAATAGATTTCTTTCATTTAGCCTTAGGATTTTTTCATTAATTTTGAACCATCTGGACCTCAGATGTAATGTATCTATGTATGTATATGCTAAGGTGCATCACGAAAAAAGTTTTTTTGGAATTCAAACTTTTAAGTCGATAATAAGTTATCACTATGGCCACATATTTACCAAAAAAGGTTTTGGCCAAACTGAAAAATATTTATGTCTCCCGGAATTTAAATTTTTTTTTAAATGTGTAAACAAAAATTTGCTTTCTATTTAAGTACAAAAATGTGAAATCTAAATTTTTCTGCCAAATACGCATATTTTTAAATTTTCAACCCATCCTTTAGGTTAATAACAATTCCTTTATTTATAGTCTATATTGCAGTACAGCTTTTTTTAAAAAGCGAAAATATCATTTGGTGAAATCACAAATACAGGTAAACCTCGGTTAACCGAACTCGAGGGTTAACCGAAACCCGGGTTTCCGATATTCCTCGGAAATCGCAAATCCAGAAAACATGCACTATACTAAACGGAAATAATCGCGAAGGAGAGGCTTTTTTTTGAAACGATATCCCCACTTTCTTCCTTTTAAGCCTTCCCAAGAAGGCCAGTAATTAGTTTTAGACTGTTAAAATTAATATTAATGGTTATATGTAATTGTACCACAATATTAATTAAGAGAATGTTTACCTATGCCTATTAGGAGCATTGCGCCAGAACTCGCCGGTGCGAATATTGCTCCCGACGGAGGGTTAACTTTGGTAAAGAACATTATTGTAACCTACAAAGAGAGCTTTGAATTCGTCTTACACTTAACACTTTTCAGAATTATATACTGTAATTAGATACATGATAGTAATAGACGATCATGGCTTAACCGAAAACATCGTTATCCGAAACGGCTCCCCCTTCTTTAGTTCGGTTAACCGGGGTTGTACTGTAACTATACTCATGTTTAAAATTATGTCGCTTCAGCTGGAAAATGTGACCGTACAGCCATTTCTAGTAGAGCAGGAGATCAACTAGCAAGTGTCCTTTTCAGGGTTTAAAATTTGTGAGCCAGAAAATCAGCAGCGATAATAGATAATCGAACGTTTTTCTTGAAAAGGTGAAAATGTGTAACGATGTGCACTCTATTTTGATGCTTGGAAATATGAAATAATAAGTAAAGAAATTGTAAATGGTAAATCTGACAGGAAAATTGTATAAGAAGGACGCATATTTTTGGTTGAAGAACCAGATCGGCATATTTTTGACCCGTAACCCCAGATAGTGGCTCTGGGAAAGATATAGTATTATCAATACTAAGATTTATGGAAGAAAACTGCATAGATGAGAAAAGTATTAAAGCTTTTGGCTGTGGTGGTGTCGCAACAAATACTGGGGCCTCTAATGGATCAGTTGAATTGTTCAAAAATGCTTTGAAACATCCATTAGAAGCAGTGGTTTGTTTATTTCATTTATTTTTAGAAGATGATCTTAAGATTCATTCAAATCTACAGAAAATTGCTTTTATGGTACTCTTTATAGGCTACTCTTATGTACTTTATCAATGTTAACCCTCCGTAGGGAGCAATATTCACGCGATGCTCCTAAAAGACATAGGTAAACATTCTCGTAATTAATATTGTTAATACCCATTAATATTAATTTTAACACTCTAAAATTATTCACTGACCTTCTTTGAAGGCTTAAAAGAAAGAAAGTGGGGATATCGTTGCAAAATGTCTTGCCTTCGCGATTATTTCCGTTTAGTACAGTATGTGTTTTCTGGATTTGCGATTTCCGAGGCATTTCGGATAACCCGGGTATCGGTCAACCGAGGTTTACCTGTATTTGCAATTTCAGCAAATGATATTTTCCCTATTTAAAAAAGTTGTTCTGCTATATAAACTTTATATAAAAGAACTGAAAAATATAAAAATTGAAAAATATGCGTATTTGGCAGAAAAATTAAGATTTTCATATAGATTCCAGGAGACCTAAATATTACGTGTCAGATATACCTAATATTTTTTTACTGTAAATTAACATTCTAAACTTCACATTTTTGTACTTAAATAGAAAGCAAATTTTTGTTTTCACATTAAAAAAAAATTGAAAATGTACGTTTTTGACAAAAAATTTAAAACTTCGGGCCCATTCCGGGAGACCTAAATATTTTTCAATTTGGCTAAAACTTTTTTTGGTAAATATGTGACCATAGTGACAACTTTTTATCAACTTACAATTTTGAATAACGTTTTTCGTGATACACCCTAGATGTTGTGCTGACTGGGGCGTCGTCATCGGCTACGTTACTTTAGTGAAATTTGCATGAGCGACTACTCCCCCTTTCCTGTGACGTCTCCGCTCGAACCAATAGTGAAAAAGCAATTTCATGTAGTTCAGTAATTAAAAGTGCTCTTGCATGTGTTCACTCCTCTATTGAACCTTCTACCAGCACGCGTGGTGGAATGATGAAGATATTATTTTTTAAGTATTCTGTATTGTTAAACTATTAAATACATTGGATTTTTAGCTCCATCCTCATTATTGTTCTGTCCTCTACATTCGCATTTTGTCACCTGACAGTTTTAAACCATTCTGATCTAATGGAGTATGTAGTTTGGTAATAGTGTGAACTGTGGAGTTCTCTCTCCATAACCACCGACCTCCCACAACTGGTAACCTACATGATTCATCTGTTGTCCTTCTTATCTGCATTGCTAATTGGCCCTTGTGTAGCTGGAAACCATTGCATTAATCCAAACAGAGCAAAATGAATTTACCTTGCTTTGATTTTATCACAAGAACAAGCCTTTTCTATTATATCTCTTTGAGATAAGAAGTACCTTTTTATTTTATTTAGTGAAACATTATTAGTACTCAACAAATGAACAAAATCGGATTATGATTTTTACACAAATATAGTAAAATAAACGTGATATAAAGTGTTAAATTGAATAACAAGATCTTTAATTTTAATTATACAAAATTCAAAGACATATTTGATCAGATATTTTTTCAGAAATACTCTAATCTATATACAGTAGACTCCGCTTAATGTGATCGCAGTTAATGTTATCATTCGCTTTATATTATGAAAAACCTCTGGTCCAGAACCAACGTATTCAAATGTGCACAAAATTATTTGTTTAGTGTGATACATCGTTTAATGTTATCAGCTTTGAAGTAGAGAATTGACCAATCGCTCATTTTCAACCAGAGTTAACGATTGACATTCGTAGAATTTCCACTTGTAAGGAAAGGACCAATTTCCTCCACAGCATTCCAAGAATTACGGGGGTTATCTTTCATGACTTCTCTTTGAAGGTCGTCCATTTAGCGGCCAAGGTTGGGTTTCACATTCTTTTGTCTGGACTAGTGGACTGGTTTGAACGACATCTATACTGCCAAGTCTGGCTTGAATTCTGTTGAGCAGCCATAAAGCACTGTTGCCTGCGATTAAATTAACGCAAAATGGGTAGAAAAAGAAATGATTTGAGTGTTAAGGGGAAAATTGAAATTCTTAACAGGTATGAAAGTTTACCTAAAATGAGTCAACGCAACGCTGCTCCGCAGTTGACAATTTCACAACGTCTTCTTTATAAAATTTTGAAAAATCGTGAAGACCTATTGAGGCGAGCAAAAGAAAACGAAAACACCAATTGTAAATGTTGATGATTCCGATGAAGACGAATGTGTTGAAGAAAATCCTCCAACGAACACCGAAATGAGGCAAGCACTTGACATTTTGAAACGCGGCGTGCAGCATCGTTCAACAAATTAAAAAAAAACAACAACACGAGTACGAACAATATATAAATGAACTGTTAATGAATAATTGTCGACAAGCAACAATTATTGAATTTTTTAAATTATTTTTGAATAATATTATAAAATAAATTATGAGATATAAGTGTTTTTTTCCCTTCTTTCTTCTTTTCCCTTGATGTGATAAAAAAGTATAGTTGATTTTACCCAATTCGGTTATTGTTATCAAAATTCTTAAGTCCCGAAGTGATCACATTAAGCGGATTCTACTGTATATAAAACGCTAAGGTAAGTGGCGGAAAAAAGGGGTTAATTTCTCTTCTGCCGATGGCGAAGATCGGTTTGTTTACAAAACAAAACCGGTAGCCTCTGCCATGTTAGGCATAACTTCACAAGAATAGCCTGCTAATATATTCGTTCTGGTGAAAAACAACATTTTATTGAAAAAAAATGAGTTTAAGATGTACGACATGATAATATACTATTCTACAACGTAATGAAACGTTAGATAAAATGAATAAAAAGAGATCAGTTAAAAATAAAGCGGATGGGCTTAGGCGAGCCAGAGAACGTTCAGATCAACGTCAGAATAGTTTAAGTCAGCAAACTGCAAAACGTGCGAATCCACAAACTGAGAAGACCATCGTGGAACTTACTATTGTGAACATTGTATTTTCGGTGCTTTTCCGTTATATGCACTGCGATATAAAGGAAAATTGAAATCAGAAAAGACCCCGTTTCACCCTCAACCCGTCAGTCCTGATAGTACAATCGTCAGCGCTTCACGCTCATAACCCAGCGTTACGAATTTGATCCCAGAATAGAAAAATTTTTCCCTGAGTGTTTTCACTCGCTATCATTACCTTTTTCTTCCTCCCATAACTCTCTCATCATTTTAGTATTACCTTAGGAGTTTAATTGATTTATTTTTAATCCTTGAAATTTAAAAACTGTCAAAAAAATTTCAAGCATTGTTCTTTCTAAGACTATTAATCAATAAATTATCTTCATTTGGCATACGTATTAACTAAAAGGTATAATTTCCATGTTCATCAAGCCATATCAGTCAGATTTACGGGTGACGAGGCTTGCATCCCCAAGGAACCGTTAAGTACGGGGCTAGAATGCGCCAATTTGGCTAAAAATGCCTGTTGTGCGTATAGCGGAGCGCAGATGCTCTGTGCGGTATCAGCTAATTTGATATATATTTGAAGATTTTTTTTCACGGTCATTTCTATACAAGTCCTAGTTAACAGTGTTGGATATGCAGTCTATTAATTTACTTTAATAGTGTCCCTTTTTAATGCTTCATTAAGGCTAATTTGGGAAGGAAAGTCTAAATTTTGATCAGAGCGTCCAGAACTGAGGTCGGCATTTTAGCCAACTTTCCCTTTCCAAACTTCAACACTAAAGAAAGAGATTCAATGCGTTTGACTTGCACCAGGTCGATATGGCCATCACGGCTTAAGGCCATTCGAAGAAACTTGATTTAAAATTCGAGTCCAGCTGTACGTAGAGAGGATGTTGTTTCATGCCATTATGGACTCAACAAAACTATCTCATTTACGCA
Source organism: Araneus ventricosus (assembly GCA_013235015.1). NCBI lineage: Eukaryota > Metazoa > Arthropoda > Arachnida > Araneae > Araneidae > Araneus > Araneus ventricosus. The sequence goes on from BGPR01000063.1 coordinate 1,390,200, forward strand.
GTATAGCAAATTGGAGAATGAAGTAGAAGAATTTTTCTTCATTTAATCGAAAATGAAATTTAAGAAATCTGTCTTTCTCAGTGAAGTTTAAGCAATAGTTTTCAATGCAATGAATAGGATCAAATTAAATAAATTGCATTGATTGAGGAAAATGAAGGGAGAGTGACATTTTTTATCATAACTTATGGCGAATGTTTTCTTATGAAATAAAGACACTTTACCAACCGTGATAAGGTAAATGGCTTTGATTATACATTATGAAAAGGTATATTTGGATGTAATTTAAAAACTGCCTGTTTAAGCCTTTTTTTATGAAAACGTAATTTAAAAATCGAAAGTTACAATATCACAGAAAATTGATGTGTCGATTCATATTGAAAACTTTTTGTGTCCTATTCATACTGCTTTCCTTACTTAAAACCTCACCTCAACATTTTAGACCAAACTTTTAAAATTAGATTATAACTTTGAAAAAACAAGCCTCCTTTTTCTATACTATAATATTTTGGGTAAAACAAATGAGATATTGTAATAAATGCAAAATAGACCAATTATTTCTTCTAAAACACTCAGCAACAAAAATTGAAAAATTAAGTAAAGCTAGCAGTGAATAACATACATCGCCGTTATTCAAGTGTGTCCTACAAGTTCCTATGTTTGTAACCTATTCAGCAGAAAGCCAATAGCAATTGAAATAACTGATTCTCCTAGAGATCTGGTGTCAATGAAAAATCTGATGACAATTGACCCTGAAGGAACCCTTCTGTCTGATTTGTTATCCGAATTCAGTTGAAAGGACTTCGGTAAGTTTGTGCGAAGTCTTTGTTGTGGTAGTGAATTCTTAGACTCCTTCGAAGACAAATTCTGAAAAGGGAAATTTAGTTGGCCTGAACTCCTTGCAGCGGTTGAAAAGCAGAATGTATTTTAATGTGTCCTGTGACTATCTATATGGCCTTTGGGATTGGTGACAGATTTTTCCAAAGTTGGTCAAATCAGTCGGCAATTTTTGAACCAATTATCACATATTTTAGTACCTTTGTATAAAGATAATTGCAGCATTAAAAAAATTGAAACCGTGAAATTTTATTTCTCAAGTTGGCATTTTTACGAAATTTTTAATGGCATTTAGTTGAGATATTTTATTTATCGAACGAAAAAACGTGTCTACTTTGCGAAATATATGTTTACTATTCGAAAAAAATGTCGATTCTACTTCATGTGAACATATTACTCGTGTTCTTGAAAATCGAATTTTTATTTCTAGAATGCCAAATATGTTATTTGTTCTGATGAGCAGATAGCTTTCATTTCTTTTTCAAATGTCTATCGAATCTCTAGTGTCGGCATATTTAAGATCACATAATCGATGCAATTAGTCGGTAAAAGATAAAGATGCTAAAGACAAACAATTGTATAAATTAAATGCCCAAAAATTCTTAATTTTACGTAGAAACATATACCGACCAAAAAAAAATTTTGCATAATTTTCAGTAAACAAGTGTCGTCTTTATTGTCAGCAGACTATATCAATTTTCAAATAATGCAAGCACCAAAATTAGAAAATTGGGACGAAATTTTGGTTCTTAAACAATATTTAAATAATAACAGAACAAACCAGGCTACGCAGATTCAATACAATAAAAATGGCCATCCTGAAACTAACAGAAGAAAATTAAACAACACGCATGTCTCAACCGTGCCGAGGGAAAGCGGCTGCTGATCCCCTAGAAGCCCGTTTTGGAAGGCGACGTGATGTCAGAAAGCTAAGAGATGCCAGGATTACTATCTTCCTCAAATTCCTAAAAATTACCCAGGTATTTTTCAATTCTTTGAAATTGTTCAAGACATTTTATTTGCAGTGGAACGTGTCTAATTGGAACGTTTTGAATTCGAATTTGCCGTTAATTTAAATTTTTCTTTGGTCTCTTGAGTTTCATAGTAAAATAATGTTAAGATATCTTCTATAATCCGAATATATTTTGGTTGATTCGATGTCAAAACTAGAACCTTTATTAATTTCCAAATTGTTTTAACTATTTAAATTCTCTGTATTTTCAGTGATAGTAAGAGAATAATTTTTAGCGTCATTAATTCACTCGAAAATGGCCATAAAGTTTTGTGAATGGACAGAGGTAAAAATTACTACTGTGTTTTGTCGATAAACAAGAGAAATAAAAAGGATTAAGCTATTAGGAAGAACAAAAATTTAATATTTGGAAATCCAGTTCCTGTCTAATTTCAAAGTTTCTTTTTCCCCCTTTACTTTAATTCAGTTTTCCAGTTATCACCTATGAATTTTAATGTTTAGAGTTTGATTCTAGAAAATCAGTATAACAAATAAACTAAAATTTTGGCATACTTACGCAGTCATTTTCTTGTATGTTATTCTCTGGTTTAATACTTGTACAAGAATTTTCAGGCACATGATCTGCACTACAGTGCTGCATATTTTTTTGAAACGAAATTTATGCAGAAGTTTGAAATTGCTTTATAATCGGAGTGAGTTCACCTTTGTGAAATTAGCTGCTATCAAACAAATTCTTAAAATAATTTTGAGAAGATTATTTCTGAATTAACTTTCTCTGAAATTTAAAATTGCATTTCCAACAGGAACTTCAATTTAAAATTAGGCGGAAAAAATAAAAAGAAAGGAAATAAAATTTCAAATTTAAATAACGAAGTGCATCTGTTATTGTGTTGTTAAGTAATCTATGCATCAATTGAATATCGAATTTTAAATTAGTTCCACTAAATTTTCAAACTTTCGCGCCAGTGAAATCCGGAATGATTTGTTTTTCCTTTCGGAATGTTTATACCAAATAGGTTAATGTTTTCTGAAAAATTTTTTTGATGCCGGAAAATCATAACAATTGAACAGAAAGCAGCTTCACACTTGATTGGAGCTCCCATATTATATTGAATTTAACATAATGTGGTAATCAATTTTATAATCACAGTATATATCAACTCTTTACTTGAAAACAAAATATTTACACTAGCAACTTTCATTTTTTTATATTATTGCATTAGTTTTCCTTATTCACGAGCCCTATAGTTTTTGTTGACCAACAGCACAGTAATTTCTTAAACTTTCTCGAAAAAATGATTATTTTTTCAAATATCTATCTCAATAATTATGATGCGTTCTAATAATAATAGATAACTGCTTGCTATTCCGCAAAATTTATTTTTAACTATACTGCTTAAAGCAGTATAGTTAAAAATTCTCTCATTCTCATTAAAAGTTCTCTCATTTTTCGTGCTATATAAAAATATTATACATAATGATAATCTCGTAAAAACTTTATTACCTCTACAACAAATCAATTGAGATAAAATGTATATATAAATATATACAATCATAATAATGATATAATTATTCGAAGGCTTAAAATGATTCGAACCAATTTATTCTAGATCTTCTTTGTTTCAACCCTTTCCGAGCTTGGATGCTTGTGTTGATTGGGAAGTTTTGTTCAAGGGCTTCGTCTGCTACTAGGTTCCACAGGGCTGGTCCACTGTACGAGCCCTATGGACAGACTCTTGTTTCAGCCTGTTGTTGCGATTTTTTTGGCTTGTGGGTATCACTACCTGTCTATTTTCTAGTAAGCTTTCAAAGAAGAGTTGGATGTTGACAGGGCAGGCGCTGTTTCTTAACTTTTCGACAATAGAACTGTAGTGCAGATTGTCGAAGGCGCCCTTAATATCGATCGAGACGACAACGATGTGCTTCTTTTCTCTTTTAAAATTTCCAATTTTGGTAAGCAATCGAGGGAGTGATCAATTACCTTCCCTTATCTAAAGCCCAATTGTCTTGAGCTTTGCTGCTGATTGGTTTTCAGATGGAAGTTTAGCCTTTGAATAATGAGTTTTTCCAGAAATTTGCCCATAGATGGAAGAAGGGAGATAGGTCTATACGATTTCAGTTCGTCCTGGCGTTTTCCTTCTTTATAGGAAACCAGAATGACCACTATTTTAAAGCTGGAAGGAAATAGACCAAGCTCTAGGCATTTGTTCTGAAGGGTCTGAAAGAGCTCTGGGGCTGCTCTGAATAGCTGCTGTAGGATGATATTGTCTACTCCGTCGAATTCAGGGGCCTTATTTTTATTCAGATTTTTAATGATTGTTGTAATTTCTTTGATGGTGAAATGTTTATCTAGGATTTTATTAGATATAGAAATCTTGTACTGGAGATCTCTGCGTCTGCGGACAAAGGGATTGAAGGATACTTTCTGCAAATTGAATTTCCGTTCCTGTTGCTGAAGATTGCTGAAAGAGGTCTGAAGGTGGTCTGCCTTTTTTGAATATAGTCATGTACGGTCTCCCGTATGAATTTATTGCTTCAGTTCAGAATCTCTTCCATGCTCTGCGTCTTGTTTTAAGAATTCTTCTGTAGAGGGCCCATTCTTTTGAGTAAAATGCACACGTTGTACGTATCGATTCCAAGTTTCCCTCTGTCATTCTTTGGGTTATTCTCCTGAGGGCGCTTAGACGTTTTTCAGCAATCTCAATGTCCTTTGTCCACCAAGAGAAGTAGATAGTAGATGGCCACGGCGACCCCGCCTACAAAAAAATGGTTTAAAGCAAAAAGGGTCGCCGGGGAGAAAGGGCACCCCAAGAGCACGCCGAAAGAACAGCGGGCCCCAGCCCAACGGGCAAGATTTATCGGGTCAAATCAAGTCAGTTACAAGCATTGCCCGTAACATGGGCAGTATTTAATTACATAAGAAATTTTTAAAATACACAGAACGATGACGATGAACAAACTACGCCATTATGGTGGTGAGAAAGGACAAAACACAGACAAACACACAAAAACACACGATTCACACCAAGTAGCACACAAGAGCCCGACAAGAACCGAGCTCAACGAGATCCAAAGATCACGCATCCAATGAACATGAAAAAATATGAAAACCAGTCAAGAAATAAAAAGTCAGATAAAAGTTACCTAGGAAACATATAAAATCTGTAAAATCTAGAGTAACCTTAAAAAGACTCTAAAACCCTAAAACCACAGGAAATTGGCCACCTAGACCAACTGGGTCCCCCCCCCCCCCGGCGTTTTAGTAATCTACGGGGGGGGGGGGGAAAGGACATCGGCAGATGGGAAGAGAGGCAGTTAGAATAAAGGACTGACCAGGAGAGGGGAAAACAAGCAAGGATCGACATGGAGAGCGGTGACAAAATACAATAAAATTAAAGAAGACCAAATATAATAAAAATACAGCTTTAAATATTTACAGTCTAAAAATATCATCTAAAATATTAAAATGATCAATAAAATCATGTCTAATGAGAAATTTTTATTATATGTTTTATTATAACACAATTAAAAGCAATGCTGGAAAGAAGTGCAAGCAGGGAAAATTGGAGTGGCCTTCACGCCTTGGGTGGCCCTACCAGGAGAATACACTCCCGACGTACTTCACCCACCCCTCCCAGCAGCACCCTCAAAAGAGTAAACTCCCCAGCATGCAGTCACCATTTTAAAAGAGTATAATAAAAGACATACAATAAAAATTATGAGATGAATATATATAAATAGATGGGAGATGAAATGAATTTAAAAGATGAAAAGGCTAAAAAATTTAAAAGTGCCCAGTTCGGGTCAGTGAATCGCACAATTCATTGCTAATTCTAAAAGATTCCGACAATTTACCGATAGCCTGTCTGTTATTTAGAAGATTTTTAAATGTCCACCAAGAGAGAGATTTGTTAATTTTTTGCTTCTTGATGCTGTAGGAAGCTTGCAGAGGTCGATTATTTGGCTATGGATGTTATAAATTAGATTGTCAAGCTGTATTTTATTGTGGAAAGATTTGAGTTCCTCTAGTGCTCTAGTTGCAAAGGATTTGATTTTGTTGATGAATTTGCTATGTTCGCCATATTTAGTTTTAAATCTTAAAAATGACATTGTGCTTCTTTCTATATGGATGCTTGCTAAGATATAATTTTGGTCACTGAAGGTTTCTTCGTTGAGAACTTGCCACGATGTTCTGTTGGCAATTTCATTGCTTGAGACAATTGTTAGATCTGGTCTTCCAACAGTTCCATTTGTGTGATAAAATGTTGGAGGGGCATCTATTGTATTACGCAGGACCATGTGTTTTGCATTTAGCATGTTCTCTATGGAGAGATCTCTGGGGGTATTATCATTATAGCCCTAGCTTACATGGTGTCCATTAAGATCAGATCCAATTAAATATTGTTCCTCATTAAGTGCTTCTGTTAGGTCTTGGAGTTCCATTAGTTTGGGTTCAATGTCCTCCAAGGGGGAGGTGTAGGTTGATGTCAGAGTGAATGGAAATCCCAGTTGGTTGATTTTTACCGCCACACAATTATCCAGTGGAGAAAGGGAGGTGACCTTGAGATAGCTGTTTGGGCAGATGATAGCTGGTTTCCCATTTTTGGAAAGCCAGTATCTCCATCTTTGCCAGTGTTTCCTCTTCTTGAATTTTCATCCAGGCAGTTGCTGCGTCAGGGATATATGCTAATGCAGGCTGTCGTATGATTTGCGAAGCCACAGAAGGCGCAGTAGAAATTCTTCTTCTTGCATTCCTTCTACAGATGCCCAAAGACTTGACACTTGTTGAACCTCTTGATGTTAAAGTGCTCCGTAACTGGGTGCCTCGTCCAGTTGATGTTGATTCTTTGCAGAGGAGCAGGGCTCTGAATGCATTTGGACTAGCTGTTACGATACAGTGGCTTTTTCTGCCCCTTTTCCTTCTCCTGAAACTAAATTTAAAGCCTGCCTCCTCAAATCCTGAGGCTTCCCCCACTGCCTGGATTATTTCTTCAACAAGTGTGTTCGAAGGATCATCGTAGATGATGCAGCGCGGATTTCTTTTCTCAAATTTTTTAACTTCCAAAGCAGATTTCAGAGATTCCTTTTCTTCCAGCTTTCCCAGAGGTTTTGCTCGTGCTCTTCAGACTCGCAGTACACTGCCAAGCCTTTATTTAGGATTCCTCTCACCTCCGAAATTTTGATGCCTTCCTTCGTCTTTTAGGAGTTTCCTATACGAGATGTCACTACTGCCTTCTTTGGTATGGAGGAGCGACGTGGCTTTTTTATTGTTCGCGACCACTTGAGCAAAAGGGGGGGGGAGAATTGAGATCAGTGGGGAGGGAGTGATGAGTGATGGGCGACGATTCTTTGGGTATGGCAGTCTCATCCTGTTGCACTGGGTGAGGACAGGCCGATGGCTGTTATTGTGATTCAGGTCTTTGCTGGAGGAGGGATAGAAGAGAATTTGCCTCTGCAAGTTTTGTAACTGGTAAGTAGAATCTCTTTGACTTTTGGAAGTAGAATCTCTTTTTGTAGTTTTGGTTCCACCAGTATATCCATTCACTAGTAACCTGAGGTTCTGCATGAGAAGCTCTGTGCTTGTCTCTTCATCGCACATTAAGGGGACTGAAGCTGATAGAAACGGAAGGGCGTCATACCAGCGAAGGCGCATCGATGCGGCCACTTATACTCTCTTAGGCTGTGTGTATAAACATATTGATACGAAATGCGCGTATGATCTGTTTTTGGGGATAGACTAAATAACTTTCTTACGTTGCACTCTTTCGTGTCACTAACATCGAAACTTTACTTATTGTTTCATCAGAGGATAATGAGACTAAATTTAGACAAGCCGACAAGCTACTTTATCATTGATAAAAGAATTCCAGAGACTTTCGTAAAACACTTCAGAGACTAAAGCAAATGTCTTTTGGGTTTCATTTCAAATAAAAGAGGTGTTTCATCACTGGTCCTTAACTACCAAACTTTAGGAAAGCACACGCTTGATTTAACTGATTCAGTCACATAAAACAGTAATGTTATGTTTTATTACTCTCCTAAACATGGATAGGAGACAACGAACAAGTCGATATTCCTAATTTCGATTGCGATTTAAATTCAACTCGATTATTTAAATTCAGCTCTATTATTTCAATTCAATGCGATTTAAATTTCGATTGCGACATTCCTTTCGATTGCGATTTAACTTCAAAAGAAGTGACGTCCCTGCTGGAGAACAATTGCAATTTACCATAACAAAAATGATACTACTAATATTTTAACCCTAAATATAAGTATATAATTGGCACATACTGAGGATTTAAACTTTCGAATTTTACGTATTGGAGACATTTGTGCACCAATTAAAAAAATTGATGACATAATTTCACCAAATAAAAAAATTGATGACATAATTTTGTTCCTTAAGAGAGCATTGGCAGAGTATAATGAGTTAGTTGCTCTATGGATTGGCCACAATTACCATGAAATGCCACTTATTTCGGCTGGTGATTTGAATATTAAATTTGCGGATAAAAATCAGAGCCATTAGTAAAATTTCTTTTTGATAAATTTTATTTAACTATGAACAGTAATCCGGCTTTGTCGACGACAAAGTTTCACACAACCATTGATGCAGTTTTTTCCAGATGTATTAATAAAATAGAATCGCAGACATTTGCGTCAAATTCCAGTTATCACAAACCAATTGTGTCCAAAATAGAATGTGATGATTACATTACATTTTTTTCTTTTAATATACAGATTTAAAAAAAAAGTTAAACACATGTTTTTCAATAACTGCTTGTATGCCATATTTTTTTTTATCTGTTTTAGTCATAAATTATAAATAAATAATGAGTTTATATATATTTGTACTCATAATTATTATTATAAATAAATAATTATATTACTTTTAAATGTTTTATTTGGGAAAGGGAATTGAAAGAAAGAGAGAGAGAAAGAGTGTGATTCTACCATAATACATTTATTTACATAAAAAAGTGTAAGAAGCTTCTTTTCTCTCGTTTGTCGACTCACCGAAGTATCCGCTTTTTTTGAAGGAAAACTCCATATAATTTACTATTCTTCATAAAAAAATCAATTTATTTTTATAGAATATTTTTATGTATTCATTTTAAGTCACGGAATTCTTTTTATTTTTATATTATTATTATTTTATTTTTATGCTAGGAGTAAGCCCACGGCGTTGCCCGTCGCATAATAAACGAAAGCCCAGAATGACATAAAATAAAGTTTCAAAAACGATATTATTACTGCTTCTTCCAGTGCAGCCTGCCCTTGTTTTCGACGTTGCCGTGTCTTGTTTCCGTTGTTCCAAGTGTAGTACTTGGGTACTTCATTGGGCAAAAGGGTGGGTGCAAAGTCTGAAGAAAGAAGTGAGTGTTGCTTCCTGAGGTGCATGGGCACGTTAAGTAGCATTTTCTGTCATGAAGTAAACTCTCTGACCATTCTCAAGATGGACACTTAGATGAATCGCGGTGGGGTGTCATCCTAGTACCAGTGGTTAGGAAGATTCGGTGCTGAGTCAGTGAGTGACTTTCTCTTTCATATATGCCCTTTATGTTTTGCATTTTCTGCATATGCGTCAGTTACTAATATAACGTTGATCTTTCTTTTGCTGCAGTGACGCTTGTTTTCAAATATTTCTCCTGAAATTCTGTGTCATTTTTCTTCCAAGCCCATACAATTGTTCAATCAGTTTCTTTCAAGGCCATACAATTGTTCCAAGTGCAGTACTTGGGTACTTCATTAATAGGGTGCGTGCAAGCTCATCTTGGGTGCAAAGTCAGAACAAAGATGTGAGTGTTGCTTCCTCAGGTGCTTGGGCACATTAAGCAGCATTTTCTATAGTGAAGTAGACTTTCTGACCATTTTAAAGGTGGGCACTTAGATAAATTGCGGTGGTGTGTCATTGTATTCCCAGTGGTTAGGGAGATTCGGGGAGGAGTCAGTGAGTGACTTTCTCTTTTATATATGTCCTTTATGTTTTGTGTTTTTGCAGATGCGCCAGTTATTAATATAAAGTTGATACATCTTTTACTGCAATGCATTGAAATGTTTTTTTCTGGAATTTAGCGTCATTTTTCATACAAGCCCAACAATTGTTCCAAGTGCAGTACTTGGGTACTTCATTGTTCAATAGGGTGCGTGCAAACTCATCTTGGTTGCAAAGTCTGAATAAAGATGTGAGTGTTGCTTCCTCAGTTGCTTGGGCACGGTAAGCAACATTTTCCGCCGTGAAGTAGAGTCTCTGACCATTTCCAAAGTGGACTTTTAGATGAATCGTGGTGGTGTGTAATTGTATTCCCAGTGATTAGGGATATTCGGTGAGGAGTCAGTGAGTGACTTTCTCTTTCATATATGTCTCTTATGTTTTGCTTTTTCTGCAGATGCGTTAGTTACTAATATAATCTTGATCCATCTTTTGCTGCAATGACGCTTGCTTTGAAATGTTTCTCCTGGAATCCGGCGTCATTTTTCATCCAAGGCAATAGAAGTGTTCCAAGTGTATTACTTGGGTACTTCATTGTGCAATAGGGTGCGTTCAAACTCATCTTGGGTGCAAAGACTGAAGAAAGATGTGAGTGTTGCTTCCACAGGTGCTTGGGAAGGAATATCTCATTTTCTGTCGTGAAGTAGACTCTGTGACCATTTTCAAGGTGGGCACTTAGATGAATCACGGTGGAGTGTTGGTCGTGAATCGGGAAGTCATTAAAACGATAATCTTTTCCTCTATCTAATGGTGCATCGATTGGTTTTCTATGATCATTATTTCTCAAGGATCGGCCAAAAACTTGCGAAAAATTGCACAAAATATTAAATAAAAAAATTTCTAGATTAAATTTTAAAATTCGGGCTTCGAGGTGCATTTAGTCACCATTACGACTGCCTGCGTGCCAAATTTCGATGGATTCGTGTGGACATCGCACACACACTCACACACAAACATTGCCTTTTACAGGTACAGACGTAATATTTCAGAGAGGCTGGTTAACAGGTTCTACAAACTTTTGGTGAAATAATATATGAAAGCAAAGTATATTAGAATATTAACTCATCTTTCAACAATGAAAGAGAAACACGCAATTAAATATTTGTTTAAACATTGAAAACGGTTTGAACTGCGTTGCAACAATGAAAAGTATTGTTGTAAATTATACCAAAAAATATTTTAAAAATTTTATTAAATTTAAAGAAAATTTTTCATCTCAACTTTTTTGTTTAAATCCAATTTTTAGACGTTTAAAATGAACTTCATTAGAAAGGAAATTGTTTATTCTTTTTTACGGTGAATCTATTCTCTTGATACAATTAGTAGAAAAAAATGCAATGGAGAAATGAGTATGAAAACTCATATCACTCAAAATTTTACAAAATATTAAATAAAAAATTTCTAGATTGAATTTTAAATATCGTTTTACGAGGTGCCTTGAATCACCATTAGTACTACCTGTGTGCCAAATTTCAGGGCTGAAAGTGAAATATTTTAAGTCTAAACATCGAACATACATATACACAAACATTACCTTTTATATATAGAGACAATATTATTATTTTTTCAGAATACTTTTCCGAACATTTGGTTGGAAAAGTATTCAGGTAAAGGTTGCCACATTTGGATCACTTAAACATTTTTTAATGTATAATGACAGAAAATTAATTTCAGTAAAAAAATTGTAGTAAACTTTTTGTAGGTTATTTATATATTCAAAAAATTTAACTATTTTTTAAGATATTATACACTTCAAAGTGGAAAAAGAGCTTATTAAAATTGTTTCATCGGTCAAATTAAAGAAACTGTACCATTGATGCACCAATTTCTTTAAGCACATTTAAAACAAAAGTATACTTCCAATTTATGAGGACCACTAGTTAGTATAACTGCTTTCTGTGCTATTCCTTTAGTTCCTTTTTGCGGTCCAATCTGAAGAACTTTTTGATAACATCAACAAAAAATTCAAATTACATGATCTCTAAAGTATATTAATAAAATTATTATAGAAAATTGAGGCCAAACAAGTTTCCAAATAGTTGATGATATAATAACCTATTTTGGTACTTATTTTAAAATAGCTTAAGAACTATTAGTCTTTTGTTCAAATATTTAGTTGATGATATCTAAATATAAACACTTTTTCTCTTACTGCAGCCACGTAGCTCTTTCTCTAAAATATGATTCCACAAACCACATCTATATCGTTGCAACGCAAGTTGTCTATTTTCCGGCCCAAATATCTAAAAGAATTGAAGTTTCTATAAAGGTCCAATCAAGGCGATGGTCCAAATACAGCAAATCTCTATTGCATGGTACAACAGTCCCTATTAGCACAAGATGCTCTACAATATTCATAAGATATCTTTACGCTGTTGTGAGGCATTCAGAATATCGTAGCAACATCGTGGATATTTCGTAAAATATCTTGTGCTATTAGGCATAACTCTTATGCGCAATGCAATTTTCCAATATTCAGTTGAAAATAAATTAATCGAAAATGATATTATACTTCTCACATATACTTCGAGCATATTTGTATATTAAACACTATTAACATTCTTTATAATATTTTGAATCATCAGTATTATATTTGCGTTATGCTATTGTAATCAGTTTATAATACTACATTTAATATTATCTACATTAAATAGTATATTCCTTATACTATTTTAAAATATATTTAAACTAAATAAATAAAACAGAATCTCAAACTTTATAGACACTAAAACCTACAATATGAATACTTATCTTCTATTAAGTAATTCTGAAGAAGTTTCATCTACGTGGAATGGAGCAGCATTGCTATCCTTATATAACTGAAGACAAAAATGTTTTGCTAAGTTTATATCTTTAATATAAATATCTTGCATAAGCATAGAATTAGTTTTTATACTGCAATACAGAGGAAAAAATTGTTTTAACGCAGCACATAAAAAGATGCAAAAAAATCTTGTTTTTTGTTATTTTTTCATGATGCGGAGCACAGCAGTTCAGGAGCACTTCTTTTTACAGAATGGCACTTTTTTCCCCGTAACTGAAGAAACATGCAGTTGTTTTCTCTCTGGCACCAAAAGATTAAAAAAAGAGAAATGAGAGAAAACTGCAACTTGGACAACACATTTTCTGTCGACGGTGCTGATGGAAATGCATTTTTAGAGACAAAATTCCGTTTAGCATGTTTAAGAGGAGTAGTTTCCGTTTTTGCACTTTTAAAAGAGGTTGGATGTAATACACCTCACAGTAAAAAAATAAAGAGCACAAGCAGAATAAGAAAGAAAGGAATTAAAAAGTGGAAAATGGAACCTTTTTCCACCATACACGTGGAGCGAAAAAATCTTGCAATTAGTTCGTTTTTAGTTCTCTACTTTTACATTCCCCTTCCATTTTTTAAAGGGCAATCACTTCAAGTACCTTTTACTTTCCTTTATTCAACGAAATATTATGCTTGCTAGCTAAGTAGCAATGTTAATTCAAGTTAGTAAGGCTAGAAAAAATTGCGAACTTCTCAGCTTTTCGTGCAAGTTCATTTGTTTGAACTTAGATGGGGAATATAGCATAGTTTTCTTGAAGTTTAGGGATGTAAATGATTAATATTAGGCTTCCTTAATAAATAATTTAGTTTATAGGAATTAATTAATGTAAAAACATGCATTTTCCTTTTCCTGGGGATTTTGTTTGACGACTATCTCCAATTGACGGGGACATCTGCTAAAAGACTTCATTCTCATAACTTTCAGCCCTAATAACACAAGACGCTGTGCAATATTGTTGCAATATCTTCACGATATTGTACGGCATCCAGAATACCGCACAACGTCGTAGAAATATCGTGCAATATCTTGTGCTAATACGGATGCCACACACGCATGAAACGACTTAAGCTTTAGGACAAGCTCCGCAAATGTGACATATCTTTGGTGGAGATAATAATTTAACAAGAACCCTTTCATTCACAAAGTTCAGGCTCAGGCACCTAATATCATCCTCCCGTAAAAATGCAACTAATAAAATGACAGAATTTTTTTTTCTCCCAGCATTTTATACTTTATACACTGTGGCGATTCTTCGCACAGACGTTAGAGATGGCCGCCTCGTGCCTCTAGATTCTAGGAGGCCTCAAAATATATGAAGCAAATATCGCAGTTCTAAGCCGACGGCAAATTTGTGACATTGCAGTTTTGTTTCAAGCACAATCCTCTCCACACAAAACATTTTTTTTTGCTTTAAAACAATAAATGAGCGAATGAAAGCAGCCAAACGAAACGTTGGGGAAAATAAGCCCTAGTGTGATATATGTGTATCATTACTGGCAAATTACCCTGCTGGTCACATAGGAAACTTGTGTTCTATAGAGAAGGATATATACAGGAGACGACATTCCTTTTGTGATGTCCCTTATACTTAAGGCGCGATAGTCTGTAAATTGACTCAAGGACAAATGATAAGGAAAGTAGGCAACTGCCTAGGGGCCCCGCAACTTTTGGGCCCCAAACGAATAATTATCCCTTTTTTTGTATTATTTTCAAAGTAATTTAATTTAGTGCTTTCATTTAATTTACAAGAGCCGTGTACTCGAACTTAATCAAATTAATATCAAGTATCGTTTAAATTTTAGACGTCTTTCTTAGTATTTCTTTTTCATATTTTCAAATTCACTGGCAGATCAGTGTGGACCAGTTTGTTTTGTAGCCAGCTGTCAGACTAAACAGTCCTGGCAAACTTTGTATTAGAGTTTTTAATTGTGTAAAAAAGTTTTCTCATTTTTACTACTTTTAAAAAAAAATGCTTACTAAATTTTGCATTTTCTTTTCTTTGCGAGATACTAATACCAACTGTCCTAAAGGTGATCCACAATTATGAGAATATTTTTGAATATTTTTTTGTTTCAGTTTGTCTTAATATTTGTAACTTGAAAACTGCTTGTATAGAGATTAAATAAAAAATCTATAACCAAATATTTGATTTTGGAAGTTGGGAAGGGGAAAAGGCTCCCCGGAAGCTTGTATGTACTCTGTTTGTATGGGCAATTGTATTGTATGTACAATGCTTAAATTGGCCTTGGTACAGCGTAGCGGTTTCCTTTGAAGAAGTGGTTATTGTCATGGTCACTTCCAGAGGAGGTGATTAAGGGAAACTCATATGGTGCTGCTGTAGAAACTGGACGCGGGAGTATACAGTGGTGTTAATATTAATGTCCAAACTGTACGCGGGGTTATACTGTGGTGTTAACGTCCAAACTGGATGTGATTGATCAGATGTAATATAATGGACGTATGGGAGCCTGTGTTTACCTTCCAGAATTATATGTTTAAAGCTACACAGTACCCTAAAAACGACAAAAATATCGGAAAAAAATGTTTAAATTTTTCGATGGCCATACGGTTCGGAAACTCGACTCCAAATCTTAGATCTGATATCCAAATATTTTTAAAGATATATGAAGTTTTCTGAGTGTTGTCAGTCTCAAAAGTTTGCAGCTGGAGGGGCGTGTTTAGTTTCGTTTTCATTTTGAAGCATTTTCCCATCCTTAAAATTAATTAATTCAAAATATTTTGTCAATAAGGAAAAATGGTTATTATAACTTCAACGTTCACTACTCAAATCGTTTCTCTTTGTTTATATTCTGCGTTCTTTTTTGAGTTCTCATCAATACCTAACTGATATTCATAAAGAGGACATTTTCAAGACCAATATTAATTTTTACACAGAATTTTTTTATTTAAAATCTTTGCAGTATAATATTATTGATTTTTATTCATTTCTCTTTTGAGAAAATGCCACGACCGAAACGTTTTCGAGTTGCTAAGATACGTAATGTTTTAAAGAGATGGAAGACTAATTGCATAATATTTCAGATAAGAAAAAATATATTCCATCATATTGAGTTAAAATAGTGTTTTAATGCATTTTATAAGTTGTGAAATAACATATTAAAAAATTAGAGCACTTTAAGCAGTTTTTATTTTTTTAGTTTTTAGTTTATTAGTTTTTACCTTTACAAACTTTAAATGCATTTTTCACATACTTATATTTTTGACGATGCAAGTGTTTTCTATTCGCTAAAGTTTTTTTTTCTGTTAGAGATCTTGATATGTTTTTGGAGACACTTTCATATATATATATATACTATAATAATTAGCATGGATTTGGCCTTGGATTTTTTTAAAATGCCAAAGTCAATATTTTTAGAACTTTAATGTTTTTTCAGCTTTTTTTTACAAAAATAATTATTAAAAATTAAAAAAGAGTCAGGTCATCAATTCCATGCTATCTTTTGTTCTCAAGAATCCAAGAAACATAAATCGATTGAAATAACTAAAATATATTAACCCACCGAGGGTCGCAAACGTCTTTTTCCGTTTCTTATGTTGAGTTCAAAAGCAGATAGCTCGTGTTTATATATACATTTTCTTAAACAATCATGGCTAAAGTATTCTTAAGATTTCAGAAATATGATTAAATACAACAAAGATCGATTCACTTACTTTGAAGGATGTTTTATATTTCCCAGTCGGGAAGCCGTAAGAAATCCCTTCGGCAGACAGTTGAACACATTAACCACGGCGTGCAGGGCCGACCATGGCCAATTGGACCTATTGCTACCAATAAGGTCCCACACCAGAGTACTACAAGGAATGTACTCGAACTTATTCAAATTAAAATCAAGTATCGTTTTAATTTCAGAACAATATTCTTAGGGATTTTTTCATTTTTTTAAATATTCGTTTGCAGACCTATGTTTTTTAATTTACAGCTGGCTGAATTACTCAGAAGCCTGAAACACTTTCCCTACTAAAATAAAATGCAACATTAAGTTAAGAAAGCATTGCGTTATTAATAAGTTTTTGGCAGAGAAAAAGACGTGGCATTGATATTCTCAAGTCAGGCCCTATTTCAAGGGGACGAAAGTCGTAGAGAGGTCTGGTTAGCGGGTACTTTCGTTTCCTGACTGTAAACAGGGGCAAGCTGCAAGTTTCTTAAACCATGGCAGTTTTTGACTCTCGGGAGATATCGGCAATTTTTAAGTAACTTGTTGAAGACAACCATCTTATGAGTGTCGTTTTGTTTTTAATAAGTAGTAATAATAAAAATTAAACGACAGTTTTAATTTTGATGCTTATCGTCAGATTATTTTCTATTCTTTTTTTATATTTTTAAATCTAAGAAAGCATTTATAAACTGTTCTAAAATTGCTTTCCATGACAAAAAGGGAATATATAATTATTTAAATTCTCTCAGATACGAACAATATTTTCCTAAAATTCCTTTCTTATATTAACTTTTATTGTTATATATATTTTCAAAAAAATGTAGCAAAATTTTATTAATTTGATATACAAACCATAAGAACGTTATTTGTTATACAACAGAGGAATAAATATTAACTCAGCGTGAAGGAGGTTCTTTAAATTTATGAGAAGGGCACTTTTTTAAATTATAATGCTACTAACAACTATTAAAGCCAACTGAATAACACTTAGAAGCTTCACATTTTAATGTTTTCTCTGTTGTAGTTATATGAATGATTAATTTCATTCCTTTCCAACTTTACTAAAAATTTTCTTCTTTTGGCGATTTTTTGATTCAGAAAGAAAATTGACTTGCAGCAATGGTCAGTGAATTACATTTAAGCATTGAAACATCTTCATTCGTGAGATTCTGAAGTATTAGGCTCTTAAAATATTTATAGTTGTTGCATGTTAATAATTACATTATTCAAATAATAAATTATTTTAGAAATTTTAAGAACTGTCACAATCTTATGCCGCTGACAGGAACAATAATCTTTTCTTTGAGAAAAAATTTGGGAACGTTTTATTCCTTTTTCACTATGAAATATATGCATTACTTGGTTTTAAAAAGCAGGAGGTATTTAGAAAAGATGAAGAAAGGATCTTTAAACATGAAACGTTCAACATAATTGAAAAGTTACAAGTATTTTTTTTATCCTTCTGTAACAACTTTTTACTTTATTTATTTTTTTTGTTGAATACTGAAGAAAAAAATATATAACTCTGACTTTTGGGATAGTTCTTTCATACGTAAAATGTCAGCATTCCTCTTACAAAATCGTGATAAATAAGTCCAGAAACATAGAAAATAAACATGTGAAGCAACTTCTTCAAATCATTTCTTTCCCTTACCTAGAAGCATGCACCAGCTATACATCTTAAGAATCTTGTAATTTGATGATGCTTTATAATTGCAGCGTCTGTGAAAAGCGGGATTCAAAGTGGGCTGGCCCTAATAAATTTATGGCCGAGGAATGCAGTTGCTTTTACACCACAGATGTCCCTAAGTTCCTATTGGATACTATCTCCAATTGGTAGCAAAGTTAAAGACAGCGGATTTGGAGGAAGGTCGCTTTCCTTTTTTGAATACAGAAAGTAACGAGAAGCTGAAAAAGAATGCTGCGACATATTTAGCGACTTTTAGGCTAAACCTACTTTGAAAGAGGTGAGTTTATTCTTTATTATTAAAATGGAATTTGGTTCATTCGAACGCTTTTAATTTGAATTCGTTGGTAACTCGAATTCTTTCTGATCTCTTGAATTCCCCACTAACACGGTGTTAAAATATAGTCTACAATTCGACTTAGTTCACAGTCAAGACAAAAAAATGCAAGTTTTTTATTTTTTCTATTTTTTATAGCTAAATACTCCGCACTTTGCATCTCCATTAATCCTGAATAAATGACTTTTTAAGGCCATTAACTCACTCAAGAACTGAACTGCTAACACAAAAAAGCAATAAAAAAAAATCGCATTTTCTGTTTTTTTTTAAATTTAAATTTTAAGTATTAAGTAAGTGTATTAAAGTTATTAACAATTTTATTTATTATTAAAAGCAATTACTGGCTATCCATCACAAATTTGAAAATGCAGTCCTCCTCTCTTACTCTCAGGCAGACATTCGATCAATTAGCTCGTTCGAACTCCCATTGACACCTGAGATTTCCCACTGCCAAGAACTTATGAGAACTCTAACCCTAAAAGGAAAACGAATCGTTCTTCAGTGGGTTCCTGGCCATTGTGGTCTTTGGGGTAATGAACAAGCGGACTTCCTGGCAAAAGAAGGTGCTAACTTACAGCAACATTCAAATACAGCTACTTCCTATTGGAAGATTAAACTGTTTCTGAAAAATTTGTGTAAATCTAATTCCTTGCGAGATCTTCAGACTCGTACAGCTCTAAAAAGTTGGAAGGGGGTTAGCCCTTTTTCTATACCTGACAAACCTAGACGTGATGCAGTTGCAGCCTTCCTTCTGACCACTGGACACGATTGCCTTGCCACCCATCTGCACCGCTTAGGCATTTCTACCGAACCTTTTTGCTCACTATGCGATTCTGGAGAAGTAATGGAAAGGGACCACCTGCTCCGATGTAGTACTCTTCAAGGACTTACGGAGGTGTCGAGATATTGGGAAGAGAGAACGCTTTGGGGGCAATGACTTCGGTCTTCTGTTTTTGTTGCACGTTCTTTTGTAAACTTTTTTTGGCCTTGCCATTGGAAATAAAAAAAAACCGTTATTTATTAAAATTTGTCATTGTTTAATTAGTCATCATGTGCTATTATTTATCAAAACTGTTAAATATTAAAAATAAATCTTTACTTACCATTTATTTTTAAAATTGTCGTTTTCTCTTGGTGTACTCACCTTTAGACATAATTCTGTATTAAAGAAATTCAAATTTTTCCATTTTTTTTTACAGTAGTGGACTTTTCACTCTTTTCTTTTTTATGTCTGTATTCTTATTATAATATACCATTCTGTCCTTTAGGACAAAGGAATTAACACTGTTTATTTCAGCTCAAAATTTAGAAGAAATATAAAATGGTTCACGTCATGGTAAAATTCATTACAGTTCTTAAATTTAAGTTGGTGATTTATGAGCTCATTTCCCATGTTTTAACGGAATAAGTGCCCTCTATTAAACTTAAATAAAGATAAACAAAAAATATTTATTAAAAACAATTTTGAAATTTTGTTCCTATTAATATAAATTGTGAATGCTTGGACACTGTTGTGCCCAACCCATCTTGATAGATGCAAAGACCGAAAGAAATCACTAACGCTTAATTATTTTATATTATCAAACAAAAAAATTCTCTGTTTAGAGTAAAATGAAAAAGATAAAAGGAAGCGAAGGTGCAAAGGTATTATAATTTCTTTATTTATTTGGTATATAGTATGAAAAATGACCTGCTTTACCTACAGTAAAGTACACTCTTCGTAAAAATGTCGGAAAATAAATGTTAGAAGCCAGGTAAATAACAATATAAAAATTGGTTTCAAACTGAATAATGAAGAAGACATAAAATTAAAAGCAGAAATAAGTTATGTTACATTTTTTTTATTATCAATAGAGTTTTCGTAGGAGGGGGCCTCAAAATAATTCTGAGCCTGTAGCCTCATATTGTCAAAATCCGCCACTGCTCATACATACTTATGAAAAGAAGAGAAAAAGTTAAATGTTATACTTTTATGTTGCAATCTTTAGTAGACACTGAGCAACGTTATCCTAGCGGGTCTCTACAACTCAGTAAATTTCAACAGATTAACTGAACTTAATAGTTATCTTATCCAAATAGCCATCGTACTATATCCGCCGATACTATCAATTATTGGGATTATCTGGAGTTTTATCTCATCCAGATCACTGGCTTCTATGCACTTCAGACTGACAACTTGATACCTTCGGTTCAATAAATCTATTATATGCAGTGATATTAACGAAAACATTCCTGTGATTTTAAGTCACGAGTTAAATCTACAATATTGAAAATACTACACATATAGCTTATGACGTCTTAACTCCGTTCTCTTTCCAGGAGTGTCAACCACTAGCAATATGGAACTATGAAAATTAATTAAAAGCAAACGTTCAAAATTTTTGAATTTCTTGAAACTTTTTTGATAAATACAAAAGCAGTAACATCGTATTCAAGAACAGTATGCGTTCGACTTGCGCTCTGTCGAACATTTCCCAAACATTTCTATCTATACGTTCACTTGTTTAACAACTTCGATGTTATTTTTGTCAAATACGAATTACAGAAAAATTGAGTACCGTCAACTGCCGCGTTATTCCTAATTGAAGAAAAAGTGCCACTTTTTTGTCCAATCCAAAGAGCCCAAATATAGAAAATATTCAGCAAACGTTCTCCAACGAGCTTTCACCTAAACAAGGATGCAAATAGATCAAGTTTAGCGGCCTATTCCGAGGAGCTTGTTCAAAGCTCTTCAACAGATCCATCCGCTTGGTCTCACTGGAAGCTTGTTGTATCGGCTAAATCTGAATGGCTTTAGGTGAACTTTGATATAAAGCAGTCGTTTTGGGAACACGACGAACTGTCCATCTGGCTGATGAATTCTTTTATCGAACCAGTTTTATTTTGAACCACAAACTGTCTTGCCTGGATTGTTTGAATATTTTTGTGTGAAATCTCAGGGATTGAAACAGAATTAATGGTATCTTGACGTCTCTTCGAAGTTCTGAATTCAAATCAATGACATAAAAGGTTGGGTAAGAAATCTAAATTTTTAAAAAAGCTTTGGACTAGTTGAATTGCATATCGGCTAAGACAAAAAGTTTTAATATAGCGCGTAGCTGATTATAGAATCTTGAAGACATTCAAGAAGGCTAGAGCTAATATTCATAATGTCATGCTAATGGTGGCTTAATATCCTGCTAAATGTTCTTGTGGAGGTGAGCCTCAATGTAAAGGGTTTTCAGTTAAATAAAATTATACACGGTGTCAGGCTTATTTCCTTCTGGGTCCAAAGCAAAATTTTGTAAAGCTATTAAAGTGGAACCGCAAAAAGAAAGCTTTTATCTTTAATAGAATTGATAGAACGAACTATTTGAAGAAGAAGGTTAAAAGAATTGCTTATTTTTTAAAAAGAGTGTTAGTGCTTCTTGATAGTAGTCAGTCATTTTATGGTAATAAATTTAATAAGAGTTCAATAAACAACACCACGATATTAGCTGACGATACATTATGGGAAATGTTTGAGCCGTTATTTTTTCAAACTCTTCCTTTGACAAATCAAAGAGAGTGATAATTTTTATATTTAACCCACCTTTATTTCAATATCTAATTGCTATAACCAAGGAGATGGTGGAAAGAGAATGGTTGGGGGTGGAGAGGGGAAATGACCAGACTCTTCTAGCCATTTTGATTTTTTGGCCAATTTTTGAGACAGCAAAATTCATTTGGAAACATTCGGAATCGTATCAGGCTCTGAAAATCAGAACTTCAAAGAATGCCTTAAGTTACTAAGAAAATTTAGCCTTCCTCATGAATATATTGATACTGTACTATGGATATCAAACATCGTGATACAATACCCAGACACGAACATTACTCACTTAATACAAGTTCGTCATACGCACGTGCATGGAATTAAATATTTGAATTACAGAACTTACATTAATTCACACATTAAGTGATTAAAGAAATAGAATCGA
Source organism: Araneus ventricosus (assembly GCA_013235015.1). Taxonomy (NCBI): domain Eukaryota; kingdom Metazoa; phylum Arthropoda; class Arachnida; order Araneae; family Araneidae; genus Araneus; species Araneus ventricosus. Next base: position 1,412,479 of record BGPR01000063.1, read on the forward strand.
TGGAAAAGTAGAATGAAACCCTTGTAACTATGTGTTTTGTAATATACTGTTATATATGACAACGATGGAACCGAAGGAAACGCTTTCCAGTTATTTTCTTGAAAATAATCAAATCCTTATGTAGTTTATTAGCTTATTAGTTTAACTACAAGGGTTTAACAAATTTAAAACACTTCAAATATGTTGAGTTAATTTTTGATAAATGCGCCTTTTATCTCAAAATTTAAAATTAGGAAAAATTAAATTTTCGCATATTTAGATTCGAAATATTTTTCTATCGTTATCCTTAAAGAGAAATATTTCATCTCTACTTCCGTAATCTCATAGTTTTGATTTTATTAACTTTAGAGATATTCAGCCTTTACAAAAATTGAAAAATAATATCACTAACATATAAATCATTTTAAAAAATTATGTACTTGGTTTCTCATATTCTAAACAACACAATGAAAATAGAAAGCAGAATGGTTTACTGTTTCCTTTCTTTCAGATGACCTGCGTTTGGATCATATAGTTTTGGATAATGAAACAAAGTGATTTTGTGAGATGTTTTATAGAAAGTACTGATCATGATTAACATTCTGACAATGTTTTCACTTGACACTATCCCATCCCTTTCGTGCTATTCCAAATGTACTTGCATAATCTGTTTCAGGCATTAAGAAGAAACATCGTCATAAAAAGTCCTGAAAGTCTATTCAAAACTTCCTCGTTTTTCAACTTAGGATTAATTTTTTTATAGCTATTGTGCATTTGAACTAAATAACCACAACGCTCCTTGTTTGTAAAGTTGTTCTAATTTAGTTCTATTTTATGTGCGGCTCATCTGCCATCAAACTCATTTGATTGAACGACCTTCCCGGCAATAATAGTTCCATCGCTCGCCTCAAATAAACACATTAAAGACATCTCTGATTGTTAAAGAACAGATCTGATTTCTTTCTTCTTGATGTTTTGTACCAGACTGAAAAGATCTCCATTATTCATAAGAAGTGAATTTCATCAAATTTTGATTCCCTGATTAACTGCGCAAACAAATTGTAGTTCAATTTAGTTTCAGTCGACGCACAACTGCACTTAATGTTTACAGAGTTATCCGACTAAACATCGCCTCGAAAAGCAAATATGCTTTCTACTCTTTGGTATATCTTCATAGGTAAGAAATAGAGATAATAAAACCAGCTATTCATATATATTTTCATAAGTTCTTGATTATTGCGCTAACTCCTAATATGTTTATCATTTCAAATTTCTCTAGGGTAGAGAAAATTTTTGTTTGCTTGCAGCTTGGTACACCTGCTGTTTGAGTTGTTCCCACAGGAAAAAAGTATAATGTGGTCATTTTGCCCATGTATGCGACGTCACAATTCCGGAAAATGCGAACAATCGAATATGCGTTTTGAGCGTTCTGTTCTTCGTATTAATGTGCACAATCTGCCCACAACCCACGTCTACCGACCCACCCATAGTCCACTTTGATGGACGGGAATGTGGACAAGGTGTCTTTTTGTACTAAATCGATAACGCTCTACAAATTTGTAGCTGACATTTTCTCCCTTTATTGTACTGCTTTCGAGATAAACCGCTACCCAGAATTTGCCACCAGGTGGCGCTGTAATTGTCTCATCGCTTAGCGCATACACGTTTTACTTTACCTAGACACTACTCTCATGACTATAGATGGCTTCCTTCTGAAGCTAAGAGGGAGTGGCCCTTATTTAAATGGGAACCCTGTATATTGATTACTCTTTAGGATTAAGATGATTTAATGCTTTGATTTAATTTATTTATATTTGAGACAGTTTGAATGCGATTTCAGTAGTGCGTAGTAGTTTAAATTTAATTTTCACTTTATCTCAAAAACTAGAGTGAATCTGACAAAAAGAATTCCAGATTTGGAAACAGCGCCACGAATTTTCCCTAAAATCTCTGAAATATTATTGACAAAAAATCAGCGGTGAGCAGTATAACATTTTGATTATAGAAATTATATATATATAAATCTGTTTCTTAAGATCAAAGAACATTGAAAATTAGTTTCAATTGTTAAAAATTGTTTAAAAATTAGTTTCCTTAGAACCTATAAAACAAAGAGCTCATAATTTTCTATGAAATAGTAACTGTAGGATTGGTAAGATGTATATAAATTTCAAATTAATTAACAAATTCCTTCAGAATAAATGTGCTAAACAATTTACGTTATGTTTCAGAATGATATAATTTTTTTAAAATTCAATAGAAGTTTTCAAATTAAATTTCGGAAATTTTCTAGCTTTCTATGCAGTATACTTATTACCGCCGACGGATGAAGCTTTCACTCACCCTAACACTGCGCCTTGAATCATATTTAAATCACTAAGCTAGTGAACATTTTTGCAGTAGTTTAGTGAAAAAAATGTGCGCTATACATGATTTCTTTTTTAAAATTCATTTTGACTAATTTAATAATTAATGAAATGTTTAACGTTTTGGCTTGAAGTTTCTTAATATAGACATTTTAAATAAATAGTTAAAATTTTTCAAGTTATTTTCAACAAATATTAAATTCAAAATTAAATTTTGAATTATTTTTACTATATTTTTTCCACTTTTTATAAACATTTGCTAAATGGCGGTTCGAAAATAAAAAAAAAATGCAATACATGGTTAATTTATTACTAAAATAAGATAGAACTTTAAGCAAAATCTCAGTATACGTGATATGAAATTGATATCTCATAAAATAAATTTTACATTTATATAATATCCTATGTAATATACATAAAATTAACTAATATACGTTTTATAAGACAAAGTAGTAAGTTTTAATATACTAACAAAGAGCCTGCTGTATTATATATTTGTCCTTGAATCTCGAATGCTGGCATATAATTCTCAGTTATTATATTCGTTGCACCAAACGATGTCATTTGAAAGCAAGTGTTATAATTTCGTATGTTATTCAAAAATACTTCGATTGTGTTGTAGTACCAGCGACCAATGAGAACAATGGCTCAAATGGTGCCCTCAATGGGGGCAATTTAACTTTACCATTCAAACAACACATCCCAGGTGCTTCATTCTTGAATTTTAATGCCTTGCAATTTGTGCAAACTTTATTCATACTTTCAACAACCACAACTAGATGCAAGCTATATGCAAGTTCCGAATTATACTGAAATGTAATAAGATCAAATTTTACCAATTAATTTAATCGATTTATTTGCAGGCGTAATCCATTATTGCCACGTTTTTCATTTCGATCACTATATGACAAGGATTGTCTTTTAATTCTTTAATTCTTACTCCAATTGCTTCATTTCGTGTTGTTGTGATGATTTGGTAGCATGCGACTTTGACATATGTAATCTATTTTCTTCATTTCGTTGTGCTGTTTCTTCTATTTCAATTTGTCTTTCCTCTCGTTTTCTCTTGGCTGCATTTGTACGACGACTAATATTTTGTCGCTTTGGTGGCATTTTTATCAACAGCAAATGCACAAATAGGCTTAAAATCTCACCTCTGTTCAGGGTTGCGAGATCAAAATAGAAAAATAAAGCCAAACCGTCTTTAAAAAGGCCAAATTTGAAAATTTGATTAAAGCACTCATTTCCCCCTGATTTGTTATAAGAAAATGACTATCCTTGATGCTAAGGAATCCCATTAGAATGACATATGTATAATACATTTTTATCAAACTAAAATTTAATTGAAATTAAAAAAAACATCTACAACTACAGCTTTGCAAAAAAAGAAAGAAAGAAATTCTGTTCTTGCCGGTGCAGAATGAAATGATCGAGCGAAATATATCAATTCCTGTTCTATAGTATTTTTCAATGTGATTATAATAAATTAAAAAATCTTTCATACTCATAGTAAATGACTAATAAAAAAAATCCCTTAATATAAAAATACTGATTTCAGACTCATAATAAATGGCTGATTTTCCAAAACTTGATACAAATATCAAAAATGCACTGCTCTTAGTTTCGATGTTATTTAAATAGTTGACACCCAAATCTAATATGCTGCGTCGTTCTAAATATTGTTTTTGATAGCTTTTTTTCTATCCCTTAGATTTCACATTTTTTTTTGTTAAATTACTGGAGAGAGGTATTTCAAACAATACCGAAATTACAAACATAAATGCCTTTTCTTACTTTTTTTAAATAAAAGATCTGTAATGTGATGTCCTCTTTCCATTCCTCTATCTCTCTCCTTTTTTAAAGAAAAGAAAAGAAAAAGAATATTTTACATGGAAGTTTTCGTATAAGAATTCGATCATGAAAAGAAACAAATAAAAACAGAGAAAGTGGTTCTTATATGCTGTGCTGTGACAAACATAGTTACCGTTAGAAGCTTTCTGACTAATACATTCTGAAGAAAGGTGACAGAAACTTCTTTTATTCTGAAATTATTTTGTTTGATAGCTCATTGTGGGCAATTTGAAAAGTGACATATCAATAGTTTATTTTAAAAAAATCGTTAACTTATTTATTAAAAATCTTTCTAAAAGTCATAAGCAAAAATAAAGCCAAAAAAGGCCAATATGGCAACCCTTCCTCTGATCCCGGCCGAAAAACAACCCTGTTTACAAAAAGCAACCTTGCGCCCGGTTGCGCCAATCGGTAGCCAAACATTAAAATATTATTAGGCCCCTAACTTTCTTTCTAATGGTCATGTCCTGTAGTTATTTAGTCTATAAGACACGTGCATACGAACATTGCCTTTTATATACATAGATGTACTGGCAAAAAAGGGGTCAAAAGTTTCAGTAAAAGCGTCCATAGAACTTTCGGGAAGTGAAAAATGTAGGTGCCACTTACTATAGATATAGTTTTTGACTGTTTCAGTTTTTTTTCTTCTAACTAAAATATTTTTTTCTGTCTTCTTCTTAATACAGAACACCGCTTTCTTCTCAGTTCAGCTATTCTTCCAAATTGCAGAGAGAATTAACGGCTTAATTTTATGAAACATTTTAGTATGCTTCCTGTATATAAATTATGAGGATCTATGTTGTCTACGTTTAGATGTTTTTCGTCGGCATAATTTCTTTGTTAAAATGGTAGTTCAACCAGTTAGTAGTTTCTGAATATTTTTTATTTTCTGCTTTAACAAGGACCTTGCTTTTCGTACATTTAATATTTAAAGTATTCGGAATTACAGTGAAACATTTTCAATGAGCTTAGTTATTTCACTGAAAATAATTTCCTTTTTCAAAGAAAATGGATATTTTATTGCCGTTTCTCATAATGAATACTCTAAATGTTGAAGACGCATTAGTAAAAATATATTTAAACTCTTTTGTTTATTATTTATTATTCATGTTGATGGTCAATTACAGTAAAATAATATTTAAAATCTGAGAAATATTCGGCTTCAAGAAGAGAAAGAGAAAAGGTAGAGAAAACAGCTATCACAAATCAAAATTTAAAGCTGACCTTTTCGAACAGTAATATAAAGGTGCAGTGGCGATTTTAGTAAGCAAATTTAAAATAATTATAATAAGAAGCAATTTTTCTAAATCCCTTTCGTTTTTCGTTGCAGATTCTACCTAGTGAATAAGAATTTATTGGGCTTTGTATTATTAATGTTATGTATAGCAAATAAAAAGTTGTCACAGTAAACAAATCTAACGTAACCTGTTACAGTTTACTGTGATGAATTTTATTAAGAATCACGATTCAAATGCGTTTACTTGAAAAGCACATGTCAATGAGGTTGAAATGACATAGTTTGATGTACGGTTTACATTTTTTATAATTCATTGTCTCTCTGCACACCTGCAATAAAAAAACCCGCAAATAACCATATTCTATATGGTTACTTTGGAACATAAATACAAGGAATACAGCAAGAATGATATTGAAATCATTGAACCGCTCTATCTATTTCAATGAAAGTGTATTGTCTAATGTAATACTTTAATCTTTCCCAACTGATGTACAAATATTGATGCATCAGGCTTCAGGGCAGTCATATTATTCAAGTATATTTCGAATAAATGAATTTGGGTGCATTCGAAAAGATAGTTGTCCTGCTATTTGAGAGGAGGCTCAAATCAAATTTCGTTTAACAAAAATTGATAAACTGCTCAATCTAAATTCAAATTACTGAACTGTTACTTCCGAAGAAAGTGCCATTTATAGGAGAATTTAATAAATACTGAACAAGGTTAATACAATTTCAATATCACTAATAAAAATTTTATATAGATACTAGGTATCAAAAGGTTAATTTCCTTCTAATAATTTCATATCCCTCAAAGAAGGATTGTCGAATCATATACTAGAACATTTTAGCGGATAATTCTATAGAATGTCGAATGGAATAGTGGCTTAAAGGACGCCGGATCATCCAATTAGCGCCTTCAAAATCTCTCTTCATCGTGACCATGAATTGTGACAGTATTTCCAAAGAAATCTATGATTAATGAACCCTTCATCATTAAAAATAGCATTGTGTCACTCCTCACAAAGAGGGGGCAGTGGCTGATATTACAGATATGCTGAATAACTATTAATTCATCACTTTTTCCTCTTTTTAGTTGTGAGCTTTTCCTGGGGAAAAAATCCCCTTTTCTGCATCTTTGAAGAAAATGTTTCTTCTTTCGACTCAGACTCAGAACAAAAGATTACAAGCTTTTTTCGTTTTATCATTTGATAATGAACAACTTTTCCTCCGAATAATATAAAAATCATTTAGAATAGTTTCTCTCTGCTTCCAGTTTTTTTAATGAAAAGCTCCAAAGATTACTTTGGTCCTCTCGAACAATGGTTCAAAGAACAGGATTTGAAACTCTTAGAGACTCCGAGAAGATGCAGCGCCTCATCAAAGAGAATTGTAAAAGATATTCTTGGAGAGAGAATGAGCGAGAAAGTGAGAGGAAAAAAATTGAAAGCTGGCATTATCACTGGAGGGTGTTTTCTCGGTCATTATCGAAAGATGTATTACCGAGTTTTATTTATTTATTTTTTTAAAGTTTTTTCTTCGGTCTTGTGTGTTTCTTGAGAAACGCGCGTTTCTTAAATTGAGAACACTAGTCTTATGAATCTACTGCTGATCCGTGGAATATTTCTTTGCTGTTTACTGGAAAGCAAGCAAACAAAAAAGGACTTTGAAACTTCAAATCGATATTTTTTGAGAAGATCGTAATTTATAAATCGAACATATGGCTTATACTTGCTATAAAAATGAAAAATAAACTTTTGTTCTGAAAATATTTCTGACTGTACTTTTTAATAAACTAAAAAGACGTGAGAAGTTCAATGATCTTCTATCCGTTTTCATCGACAAAATGAATGTTTTTAGTGAGAGCCTCAGGAAACTCTATAGCGTTTAAGAAATCAAAAGTTTAATTTTCTTTTAATCAAAATATTTTCGTTACTGAAGAATTTAATGTTATTTATTCACATCTAAGACATCGCATATTAAAACACAGGTATCCAGCATAGACCGAATACCGTTATTGCCAGATAAGAGAGATTCTTCTGTATATTATGAACCTATTTGTGAATTATCGTTTGATGAGTAAGCGCATTGTAAGGGATCGACTTAAAGAAAGAATATGACTTGAAAAGATTTTAACACAAGGACTGCTTTATACAATCCAGTTCACTTCTTACTTATTAGATATTTTTTAGTCTTAAAAGTTATTAAAAAACGTTTCAGATGTCAGCATTTTTAGTCACATGATAACAGTGTGCTCAAATACTAACACCTGATATGAGCAAAACTTAATATTTTGCAGGAAAGGAGATGCTCAGACAGAATTCTACACTTGAAACTGATGCTTTTTGTCAGGGTCTTTGTTAGGTTTAGAAATGGCATCTGTAAAAAATCTAAAGGCTTATTCTGCCAGTTCGACAAAGGTAAAATGCCTCACACGTGTTTAGGTTATTTTCTTACTTTACCTCCTAAATTCTCTTGGTTTTCTAGACATGATTCTCATATAAGTAACACAGAGATTGTTCCATTACATTGTGCTATTATTCCTCTCTAGTGAGAAACCCAGAAACAAATAGGAAAGAATTCCATAAACAGATGCGTATTTTATCTCAAGACCCTTTATCTCTGCAAGTGAAAAACACGAGAAAAGGAAATGTTTGGACGGAAGAAAAGGCAGAGTCAATCTGCTATTTTTGTTACTTTGATGTCTTTCACATCCGTAACTGAACATCATTTTGCTCTTCACCGTGTCTAAAGCCGTTAAACTTCGAGAATAATCGCCTGCGGATCTACGATAAGGGGATCAACTCTTACAGTTTGGTCGACTTTTCCTCTCCCACATCTCCAAAACCCACAAAAACATTTTCAAGAAAGAGAACCGATCAATATCTCAAGGAATAAAAGAAAGGGTAAGACGTTGGGGAAGAGAGAAAAAACAGGGAGGGAATTTAAAAAATAGGAAAAGCAAGAGAGAAAAAAAAATCAGTCACTATAATCGAAAAATACCTCCACGGGCACGGGGCGATATATTTGTAAAGGCTGGGGAAAATCAATGTCACGAACTCATACCGCATGACCGATAAGGATGTTGTATGTCATAAAGCCACTCTCCTTTCTCTATTTCACCGACAACGCCTAGTGAGAGATAGATCCGTCAAAACTTTACGCTTCCTCTGCTCCTGCGCTCAGACTTGCCGACTGCTATCGGAAAAATTCAGTTGTTGATCACTGTATCAAGGTAAAAGGAAAGTCTGTCACACTTTGGGGTGAACCTTTTTGATAGAAGGAAACCATTTTTCAAACCAGAAACCTGTGGAATGGATTGCGTTAGAATCTTGTCTGCTTGATGAACTGCCTTCATCATTATGACTTTCGAACTTTTCCATTCGGTATGGCTTGATTCTCAGTTGAAATTTTAAGAGAAATTTAAGTTTTCTGTAGAATATAATTCGACTTTCGGATTTCATGCCCAAATTTTCCCTTTTACTATTTCATAAAAAATTGGAGTCGGAAACTGTACTTATTTAAGTCACAAGACTTCGGATTTAGAAAGTTCAATAAGTAATAGCAATTGATATACTTAAATAATTTATCCATTTATTCACAGAAATAGTTGAGTAGTAAAGTACTAACTCATTGGCCTACTGCATCAAACGGAGCTGCGGTGGCTTTGGGGCAGAGTCTCGATTTCGTGACCGAATTCGAGACCCAGTTCCACGGATGGTCTGCCGCGAGTAGAGCATGGAGTCCATCGAGGGTTAAGCGTCCTGTCGCTTGTATGATAATAAGGACGTTTGGAGAGAGGTGGGATTTAGGGGTCGTCCTCGGGATCTGATAACGTTTCGGAATCATGCTGTCTAACCAAAATAGCCTTTGCATAGCTGCTAAACTGGAAGTTAATATAATTGAAAGTCAACCTAAATAACATTAATTAGAAACAAGTTTTTTTAAACCAGATTTTAAAAAATAATAAGAGTCGTAAATATGATTATATTATTTGTAAGAATGTTGTAAACAAACTTCTAGAATTTATGATAGATCTCTTTTTGAGATAAGTTGTCTTTTAACCTCTGTGAATTTGGTCTTTGTCTTAACAGTCAGATTCGTTTCATTATATTTCTTGTAAGTCGATGGAAATTTTCAAGTTGATTGAATTGCTTTTCTTGAAAAAAACATTTCGGATTCGTCCTAAATTTACGAAAATATATCTTTCACATTTTGTGGTTCAATTGAAATGGTTACGATTCATCTTTCTTCCTAAAAAACACATAAGACAGAAGAAATGAATAAGCTTTTTCTCTCATGGAAATATTTTAAAGCTTTTATATATTGTCGTGTGAAAATTTGCGAGAACAGAATTCGAGAGTTATTTCGAGATTTTATTTCACTCATTTTTAATAAAATATTTTTTAAGATGTCATGTAATGAAAGGTGCAATCCATCTAATTGAACTGCAAACGATTGCAGAATACAGATTTGGAACTTTTAAACTCTTCGGTTGTTATAAGGAAATGAAAGTTCTTTTTTTACTTATAGTGATTCATTCATTAATTTTTAATTATTGATAAATGGATGGCATTCCGAAAAATTCCAGTAGCATTCTCATTAGACCTGTGGCAAATAAATAATACACTTGACCTTTGAGAAAATCCCACAGACAGAAATCACAAGGATTCAGATCTGGTGATCCGGCTGGCCATGTAGTTGGGCACTTCCCGGTTTCTTCGAACTTTTAACTGCCTTTACGGTCATGTGTCCTCTCCTTATAGGTTTCATCCGCCGAGAAGCACGGAGTGCTGCCGAAAGATCGCTATTATTCTGATAAATACCAGTTTTACGATTAACGGGAGTTCCTTCTGGTCTACCGGCATGATCACTGCATGCACAATACGTATAGCAAATGTACATTTCTTGCTCATTTGCATGTGGTTTTAGCCTCAAAGCGCCATCTATTGGCGACATTTCAGATTATTTTATTTTTCGACGTAAACTGACCGCATGATCTACATAACAAATATTTGAAGTTTCAGTCGCATCGTTTCAGTAGAACCGGAGCGACCAACCTCTTAATAACGCCAGTTTAACTTTAAACACTCCGTATTTTTATGGTCATTTTATTTTTACTCGTTTCGATTATCTACTTTTCGTTGAATAAATTTATGTGGTTGCACCTAGTGCAGAAAAAATAGAGCGATTGCATTTATTACTTAACCCTTTAATTACTAACGTGACATATACGTTAGGGTGGATCGCTCTTCTATGGAGAAAAAAAATTATTATTAATCAAAACCTACCTATGCGGGAAAGATGTTCTATGGTATGGAGATTAAGAGAAAAATAATAAAACAATTTAAATTCTAAATTTAATACTACCGAAAGGGGGTTGAATTTTCAAAAAAATGGAAAAATACTTAATTTTGATTATTGATTATACGATTTTAGATTCGAAATAATTGTTTTTTTTTGCAATATAAATAAACAAAAGTGATGATTAATGAATAGTGAGTAGTATAATGTACATTGCAACATTTTATGACTCAGATCCCCCTCCCCACACCGTCAAATCAGTCCGGTTAAACAACTAGAGCAGTAGGCAATGACTTTGCGTGCTTTCAGAATTCTTCGAAGGGCTAATTCCCTTATGTGATCTCTGTCGTCAGCTAGCATTGATATCAGGACATTTTCTGGATGGCCAAAAAATCAGTTTCTTTTAATAGCAAGGTCTATGACATCCTTCAAATCATTCGAGACATAACGCGAAGAACGATTGATTGATGCAAATGCTGTGCCTCATAAATTATGGTTTCGTTTTGATCTTGAACCAAATAGACGCATAGACTATTGTAATGAATGTCGTTAATGTCAATAAAGCCTCGGATGAATTTTCGTGAGCTACATTGAACCTGAGAATTCTGTTCGCGATTCTAAGCCACCTTGAGTGGCAAACTTTTAAAGGATTTATCTTCGACAGACTTTCTCTGCAATGTCAGCAGTTTATGACTTCACAAATTTCCATTAAGTACAGTTGATCAGTACTTAAGTCTTTCTTGTTAGTCACTTCACATAGCGTGTTTTCTATATTCGTGGATGAAACTACAGATAGCTTCTCGCATCCGACCAACGATTTTCTTATTTCGCCAGTCAGGCTTCTGGGCCCAATTGTGGTTTTATCCACGTGCGCGAAAAGATGACGTAGTGGAAGCTCGTTGGCGTGTAACTGGCACACGAACCATTGTAGTGGACGATTCAGGATCAGTTCCATGTTACGTATAATACCTCCTTTGACACCTGTGTAGACAGATGTTCCGTCGCAACCAACTTTGTTACATCCATGTCATTGTCAACGCATGACAAAATAACCATATATGTCATTTCCAATAATTTGCGCTCTCCCGAAATTTACAAGCACGTGGCCGATGTACTCAGAACCATGTTCTTTTACCAAGCTTATGTGTTCTTCTATTATGACTTTTCTTCTGTTGTCTTCCATTGATAGAGTCCTGTCTTTTCGCCCATCGAAGTATAAGCCAAACTGGTCATGGTCATAATCTTTTATGACCTGAGACAATAGAGTGGTTCTTGCCTTTGTTCTCCCACGCCGAATTTTATTTCTATCAACAACGTTCAAAACATGCTTTCTGAGATAATGCCCAGATCTTGAAGAGCAGCTGACACGATGGCAGCGCCTGCTCGGTCGGAAATACCAAATCGGTCCGATGTTCTAACTGCAGCTAAAACTTTTGCCACTACAGGTAGTCCTGTGTGCACCCAACCGGCACAGTTGCTGTCATGGCATCAGGCACGGGGACACGGGGCGGCGTTCTTTCACTACAGGTGTGATTGTGGGGAAGATTCCATGAAGTACCACTTCCGACTTATGGAGGTGTGGGAGGATAAAGCAGGAGACAGGAAAAAGATGGGATTGCCTACTGCTCTAGTTGTTTAGCCGGACTGATTTGACGGTGTGGGGAGGGGGAGCTGAGTCATAAAATATTGCAATGTACATTATACTACTCATTACTCATTAATCATCACTTTTGGTTATTTATATTGCAAAAAAAAATATTTCGAATATAAAATCGTATAATCAATAATCAAAATCAAGTATTTTTCTATTTTTTTTCGAAAATTCAACCCCCTTTCGGTAGTATTAAATTTTGAATTTAAATTTTTTTATTATTTTTCTCTTAATCTCCATACCACAGAACATCTTTTCCGCATAGGTAGGTTTTAATTAATAATAATTTTTTTAAAAAAATTGTATAATCAAAATTAGGTATTTTTCCATTTTTTTCAAAACTTCAACCCCCTTGCGGCGGTTCTTAACCTAAAATTTAATTTTTTATTTTATTTTTCCATTTATATATATACCATAGAACATCTTTTCTGTATAGGTAGGATTTAAAACTCTGAAAAAAAATTTTTCGATCCACCCTAATATACGTTTCATTCACATTTTTAAATTACTACCGCGCTAAAAATTCCTTTGAAACTCATTGTAATATGTTTTAGAACAAAAAAAAGTGTGCACCTTTCAACTTTAATCACCTAGATGGCGTAGATTTTCTCTCCAAAAGCCATTGTTTACTGAGGACTTTTCTTCTGTGCATGCATGCTCGATAGTATTGATCTATTGGTAAACAATACGCATTTTTTGCAATAATATTGATGAAATATTGTAAATATATAAATAAGTTTTCACAATAACTAATAATAATTATATTTTATGCATAAAAATGTAATTTTTTTTTGGTTATGGGACTATTATTTCTATCCTTTGGTTTAAAATTCACTCGGAGAAAAAAACTCCAAACAATCAGTTTAGCGCATTTGAAAAACATTATCTTAATTTGCATAGAAAATTGGATAAGTTAAAAAAATCTGTAGTCAATGAGTTAAGCTTTTATTTTCTATTTATGCCTGTTGTGGCATTATAAGTAAGAAGCAAGACTTTCTGAATTATTGAAGAAATTGGTGTTTTATTCTCATTATTTTCACTGTCATGCTACAGACTCTCATAAATATTGAGCAATTTGTTTAATTACTTTCCCTTACACAGTTTCAAAGTGAAACATGAATAAAATGCGTTTAAGGAAACTACAGATATACTATGTTGTAAAAGGCACTTGAAGACTACAATTACTATTGATCCATGAGATCCTTCAATCTTTTCTAGTGTTGCACTTAAATGCATGTTATTCAGCAAAGTATTAGTTTTAAGAGGTATTCCATTTATAAAAAAGCACTTTACATCCTAGGTATGCATTCCGCTAAAAATAAGAAATCAATTCTAACCTTCGTTCTATCAATAGCTGGGAAAAGTGTTTATGTTCCGTGAAACCTAAACAGAATATTCCAGCTATTTTCATACACTGCCTATGGAGCGCATCATCATGGCGTTTCTATGGACATATCTATGACACCCATTTTAGATATTACCATTCAACATTTTTCGCCTTTCAGCCTGGAGTCGAGAATGTCACTCCCGATTTCAAATGCTGGCCGCAGCAACATTAGTGCTTCAGCTATTCTTCGCATAAGGGGAGAAACACGTGCGTGGGCACTCAGTGCACAGTGTGAACTGATGTTTTTTATGCACCAGGAACTGAAAAAGTTGTTTTATTATCTGCCACAAATGTCAAAAGACTCCTCTTGTGTGTGAGTTTTCGATTTCCATTCTAAATTATTGGCATAGAAATTTTATAACTGAAAGAAATGCTGTTCATTGTCGTGAATTTTATTTCAGAAATGCTTGGAATGCATTGATGTTGTTTTGTTAGGATACGTACACAGATGAAAAAAAATATCCTTATGAAACTGAACAATATGTTATAGAAATAATGCTTTCTAGTTTTCAAAATTTAGTAGCAAGTAATATCAATCATAAAATATCTTGTTTATAATTTACAACTCTTACTAGAGACATACTTATTGTTTATTCATTAGCGCATTTTTAAACCGTTCCTAGGGAATCGTGATCAGACAGTGGGGACAGCATTAAAACCATTCTTCGAACTTACGGCGCTAGGATGTTTCAGTCTCAACCCATTGAAACTCTTCGCATACGACAGATTCAGGGCAGTATCGAGACTTACAATAGTTATAAAGGGAACTTAATTATGCTACATGGGATAGTAAAGAACAGCTGCGTTTTCAGCTTTTACGCTATCACTACGAAATTTGTTGCCCACCATAAATAGTTACAAACGTTTCGAACAATCAAGTCTGATTTTATTGATCAAATAATGCTAATAACTGTTAAGAAAGCTGAAATATCGATAAACTTAAGATACAAATCAGTGATTTAAACAATATTTCGGTATTACTAAAGATACAATAGATGAATAGCACAGAATAATCTTCTCAGGATGAATTGGATAGCTTTGAAAATGTTATAAAAAATTTTTATGAAAAATGTTCACACTTTTTTCTCACAGAAATCATTTTCATTTTATTTTTCTTAGTATTACATTCATACATAAATGGAATCAGAATTGAAAGCCTCTTTTCATGTATTAGTGTGAACTTTATCTTCATTACATACTTCTTTCTCTCTTTCTGAATTTTTTTCTTTCATCAATTCCAAAATATTCTCAGAGCTATTTCGAACTACCGCTTGTCAAGCACCTATTCAATAGGTAATACGCATCTATTATAATTGTTTGACGCTAGCTGAATTGTAATGTGCTCTCAGTTTCTTGATTTAGGTTTTAGCAACAGAAAATGTTTTTTAAAAAGTTTAATGTTTCTGAATATGTCTCTTCGGTGCTATAGCAAACAGCAAGGACATTATGTTTAAAAAATAAATGTATAAGATTATACTACATAAATCTTCTTTACGGCAAAGATATCAGCAATAGAATGTTTGACGCAACACATCATTTGATGTCTAGAATAATCATCTCATGAATTGAAATGATTCTGCATAAAACCTGCTAATTGAATACAATGAGAACTCAAAAATACTTGCTCTGAGAATCATGCCATGATAATTAGAATATCATTCGAGAGGGCGATAAAAAACTCGATCTTGAGTGAAAGATTCAATCAATATTGGTAGTTTGCCTCTTTAGCTCGGTTTCATTATCAAGACTCCATTCCACAGAAAGGCGTGAAACATGGGCTTGGTGATGAGTACCTGCCGTCATTTAACTGAGGTTTAAGCTCTCGTATAACTTCAGACAGCAACAATGCTGATCATCTATTTCTTTTACTTTGTTCCTGAAACGTTGATTTTCGGAATTTCCTTAGGAGAACTTGAATTAAAAAATTTAATGGTGTTAACTTATTCTTTAAAAATCGTTTCTTGTTCATATTTTTTTATTATAATTAGAACTTTCAAATCAGACCTTTCAAGATACGATGTATTTAAGCCACAATATAGGATGCTAGCAAACATTTTTCTTAAAGATTTTTATATTATAGGAGTTTTCTTCAAGCAACAAATGCTCACAAATATTTTAAAATGGCATAAATATCTCTCAAAAGAGAACGAATTTCAACAAAACTCTATTTTTAGGATGAACAAATTCCTTGGCGTACATGCAATAGGATATCACATATGTGTATATAATTAAACAATCCATGGTATTTTTCAATAAAAAATGAAAAATATATCTCACAGTGAAATGTTCAATAAAACAATTTAACCTTAAAGAACAAAAATTATGATGAATTTTACCACACAAGGAAACACATAATCTCAAATCTGTTTATTTTCCTACTTGGCTGCGAGGATGTTGATATACATAGCCACTTTGGATTGGCAAAAATTGAAGCAGGGTAAATTAGATTGCAGATAAAAAGCTGATATTTACTTGAAAGTTAATAAAAGGTGAGGAAATGAAGGTCATGTGAAATAATCATAAGTGAAATCAAAACAACTAACTCTTATACATGTGGTATTAGGATGACAACTTTCTTTCTTTGTAACTTCTTATTCATTCATTCATTCTTATGTATTCTAGGTACATTAGTCAATCTGGAAATGCAACGCTTATAAACGGTATTAAACCCTATAATACTCTGGCGAATGAATTCGGAAGTACAATGACCGATGAAAATCGTTACAAAAAGGTTAAATCGCAAATTTAGTAAAACAAACGATTTGACTTTATTTCATACGAACGTCCTCTTTTGAAGCAGTACAAGAGTTCGTGGGAACTAAATTTGTGACAAATTTTCTTTGTTTACCTTGATAACCCTATTAAAATTTATGCTGATTGCATTGTAAGATTACCATGACATTTGGGTGGTATTGAAAAAGTTTTGGGGAACAAATTTCTACAGTCTATACTGAAGTCGTATGACGAGAACGACAAGTGAGAGATAATTTTCTCTACAAATAAAAATGAAAACATTTCATTCAAGACCAAAATTAGCATGCACCAAACCACATGTTAGACCTGACAATAAGGTCGTCATTCTGGTGGATTGGTCTCCTCCCAGCCGGTCTGTTCTACGCCTTACACCCATTTCAGGTAGGATCTGTCGGTATGGGGTTTTTAGACCATTTCGAGCAGGATTCGAATCTTCCAAACGTCAAATCAAGCTCTGCCGTCGGATCACTGAGATTACTCACAAGAACTCAGAGTTGAAATTTTTCATAGAATCGACGTCATCGTTGAGACCTTCATGTTCTTGAGAGGCATAGCTATAAATATTCTGCTTTTCAGTATTTTGATCTGGATTGGACCATGAATTCAGTGAATTATTTCAGTACATTTGAGTTTGTAGAAAATTATTTTAGACAATAAGGAGGGATTTAGAACAGTGCATTGTCTTATAACATTTTTTTTTTAAATCGGAGACTGTAAAAACTCTTATACATACTATTTATTACTCCTTTCTAAATTGATACTATCGTCTACTTTAAGAGAGAAATAATTATAAAAGACCTAACTGAGTTTCAGAGCGGTTTCAATAGATGTTATCTAACTTAAAATATTTCAAGACGGTTAGTCTCGAACCATGAGGTGTTGGAAGTTAGAACTTAATTTGCTCATGCAAATCTTAGAATGATTTCTAAAATGCAAGAGTTGGAACGATTTCTAAGGGTCCTTCATGTAAGGCGGAGTAAGTAGATACCAATTTTACATTGAAATTTATTCTGAATTTGAACTTTGTTGCTAATAAAATTGACCTCTTTTATACTATTATAATTCTTAATATCATTATTTCGTGGTGAAATATGATTGCGTTAAAAGATTTGAGTCCGATGGATCGCAGTTTAAGCAGGTTTTATTTACAGCATAGTCTATCACATGTGAAAAGCAGAATCACAGTGAAGATCAAATGAAATTCACTTATATTTATAAACTTTACAGAGGCTTGAAAAGAATGAAAAGCAATCAATAGAGATTTTAATGAGACAGTGAAACAGGGAATAGAAATTATTAATAAGACAACCAATCAACTCTATTTAAAATGACGTGACGGTTCTGAAACTTGGTGATGTAATGTACGAATACTCTACTCTAAAAATGATATATCGGTGTGATCAGTAAATAATTTTACGCTTTAAACTGGTATATAAAAAATATTGAAACTGATCACTTGTTTAAGTGTAAAAATTAATCTATAAATAGGTAGTCACATGCATCTAAATTTTAAAATAGTAAAGAAGAGAAAAAAAATAACATATCAGAAAATATTTTTTTATTTAACAATATTATAGGGTTAGTTTCGTGGTACGTGTGTCAAAGACTTCATTCACCAGTTCTACAAAATTAGCTTTCGGTAATTTTTCCTAATTTTGTCTTTACGCCTCGAAATACTGATTAGATTTACTGTTGGACATGCGATGTAATGAAGAGAGCTTAAGTTACTGTAGCTGATTATCGAATGCATTATTAATTGTGAACAGGTGAAATATGACTTACGCGTTCTTTAAAAATTAATGGTATGGCTCACTCTGATTGAATTTTGGGCTTAAATATATTGCAAACTTTTTTGTAAAGTTTGTGTTGAAAGATTGTAGCAGTACCCGATTCCTCATATCCTACACTGGTGAGCAAAAATTGAGCACCGTTTTGTAAAATGCGAGAAATTTGAAATTAATACGAAAACTATGATTCGACATCAATGTTGGAGAATCATGTAACATTCAATAGAGTATCGTGCACATTTTACAATTGAGATTCAGTCATGAGGGTATTTGGGGAACCAACCAGAAACTAATGAAGACGAAAATAGATTTCGGCTCACCCCGTTTCACAAGAAACTGATATAGATTTGAAACTACATTAATTTGTTTTGTTTACTATGCGCATTGCTTACATGCATTTTCGTAAAATTATCATGGATATTCGGAAGATATAAATGTTTCTTTAAAAAATCCCAAATTTCCCTCATATTTTTTGTATAACATGCAGAGCTTACATCCAAATTATTCGAAACTTATGAAACACTTGGCAATGTATTACAGAAGCAATGTATTAAAATTTAAAGTGAATGCGTTGAATATGAGAGGAAATATGTGTATTTGTACTAAATATATTTTTACTGTGCATGTGTGGGACGTAGCCTAATTTTTCTTTTATAACTTCAAAGCCAGATATATAGAGAAACTAATACAAAACTTCCAGTTGAATACCGTTAAAATTCAGAAAAATTTTGGCATTTCAGTGAGGTGAATTTAAATTTCTCTTTGAGAGAATCTAAGTGATAAGGGGTTTTCCTCGGTATATTTGTAAATTAAATACAGTGGAACCTCGCTTAAAGAGTATAATTCGTTCCAGAATCTTACTCGTAATGCGAAACACTCGTTAAGCGAAACATTTTAATCATATTAACTATTGTAAAATACGATAATGCTCTCCAAGCCGAAAAATACACAAAAAATTTTGTGAATAATGTTTATTCAAGGAAAATTATGTATAAGATATTTACAAAGAAAATTGTATATCTAACGCAGAATTATGTATAACATTGTTACGGAGCGTGAATCATCTTCATTGTTTCTTCTATCGAAAAATGAACCTACCTAGAATGCGAAATAGATTTACAGAAAAAAAATCGAAATAATTATTTATTTATAATACATACCTCATTCTTTTTTAATATAAAGCTGTCTAGAGACATTTGTATTTTCTGACACTTCAAAAAATGACGATAATGCACACAGCATTATCATTAAATAAATTTGAAGCGCGCATACCACTGCCTGGTTACGGTTATGCTTCTCAATGTGTGCTTCAACAGTTTTCCGTGCTTTCAGCATTTCTCTTATAGAGCCAGAAGATCGTTGCTTTGCTATTACATCCTCCTTCTCTGATAACTCTCCTCCACAACTTCTTGCTGTGAAACACAAGGAAATTCCTTTAGGTCTTCGGTGGTCAGCTCTTGGCTGTACCTTAGCCCACCGATATCATTCTTATCCACCTCCAGTCCCATGATCTTAGACAAAGACACAATGTCTTTGACTAGAGGCTCCACAGATACAGTGTGTCCGTAAAGTCATGGTGCACTTTTGACCGGTCACAGGAAAGCAACGAAACGAATAGACAGGTGACATCTTCACCAAATAAAAGGAAAACTCTCTAGGTTTGCATACCTGTTCAGCGCAGTTCGATGTTGGCTCCATTTGTTGCCCTACACACATCTAAACGCTAGTCCAGTTCTTCCCACACACAGGTAAGGACGTCTGGTGTAACAGAGTGAATAACGTCCGTGATTGTCTGTTTTAAATTATTAATGTCTTTGATACGTTCACTGTACACATGTTGCTTCACATAACCCCACAAGTAAAAGTCCAATGGCGTTAGGTCCAGGGATCGTGATGGCCATGCCATGACAGCACCCCTGCCTATCCACCACTGGGGGAATGTTGTATCCAGAAACTCACGAACAATGTTGCCGTAGTGTGGAGGAGCGTTCTAAGATTCAAAGTTTAAAATATTATAAATTTATAATCAGTTTGTGCAAGAACCCTCATCATCTAGCTTTTCTTAAAGAAAAATTGAAATTCTCCTCACCGAAATGCCGATATCTTTCTGAATTTTAACGCTATTCATCTGGAATTTTTATATAAGTTGCTTTATATATCTGGATTTGAAGTTATGAAAGAAAAATTAGCTACGACTTGCACATGCACAGTAAAGAATTATTTAATACAAATACTGATATTTCCTCTAATACTCATCGTTTTTACTTCAAATTTTATTAAGATACTTCTTCAACATATTGTCGAGTGTTCTGTAAGTTTCGTATAATTTGAATCAAAATTCTGCAGGTTATAAGCAAAAAATACGAGGGAAAAATTTGGGATTTTTTAAAGAAACCTTTATATCTTCCCGAATATCCAAGATATTTGTACGAAAATGTTTGTAAGCAATGTGCATAGCAAACAAAACCATTAATGAAAGTTTCAAATCATTATCACCTTCTAGTGAAACGGGGTGAGCCGAAATTCCTTTTCGTCTTCATCAATATCTGGTTGGTTCCATAAATGTCCTTATGAGTGAACCTCCAGTGTGAAACGTGTATGAAACTTGATTGCATGTAACACGATTCTCCACAACTGATTTCGAGTCATAGTTTTCGCATAAATTGCAAATTTCTCGCATTTTACGAAACGTGTGTGTAGTATCCGTTTGCCCCTGATCAAGTTTGGACACTGGGCAACAGGGCACCCCCTTAAAACTTTCTTGTAAGAAACAAAACTATTGAAATTAAATCTGCTTTGAATAATATTTTAAGTTATCTATTTATTTTCAGTGTTATTTAAATGTTATAATCATTTGAACAGTTTGAATGGAGTGGTATCTGAAGTGGTAAGCAAAACAAATTTTGGGTGGGAAGAAATATCCAGTGCATGTGGTTTGGAAATTCCCTTTTTCCATATTTAAAAAAAAATCATAGGGAGTCAGTGGCAAGATGCCTGTGTTCCTTACCTTGCTATTTACATTTCCTGCAGAAAATGACTGAGAAACATCTACTTGTTAGTCTGTAAGGTAAAAGATTTGTTACACATCCATGTCAATCTTCTTATAAATATTTCTCTTATATGTCATCTCTTCTAGTGGTAGTTTAATTGTTAGAAATATTTTACATGTGAACTTAACTTTTCATTAGTTTTATTAAAGTCAATCAATAAGATATGCAATCAAGCATAAACATGGATTGAATTACAAAAGCCGCATTCCTCTTTCAGAACTCTTCGTATAATTAAAATATTAAAACTTTTTACCTCTTAAAAGATATCTTAATTAAAAAATCCATTTTAATTTTTTAAAATTATTTGTGCCTTAGAATCATAATATTAGCTATGTGCATGTAATCAGAAATGTTTTAATACACCATTAAGATAATATCTATAAACGTCTTAATTCTTTCTTTCGTCATAAATTAGAACTATTAGCGAAAGTGATAACAAAATGATAGGAATAAATCATCAGTTTCATCCATCATCTATTTTTTGACAAGTATAGCAAGGAAAAAATATTAAAACGAAGAAGATAAAAATTTTTAAGGTATTTTTAAAACGATGTTTCCGGAGAAAAATTTCACTTAGTGTTCCCTTCACTTTCAACTTCGTAAATGGTTCTCATCCAACTTATCTTTTATAATCTACGAAAGGTAGACGGCTCTGTTATTTTAATGTAATGCTTATAATTTTCACAGTATTTCTTTGAATATTTTCTGATTTTTTTATGATTCAATTCGAATATCTGGAACAACGTTGGATAGTTTAAAGATTTCCATTACTGAGTAATTAAAGCATATTAATGATTGATAAATTAGAAGATACATTCATTATTACAATCATTATACATCACAATTATTCAGAAGTGAACTTATGAACGTGCCTGGATTACTTTCCGGCTCCAATTCAAAGTGCACGCATCAAATCTGCAAACTGTGTCTGATTTGAAAGATGTCATGTCATGTCACATGTCAATGTCAGATTCAACAGATTCCTCTTCATTGTACGTGCTGCAGTACTATCCACCCTCTGCCGCATGCGAAGTGTCTCATGTCTGAGGGCGGATACGTCGAAATTTATGAAATATAAACAAATTTGTATTACTATTGCTTCTCTGTCTTTCATTAGTTGTTGTCTCTATTTCCTTCGTCTCCCCCTAATGCCGTATTTTTCGCACGAAAAATATCGTTCCAACCCCATTTTAAGTTTTTTACTGTACTTAATTTCCGCGAAAAAAGCATGTGTTGATATTTGAAAATTTCGAACTTTTGTCACAGTAACCGTAACTGTGTCTGCCAGTCTGCAAAGCAATGAGTCTACTGCGTAGCGTCATGGCAGAATCGATGCCGAGTCCGAATTTTAAAATTGTTTTTTCGAAGGATATTCTTCAAATTTCCCAAGTCTTCCTCACCAGACTGCTGATTATAACTTGTGGAAAAGGTATTTAGAAAGGTCAGTATAGAAATATTTATTTATTCTTCCCTTAAATCACTAGAATATGTTTTAACTCTGCATGTTGATAAGCCTAACTCAATGATTCATATTGATATTAAAGCTACTTGATAATACTAATTTCGAATGCATTTAATCACTTTAGGGAGTCATTTAAAATTGCTGTTCAATCATTACATTAATACAATGTTTTTATTTAATAGCTAAGTTGAATCGTAAATGTATGAAAATTTAATCGAATGCTGCCAGCAGGATTGTTTACTAACAAATGTTTCATAAGTATTTAAAAAGTTTTAAAAGAGTTTCTGAAAGATATTTAACCTTTCATTTTACATAAAATAAAAACTGTTTTTAAAAAATTCATTAATGTTTTAAAATGTCATCCATGTATTGTTTTTTAAGCATTTATTAAAAGTTCAAAATATAGACACATTGTTTTCTTTTTGAATACTGAGTCTCCCAAGATTTTATTCATTTTTAATAATAGACAGAAGAAATAAATATATTACTAGCCGCCTACGGCGACCAGCTGGTCCGCCATTTTTACAATAGTAAAACTAAATTTAAGAGATTAATAACTGACCCAAGGTAACTTAATATCGGTTAAGTATTAAAACTCAAAAAATCCATATAATTTTCAATTCAAAACAAAATATACGTGCTAGGATAATTGCTACTCTCTGTCTATAAAAGAAAATTAAGAAACCTATGAAATATTCATACATCTGATTAATCATTATCTCTTCAGAATAAAACATGCAAAGCAAACTTCAGAAACATACATTAACTTTCAATAGCTTAACATGCAACATATGATTGAATCATTATCATTCTCAGTGCAAACAAAATATACATGCTAGGATAATTACTACTCTCTGTGTATAAAAAGATTTGTACACCCATGCATAAAAAATTAAGCACCTCTCTGCGTAATAAAACACGCATACATCTAATAAATAATTATCTCTGCAGAATAAAACATGCAAAGTAAACTTCAAAAACAAGCATTGCGTTTCAATAGCTACAGTATAACATTAACATGTTGAATAATTATCATTCTCAGTGCAAAACAAAATATATATGATAGGATAATTACTACTCTCTGTGTATAAAAAAAATTGTACACCCATGCATAAAAAAATTAAGCACCTATGAAACATGCATACATCTGATTAATTATTATCTCTGCAGAATACAACATGCAAAGCAAACTTCAGAAACATACACTAACTTCCAATAGCTTAGCATGCAACATATGATTGGATAATTATCATTATCAGTTCAAAACAAAATATACATGCTGGGATAATTACTACTCTGTGTATAAAAAAATCTGTATACCCATGCATAAAAAGAATTAAGCACCTCTCTTCTGAAGAAAACATGCATACATATAATCAATAATTATCTCTGCAGAATAAAACATGCAAAGTAAACTTCAAAAACATACATTACGTTTCAATAGCTGCAGTATAACATTAAAATATTGGCTAAACAATACTAAAACAGCTATGGAAAAAAGATGAGCAAACAGAACAAAAAATCATTACTACAAAGCATCTGGTGCGGGCAAACGCAGCAGCAACCAAGAGTACAATGACGATAATAATACAGAGATTAACACACAACAAAGAAACTTATTATCTTCAAACCTTGGAACACCCATGTTAGATTATTCTCTGCGTATAATCAAACACAAAAAATAAGTTATTGAAACATTTGATGATCTATATTTCCTGCTAAATTTTCTTTACCTAGTTCTTCTTGAGTTTTCAGTCAATCATAAATTATCTATTCTTGAAGTATTTCTGTGTATACTATGTTTTTAGTTTTCCTGTGTGGTGCAAGTATATGTAAATTCCTATCATCGCCCACTCTCTAACAAGCAACATATAATTGTCTATGCGAAAAGCAAGGCCTTTGCAGATCTAGTCCTACAACTTTTAGTGACTGGCCTTAAGATTTATTAATGCTCATTGCAAAACTAAGTCTTACTGGGAATTGAAGTCTTTTAAATTCGAACGGGACATCTGATGGTATACGTGGAATGAAGTCATCTTTTCCTGCTGAATGACCTGTTAAAATTTTAACTGCTTCAATAACATTTGGCATAAGCTTCTTCACAATTAATCTCGTTCCATTACACAAACCTGGAGGGTCCAGATTTCTCAAAAGCATTATAGGTGCACCGATCTTTAATTTATGAGCAGGTATACCTGAAAGTTCCAAGGAATTTAAAAATTCTGTCGGATAGTCCACAGCTTGGTTTGTGTCAACAGTGGTATCTACAGATTTGTATATTTGACTTGCACCTGGCAATTTCTTTAAAAGTTGATTGTTTATGATTTTCACTCCATCATTGGTTGGAGAAAGAATGGCCCTTTGACACAGCAATTTTTTATCTTGAAAATTATTTTCAATATTTGGAAATACTCTATCTTTAAGCTCTTCCATTGTTATTATAATGTTACCTATATTTTCCAATGAGATGAATCCTTCATTATCAATTGCCATTTCTCCATTTCCTAGATGAAGCAGATTCTGAGCAAATTGCTGAGTGGATGCATCACCTGTAAGATGTTCTTCCATATTTGTCTTTAATCCAAATCTTTGCACATCTTTCCAAATATAAGAAAATTTTTTTGATGCATACAATTCATCTGTCTTTGTACCACGTAAAGTTTCTCGACAATCACCAGGTAAGACCAGAGTGACGCCACCCATGCACTTGTCATTTTGAAAAATATCTTTCATGGTTGCATCGAAAGCTTCCAATGCATATTTATGTGCCATAGTACACTCATCCCCCACAATAAGTTTACACATTCTAAGTACTTTTGCTTTATTTGAATTTCTTGATATATTGCAAATTGGATTTTCCACACACGGCAAATTTAATGGTAATTTGAATACCGAATGAGCTGTTCTTCCTCCTGTCAATAAGATAGCAGCAATACCAGAAGAAGCTACAGCAAGAGCAATCATATTCCTTTCTCTAACTTTTGCTAACAAAAGATTAATCAGGTATGTTTTACCTGTTCCACCTAGTGCATCCGAGAAGAATATTCCACCAGTTTCTGTAAAAATAGCAGACGTAATTTTTTCAAAAGCGAATCTTTGATCATCAACCAAATTAAGCTCATTTGTTGCAATGTATGAAGTAAGTTTCTGAATGTCGTAGTTCGTTTCTCTCAGTATCTCGTAATTTAAGCTGTTGTTCACATCACGTTGTGCGTCTGGGAGTCCAAACACTTTTAAATTAGTGCCACCCAATGCTTTAACCTTATCTTCAAGGGCAATCAATGTTTTATTAAACATTTCATAAGTATAAGTCAAATCCATGTTGTTGATTCTTATCCTTGTTTCATGTAAAATATCTTCTGCCATATTCTCCATATGTAAATTCCAAAGCTATGTAGTATTTGACATGGAGAATGTTTGAAGCATAACAGCAAAAAAAAAATCTCGAAGCATTCGTGCTGAATGAGTTGTAGCTGCTTCATCCAATGTATTTTTCCAATGTGAATCATCTTCAAGAAGTTCTCTCAGCTCGCAAGCTTGCTTGAAAGTTTCGCATACAGTTCCATTAACAGTCTTTAAATCTGAAAAAATATTGGGCCTAATACCATGCCCAACTTATGATAACCAATAAATACAAATTACTACATTATATGTTATCCAATTCTATGCAGAAGTCTCAAAAATAGAACTGTACATGCCTAACTTATGATAGACCTAATACTATTTTCAATTATAATATAATATAATGAAAATAATTTGGAATTAAAATAATCTGAAATAATAAAACAATTATAAGAACAGAATTAAATACATAATATATAAAAAATAATATATAGATACCAAGTTTATCTCTGAGGCTTAAATAAAAATCGACACCAACTTGAAAAGAACAGTGCGGCAGACCATAAACAAAACACAGCTCTCTCTCCCCTCTTCTACCCCGCGTCAATCTACTCTCGAACCCTCACCGATGAAATCAAAATGATTTTAAAAATTAATAAAAAATAGCTGAAATGTCCTACAAAACATCAACTGGAATCATTGGAAAGATAATTTTTTGCACTTTAAAATGACAAAAAATTTTTGTCCATCAATTCATTCAGAAATTAGTGGCGATAAACGACGAAATTTGGTTTTATTTTTAAATAATTTAAATTTGAATAAAAATTTTAGAAAAAGGCTCCGAGGTGCACACCTTCAGCATCTAAAGTGTATCTGTGCCAAATTTGGTAGCTCTATGTTCTACGGTCTGTTCTGTACATTGCCAACAGACACACACACAGACATTCATCTTTATTAGTATTAGAGATTACTAAATTTGAATTCTTCTAAGATTGTTTTAAACCATTGTTACTTACTTTATTACTTCTATTATGATAAATTCAAAAGTGGCAATTCTTAAATGTTCTTAAAGGCATTGCTAAAAGGTTCCTGTCATAAAATGTTTCTTGCGCAAGCTGTAATTTTTGTAATAAATTGAAATTTATTATCTTTTTAAAATTATTTATTATTTATTCATAAATGTGATTTATCATTTATTCATAAATTTTTTATTATTTCATAAATGTGAGTGAAACAGTATTATTTAAACCTTTAAAGTGTGTCTGAATAATTGTTGGAGAATAGTTATAATGTTGCTCTTAGTATATTTAATTTATTTTATCTTTTAAAATACTATCTACTTATCTTAATTCATTGTGTGCAAAATTCACATAGTATATTTAGGAAGCAGTGCGTTTTGCTTAGTTTTGTCTTATTGTAACTTTAAATTATTGTACAATTTAATATATGACATATAGGTATTATTTTTGTAGTTTTTAAGTAATGAAATTTTGTTATTATGTAATTTTAATGAGTTGTTATTCTTCATTTACAGATTTCAACTATATTCTGTTTGAACTGGATACATGGCCTATGCCTGGACTTCAGGAACAGCGAACTATGGCTAAATGCATAGCCACTGAGGCTGAATACATAGCCCTTTCCGAAGATAAAAAAGAGACAATATTGCATCTTCTTCCATAAAATTGGAGTAGCAAAATGGTCGGTGAATGTAAC
Organism: Araneus ventricosus; assembly: GCA_013235015.1. Lineage (NCBI taxonomy): Eukaryota > Metazoa > Arthropoda > Arachnida > Araneae > Araneidae > Araneus > Araneus ventricosus. Next base: position 1,440,362 of record BGPR01000063.1, read on the forward strand.
AATTAATTCTCTCATCAAAAGACAAATGTGCTATTAAATGACAATCAATCTTCACTGAAACTTCTGAAAATTAGGTTACAGATAGATATTCATCAATAACAGATATTTGTCATGATTTTGTGAGTGAAGTTATTAGACCTGGTTTACCTTTGAATTAAATGCTGCTCATATATTAGCAAAAAGTTTTAATGCCAATAATCACAAGGTTTTTTCTATAATTTACCTGGATTAACTTGTACCTGTAAGTAATTATTTTCATATATATTTATTTTTATATTGTATTTTTAAGGCATAATGTGTTAATTACGTGTAGAATGTAATATGTTTATTTGGTAATATTATGTTTATTTGGAAAATAAGCATTCAGAGGGGGGTTGAAAGATTTATAAAATTATTGTATTATATGAAGATTGTCCAGAGAATATAAACTTATAAAGTGCTTTATAGTAATTATAATTTGAAGAATTTTTATGAATTTATAACTACTCCGCCAGAAAAAAAATAAGCATGCTTTAGTGTTTTTTCATTAAATTCATATCCAAAAACTAAAGAATTTTATAAATACTTTACAGCTTATTATTTAGTATTTTATTCTAAAACTGTTTCTTGGTTAATTTATAATATATTAGGAGTTAGGTGAAAAACAATCTCGTGAATTATAGTGATACTACAGATTTTTTAAAATATATTTTTGCACCTAGTAGGACTTTGCAATATAAAAACTGAAATGAAAGGAAAACACAAAAACAATCCTATGGCCGAACCAATAACCAATACATCTAATGATATTTAAAAAAAGAGTTCTTAAAAAAATCAGAGCTTGGTTAGACATGTATCAACAAATAAATTCAATTAACTGAAGATTTAGTCCAGAGACTCATTCAGCTTTGCGTCAAACTTCTTAAGCTTTTTTTTTAAATCTGTGAATGAATATCGTTGTAATTATTTAAATATGTCTTATTTATTGCCAAAAATATTCAGACAGACAAACTTGAGTCATGTTTTGGTCATATAATATTGTTCTACATATTTACATTGTAACTCAAAAATTATTCAGTGAAAAGTAGGAGCTTGAATTTTTAAAAGTTCGAAATCAATGTAATTTAGTGATGAAATTGGTTGAATAGCTGTTAATTTCAAAAGACATGTGGGTTTTTCAGTTTGTAGCTGTGGATATATTTTTGAAAAAATAATTGCAAAAATAATGAAATCAGCTACTAATATGTTGCTTAATAATTATTTCAAAATTAAAAATGATAAACAAAAGGGCTCCAAAACTACGTAGAAATGGATATTGGAAATCCTCAGAGAAAGCAAAACCACCAGTTCTCTGAGAAAAAAAACCAAAGCAAACACAAACTAATTATTTTATTTCATGACAGATTTTTTTAAAAAAATTCAGCATAACATGGTTTTTTGCATGTGATTTACTAGTATTTTGAAATGAAATGTACTTTACGCTACGACTCAACCCTGCGTCCAGAGTTTAAAATTTCCGGTTTGCAGTAAATTAAATGCACTGACAAGTTTTATGTATATACTAGCTGAGTGGCCCGGCGTTGCACGGGCTATCTCGAATAATGCGTAATTCCCTGAGTTCAAGTGACACATGTCTAATGTGTGTTATAATATTGTTGAAAACTTTCAAATCAAGTCGTTTTATTACTTTAAAACAGTTTGAAAGACAACACGAAAGGTTTGGAAAATTATTTATTTTATTTTTATCTTTTAAACAATAAACGAGATAGAAATAATCATACAAATACGAATACTAATACAAATTTAAAATTAGATTAATTAAATTTAAAATGAACATTTATACTTCCAGAATTTATAAATTAAAACATGGCATTAAAACTCAGGAATGATGCCGGACACAAAAAAGCTTTTCTAACAGGTTTTCCATATCAATTACAGAACCAAAAATTTCATCAACAATGAAATCATATTACATCCATGAAATCTCAAAATAAAACCTCACGGAAAAGAATTTTTTTTGTGAAAACACTATTTGAGTTATTTAATTTTCCCTGTTTCTTTGTATCAATTACCAAAACTCGCACACAACGCGTCGATGTTGCTCTTGAAAAAGCAACATATAACATTCCATGTAAAAATACTGGCTGAGGCAAATATATTCCTACTTTTCTAAGACTCTGTCCTTGAGATTTGTTCATTGCAATTGCAAAACCAAGTCTAATGGGAAACTGCCGCCTTTGAAGCTGAAAAAATAGATTAATGTCTGAAGGAGAAAGTGTTATTCTTGGATTTTATTCCTTTTTGGACATACTGGACATACAAAACTTGACTCCTTACTGGACATACAAAAGGTTCCTGCACGGGAACCTTTTGTATGTCCAGTCAAAATTTCAGCATGTATAAAGTTAGGCATCAGTTTTCGAATAATCAAACGTGTTCCATTACATAGTCCTGCCAATGGATTCAAATTTCTGAGCAGCATAATGACAGCTTCTACTTTCAGGCTAAGTTCATGTGGTGGCATTCCGGAAGGAGTTAGTGTGTTAATAAAATCCAATGGAAAATTGTTTTGTTCTTCTTAATCTTCACAGATTATGCTATCAGCACTGAAGTGCATCTTATTCTGACCTGGAAGTATTTATAAAACCTGTTTATTGATTTTTAAGGAATCTTCATTCTTGGGACACAAAATAGCTTTTTCTGACAGATTTTCCATATCAATAACAGACGATCCAAAAATTTCATCGACAACAGAATCCCTCACAACACATTCTTCAGGAATTTCCCCTACATCTTCTTCTTATTGGCAGTTACTAGTCAAACTCGCATTGCTAAGATGTAGAAGCCAATCTGCAAAATCTTGTTCATCGGGTTCTGTTCTCATATTCCTAACGACTTAAAATTGTTTGAATGTGCTCCAAAGAGGTGAGTTCTTCAAGCAAGTCTCTATAATAGTTGTTCTGTTCGCATGCACCGCAACAGGCAAAATCTGTCTCCAGTCACCACCAAGAACAAAAACCTTGCCTCCAAATGGTAAGTCGGAATTCATTAAATCTCTGAGCAATCTGTCAACCGCACTCAAAGCATGATGAGGAGTCATGGTACACTCATCCCAAATAATGAGTTTCGCCGCCTTCAAAAATCTTCCATCTTCTGTGTTATGACGAATGCTACAAGAAGAATTATCCAAAAAGGGGCCCGGTAACTTGAATCTAGAATGTGCTGTTCTGCCTCCTTCTAAAATAATAGCTGCAATCCCAGTCCATGCAATGGGGACAACAATTTCACACAATCCTCTAACTCAGCGAATTAGCGCATTGAATAAAAAGCTTTTGCTTGATCCTGCAAAAGCATTAACAGAAAAAGTTTTCGTTGAAGCCACATCAGCATCTCGGATTGCATTCATAATTGCATCAAAAATTATACACTGTTCTGGATTCAACATTGCCATTAGTCTCTCTCCTTCTTTCCTCTCAGTTTCTAAGTCGTAGAAATCTATGTTAACATAGGAATGTGAAGTCGCAGGTTCTGGCAATCCAATGCTTGTAAGGGTCATGTTGTGAACATGAAGGTGGTCAGCTATGTTGTGCAATGCGAGATTGACACCCTGCTGCACTGAAGTGTGATGTACAAAATCTTCACACAAATAAGACTTGAATTCTTCCCAAAGTTCCAGAGGTGGCGTTGGGTTGCAAAAGACACAAATAAAAGAAAACAATTGCCTTAACTTTGCAGGCATCTGAAAGTTACTCGCCTCCCTCAAACAGTTTCGCCACTCACCGTCATCTTCCAACAAATTCCTATCAGGACACGCCTCTTTAAAAGAATCAATCGTAACGCTGTCATAGGTTCGTAACTCGTCAAAAGATTTAGCTCCCGGAACATGAAACAAAAGCATCCGGAGATGAAACCGCTCAGTGTCTTTTGGACTAACGGAATATAACCTTAATACAATTCTATCGCCGAATCGTTCACGTCTCTCCCATTTATAGCTCTTCCAAACGAAATTCTTAGGTATCTCAGCATTAAAGTATCTGTTTGCATCAGGATCTCCTCTGTTTAATTCGAACCAAGCAGTCAGCATGGTGTTTCTTTGAGCAGCTCTTTCTAGTGCTTGACATTCTTCATCATCATAGATACACCGGCTACATTTCGGGCAAATGCACTGGTAAACGCGAATAATAAGCATGAGATTTTTCGTGCATTTTTTTCTAGAAGTCTCCACATTGCTTCGGGAGAAGATAATATCTCGCAGCTAGAAATGCCTTTCTCTCATTCCATGTAATCGAACCCTATCCGTTGTTTTCGAAGACAACCTTCGCACAATCATGACCCTTGTAAACGTACTTGAAAATATACTTTATGGACTTGACTAGACTGCAAATTTCAACATTTATATGGACATTGTATTTCTTTGTGAGGTATAGGTTGTATGGCACGATCCACCTATTATCTACAACATTGCCATTTATTGTTACGTGGTTTGCATTGTCACGACGCCTATACATAGGATAACCATCAAAAGTCTCAGCCGTTGCTTCTGTAAATTGCTTGGGGTATCCCTCTGTGCAAACACCGTTAGCCATGCACGGAGAATCTGGATTCAGAAGATCACATTTTCCATGAATCATTGTAGCCTTAACAACTTCGTGCAATCGAGTGTCTCATCAGGCAGTTCTGCTGACACTATCCGATCGATATTCTCCGGGTCCCTTATTTTATCCTCATCTGCTAATATCAGCAATAGATGCATGTGTGGCAATCCTCTCTTCTGGAACTCTATGACATGAATGTCTGCAACTATACGACACAAAATACCATTTTTTTAAATCTTTTAACAGTGCTTTCTTCTTGATGTCAAAAACTCTAACAATCAAGTTGGGACGATCATACGGCTTTTGTCCAGGAAAAAGGTTTTTCTTGATCTCGTTCCACTTAGGATTGCAAGTAAAAGTCAAAAACAAGTCGGGCTTTCCAAAATCTCTGACTTTCGACATGGCATCCTGAAAGTTTTGTTGCATCTCTCTTGACTCTCAATGAAACTCGAGGGCAGAATGAGTGTAACACCTGGTCTAACGCCAGCTTCAGTACCCAGAGCATTTATGTGGTCGGCAAGTCCCAAATATGATTCTACTCGTCGCGCCCTCTGATTATGTCTATTGAAATTCAAACGATTACCCTCAACCTTAACATACGAATCAACAACAAACTGCTGCATAAGCTTCTCTCCATACAAAATAGAATTGAAAATATCTCTCCTCATGGACAAACGGTTCAGATAAAACTGCAATTAAGAATAAGAATGATTAATGCGAAAGCCTCTTTCACCACATGGGAAAAAATAAAGCTTAAGTCATTGGGTCGCAGTTTGGATTGATAGTACTAATTCTACTGAGTTCGCGTTGTCTTGGATAAATGCAGACATCCAGATTATTCGGTGGGATGCCACGAGAGCTTCTAAACAGCATTGCAATCTCGTTTGTTTTTGGAGTATTATATCTCCCTCTGTGCTGGCTGATATGAAATCTGTCATCACTAAAGTACATTGTAGCATTTTCCGACGCCTCATGTCCTTCTCCCCGAAGAACCTGCGTTCCAATTCCCATATCATCTTGTAAGCATCGTAAGCATCTGCAAAAGAATTGACTCTTTTAATGATCTCATCTATTTTTCGCATGAATTTCGGATTACATTCAGATGAGTGGCGAGATCCGAGTCCAAAACATATAATTGGGCGACTGTTTCACCTCCTGCTTCAACTGGGTATAGATGAGAGGTCCTGTGATAAATTTGGCCATGAATTCAGAAGCAATATGCTCCTGTACCTGTAGGCGGTATAGTCTGTGCACACATTTGAAGCAAATGATAGAGAACTGCTGTACGACTTTATGTTATTTTTGAAATGCATTGATAATTCGTTGGAGCCATCTATCAATCCTTTTATTTCCACTGGATAAACTGAAGCATACTCAATTATATTTCCATTATGATAGCCCATTTCTCCACAGTTGTGTTCTTCAACAATAGCACAGTTCTAGCTGCATAAAAAGTTTGTATCTGATGGTGATTTTGTCCTTCAATAACATTCAGAAGGCGTTCTCCTGGCCACGTTGTTCCATGTATGACAATCGGCTATTTCTTTGTTAGTCTGTTTCTTCCTCTCTTCTCTTCTGGCCCCGTTGTGCCATTACTGACAATCGGCTACTACTTTGTTCTTCTGTTTCTTCCGCTCTTCTGTCCTGGCCACGTTGTGCCATAGTTGACAATCGGCGATTTCTTTCTTCTTCAATTTCAGCAACTCTCCCCTCTTTTTCTTTTAGGCATCAGAAAAAGCGAGAATTGAACAAAGTAAAAATAGTAACTTCCAAATATCAGCTTAAAATAGCAGCTTCCAGAAATATTTAAACTTGATCAAATCAATGAATAATGATTAAAATCACTAACATAAATCATCTATATCTTTCGGCACATAACTTTACATAAACAAAATAAAATGTCCCACTGTGCCGTTATCAAAAAAAACCACGCCTGTAAATTCGGCAGTTCGTTAAAATGATTCTGTTTGACGTTATATCACGAGATAAAAAAATTTATACACTTCCAACAATACATTTTTTATTTCTGTCATCGTCATTGTTTTATGTTAATGTAGCTTCATTATTGAAACCTTTAATATTATTGCATGCTTCATTAATGTAACTTTTAACATTGTTGTTTAATGAAACTTGAATACAGTTGTTTCATTAATCAAATTTGTAATATTGATATTTAAAGTAACGGTTGTAACAATGTTATTTAAAGTAAACAACTTCAACAATAAAAAGTATTTTGAATTGCGCAGCAGCAATGAAAAGTACTGTTATAAAGTATCCAAAAAATGAAAAGTATTGTTGTTAATTAATTTTTAATTAATATATTTTTACTAATTAAAATTTCGGAATTTAAATGGCCAAAATGGATTCCTTGGATTATTTCCCATCTTTTGGTACTTTCCGCGCGTTTCTCCGTTCAGTGGTTCGTGAGAAGATAGGACATACATACAGTCGAATTTTAATAGTGTAGATGAATTTCGAGCTGAATTTGTCATCTGTTGAAAAATTTGTAAACATTGTCTGTATATGATAAAAATACTTTTTGGCAATTCATGAAATTTGTGGATTATTTATGTGTTTCTTTATATTTTTAACTATGCAGCCAGAAAAACATTTTTAGCGAAGTTCTGTGTTTTTTAAATTCATATCTAAAAACTAAAGAATTTTATATATAATTTTACAGCCAACTATTTATTAATTTTATTCTAGAACTGTCTCTTGACTAATTTGTAATGTTATATATGTAGCAGTAAAGATTTAAATTCTGTACTTCAGTGTCATTGATATCACTAATTTAATAAATAGCATCTGGTGGAAAATACTTAGGATAATCACCTTGATTAAAATTCTAATTTAAATTAATTTGAAAGACACTCAAAGTGTTAAATTATGTTTTATAGAGTAAGTGATTAGATTCTCGACAAAATATTTTTAAAGAGCTGTAAAGTTCATATATCTGAAGAAATAAAAAATACATTACAGATTTAAATATTACAAGTCTTTTTACAGAGACACTTCAAAATAAATTTAAATAGTTTAATACCTTTATTTTATTGAATTGTATTAAATCGTGCGCTAAAATTAGAAAGTTTATTTGAAAAAATTGCAGATTTTGTAAATATTTAAAAAGGATAAGATCAAACTTTTTCTAAGGTTAGAACTAATAGAATAGTATTACATCTGATTAAAAGTTTTGGCAGATGTTTAATAGAAGTTTTATTTAAATTGGATCAATTTTGCAAAAATATATTATAATAGATTTATATTATTGATTGGTAAAATTGTTTTAATACTATTGGTGTAGGGTAAGGCTTGAATTTATATAAAAAAATGGACATTTTTCATATACTCAAGTTATTGATAAGAATTTCTTTTTATACCAGTTAGATATTTATAAAAAAAATGATATTCTGAGACTTAAACTAAGATGAAACAAAATTGCTTTTATTTGTTTCTATGAAAGTTTTTTCATAAAAAGATCTTGCTTAAATTGTGCTTAATGAATGTATATTCTTTTTGTACTATAAATAAGATTAGTAGTTGTTTAAAGACAGATGTTTTTTAATTAGAAGTAAATATAAATGCTAGATGCAAAGTTCCATTTAAAAAATAAATATATTTTTTAGAAACTTTTTAATTGGGATTTTTTCAACTTTATTTTTTAACTACCGTCTTTTGCATCGATTTTCATAGTAACTTCAAAATAAAATAGTTGCTCCAGAATGGTTATGGTAACAAAAAATTATCAGAATAAAGTGATATTTGGTTAAATCTAATAAAATGTTTTTAAAACATTTAATACTGTTTTATTACAGCATTTTCGGAAAGCGAAGTAATTTTAAAAAAATTTCGCTTAATATGTTAATTGTCTTAAGTTTCTATTAATGTCGGCGATCAATTAAATAATTATTTTTATTGAAAATAATAAATTTATGGGTATAAGCAGAAAGGCCCTATTTTAAAAATGAAATTGATGTAGTTTTTTCGCAGATAGAATCGCGAACATTATAAGCTATCTCCCTTTGCTTGTGGTGTAAGTCCTCCCTCTTCATGATGACTCATGTTCCGAGTTCCTGGACCTTCTGCTTATCTCGTAGGTCACGGTAATGCCTGTATTTAAAACTTTATTCCGTTCATTTGAATACTGCGCTCTCTAGGGGGTGATATATCGGTAAAGTGTTTTTATAGCCACCTTTTATATATACTGAAGTGCGAAAAGAAATGGGATGCCTCCAAATATCGCGTAGAATCTGCTTTTCCCTGTGAAATGCTGTAACTCGACGCATCATTGACTCAATAAGTCGTGGGAAGTACAATCGGCGGAACTCACATTTTACAGTGAAGATTCGGTCACGTGGGGACAGACTAGAAAGTGATGAAGAAGAAAATTATTTTCGCCTGCTCTGTTTCACATAAATTTGATAATGATTTGAAACTTTAAACAGTGGTTTTGTTTCCTATGCTCAATACTTTTGGTAAAAGTAGCATGCATATTCGGGAAGATCTAAAGATTTCCTTAAAAAATCCCAAATTTTTTCGCATCTTTTTTGTTTGTCACATACAGAGTTTTCAGCAAAATTATACAAAACTGACAGAGTTGACAATCTGCTAGTGAAGCATTGTATTAAAATTTGAAGCTAATATTTTGAATATTAGAGTAAATATGAATATTTGTAGTAACTAATTTTTTATTGCTCATGTGCGACACATAGTATAATTTTTCTTTTATAATTTGGAAGCCAGATACATAGGACAGCTTGTATAAAAATTTCTGTCGAATACCATTAACATTTTGAAAGATATGGCATTGTAGCGAGTAGGATTTATGTTGGTTTCCAAAAGAAGCAAAATAATGAGGGGTTTTCCACAAACTGATATTTTTTAAACTTGAATCTTCGAGTTTTACTAAATTTTATAAAAATTGAATATCATTCATACTTATAAACAAAGTACATAATTTAAATTGCAGTTCGAAGATTGCTATTCGATGATTACGTGGATGGAGAAAATAACCTGTTGTGTCGAAAAACAAATAATGGCTTATTCATTAGAACAACGCCCAAGCCTACAATTTAGTATCTGTCAAGATGTTTTCGGCCAAGCACAGGATCCCCATCGTGGAACCTCAACCCTATTCACTTGATCTCGCGAAGTGTCTCTTTGTATTCTCCGTGGTCATGCGCTAAGAGGGATTTGATTTGAGACTGTAGATGCAGTGAAATCAAATGTGAGGGAGGCGATGAAAGGACTTTTAGGAAATGACATGCAGCACTGCTTAGAACAGTGAAAATTTCGTATGCAGTTGTGTAGGGAACGAGGGGAGGAGTGTTTTCAAAATTATAAAATAAATAAATAAAAATGTTAAAGCATCTGCTTTTCTAGCCACATCTAGTATAGTGCTAATAGTAATATGTCAAACTGCGACTCATCCAGTTACGAATACACTCTAATGATCAGGTGGTATTAGTGCGACACAGTATCAGCCAGTTTGATCATGGTTGAATCATAGAGAAAGGCTTTTCTAGAAACGTTTCATTGACTTGAAGAGATTCTTTTGACTTGAAGAGAAAAAAATGTTTCGTTTTCGTCCTTAATGAATAAATCTTTAATTAAAGGCAAATAAAAAATGTATAATACGGAGCAGCGCCGTTTGCTTGTTATTGAAACGGACGAGAACTAAAATAACGGCCAAAGTCTGCTTATGATACAGCCAGAATGTTTACAAAATACAAAAGATATACTTTAAAGCCAAGGGCATCAATTTAACTTCAAAGGACTTTTATGAAGTATAAAAATTATGAATCTATAATCAAAATGGTGGGCAGCAAACACATGCAGAACTTATCTGCCTCATAAATTAGAAAAATAGGCTATGCACTCCTGATTGCACGCATGATAAGGCCAGCATGTTCTTCAACCTTTAAACCTTCTTACAGACCTTGTAAAGAACGCTCTTAAAAAGAATGTGAAAGAATAGGCAAATTATAATAATAAGTTTAATGAAAGAATAGGCCAATACCACAATAATTGTTTACAATATTTTCAAACAATGATGCTTGGGTAAGATAAATCCCACAGCAAATTTAGTGTTTTAAGTAGGAAATAGAAATGATTTTTGTAAAATCTTAATGATCCATTTTTAAATTTCTGTCCTCTTCTATTTGCAATTATATACAATAGGAATCCTTTTCTGAATCAAATAGGATAGATCTTTACTACCAATTTTTATGCTTAATAACAAAGGACAGCAATCGTTCTGATGAAAGACCCTTCATACTCAACAAATATCAGCCAGTCAACATGTACTGCACTTTGCATAGCAGTCTCAACAACAATGTTTTTCGATCGTTACAGTGCACAAGTCATTATATCTAGAATTCCCTGACATATCAGACATTTCTCATTATTTGACAAAAAATGTTCAGAAGTAAGATCGATTTCCTTATGCCCTTTTAGCTGCAGCTACGAGGGGAGTGGGAGAGAGCTCGAGACTAATTGAAATGACAGGACACCGCAGAATCACACACACCAACATGACATTTGGTAAGATTTCAACTCCACCAGGTCAGGTGAACCGAGATGTGCCCTGTCTAAATACACGATCTTCTAGCCACGAACCATGTGTGATTTTTTAAAAAATCGTTTTATTGTCAAATGCATTGTTGTTTTAAAATAAACAGTTTCCATAACATTTAAGTTTCTTTAAAGAAATTAAAACTTGATTGTCTTTTGACATGTACCTTCCAACAGTGAAATAATTCTACTTATTAGTGAACATACATTTATTGCACGATTTCAATATTTGTTCCAAATATAACTGATTTGCGCCTATTACACCCATGGAAAAATATAAGGAATTTCGTTGCAAGCATTAAATTTCTGAAGCCATTTTTCCCATTTATTGCCATCATTCAAAAACTATAACTGGTATTTCGAAGTGAAGCAAAAGTTTTCTATTTGGATGCTTGAATCAAATTCTTGAAACGAAATGAAAAGAAAACAACAAAAATGAACTTGAACAGCACAAATGAAATTGAACATAATTGAGAACAGTTCTTATGGCTATTAGAAAAGCTTGTTAGAATTTCATACTTTCACTCCCTTCCAATTCCCATTAAATTATTGTTTCTTCCCATCACCGAATAGGGAAGGGGAAAATATTCTTGGAAGAAGTTACGCCTTTCACGAAAAATCATTTTAGCTTTCTGAATTTTTTGACATCCCAATGTATGCATGTTTTCCTGATATATGGACAACCATGTCAAAACCCTTAAGCAGTTAGTTTTTCCCTTCCAAATTTTCAAAGGCATTTCATTTTTCATGACCTGCCGAATGAAAATTTGGTTTGACGAAACGAATTGAATGTAAATTGAATTCTCTTCATTTATTCCTTTCTAATCGGAGATACGGGGCAATAAAGGAACGCATAAAATTGAAAGTTCTTTCCTCTCGTATGACGTATCTCACTGTTATTTCTTGTCTGATTACCATTTCCTTAAATTTCCTCATTTTCCTGTTAACCACGAAGCCATTTGGATGCAAAGCCAATTGGCTCTTCGAATAAGTAACCTGCTAAATTGGGATGTAATTTTCTTTTGACAAATCAGAATGGGGGCTGGGATATTCAATAATAAAGAAAATTTAAAGAATATATTCCGAAATATTTTAACGCTTTTCATTTGACTGCCATAACTGTTTTGATCAGATTTTTACTTTTTCTTATTTCTTAAGATCTCTTTAAGTTATTTTTTTTACCTTTCAGTTGTTTTTCGATTCCTTTTGCATAAAAACCTCATCTGAATCCATTAATGTGCTTTGTTTTTGTATTTTCAGTATATTGCAGTAAAAACAGAAAAGTAAAATTCGGTTGTTTCCGTCAAAGAAGAGTTCAAAATTATCTTATGGAAATGTTTCATCAAAACCGGTTCGTACTTATTAACACAAAAGCATTATAATTTAATGATGGGTCCTTAATTTCTGTGGGGTGGGGAAGGAAAAGAAAAAAGAATTACACTCAAATTTTACTACAAAAATAGTACGTCGTAATTCTGGTTATAGTGTAAAGATATAGTCCTGATACGACTACAGATACTATTTCTTACGAAAAATTTATAGTTACATAGAATAAATCAAATGAAAATTAACAAGGCAAAATAATTAATTAAAGCATTTCTGGTGAAAGTTCAGCTGTTAGTTCTTAATTGCTCAGTTTACGCAATTATTTTACGAAGAAATGATGAAAAGTTTCAACTTTAGATAGTTCTTTAAATTATTTAAAAAATTCATTTTTTAATACAACTTCAAAATATGTTTGAAAAAATTTGTTTTAGTTATGTTGTAAAACAGTAGAAATAAGTGGCGTTAATTTTTTCTTAACAAAATGCTATTCTTTTTTCGTCTTAGCATTCAACTAAAAAATTTATTTAAAGAGTTAGCTTACTGTGCGAGGGATTTAGCTACATTTAACAGGAAATCATAAAGAAAGGAAGAAACGATCTGTCCTTCTATGCCTCAAAGACGCTACTTTTTAGTAATTTATTTGCCTTTCTACAATGAAATCATAAAATAAATACTTTTGACTATTTTTTAGCAGAAACTTCTTTTAATCTTGCATAGTCTATCCAATATATGCGCTAGCTTCATTTTACAAAATTTAGAGTGCATCAATCTTTCAATCTTTCCCCCCTTCGAAATACTCCCGCCCCCCGTAATGGAGTTATTACAGTGTCACCCAAAAGCGATTGAACGCTTTCGAAGTTCGTTGAAATGCTGTATGTCTGTGCGTACGTGTGTGTGTGTGTGTGCGTGCGTGCGTGCGTGCGTGCGTGCGTGTATGTACGTATGTATGTATGTATGTGTGTATGTATGTGTGTGTATGTATGTGTATGTATGTATGTGTGTGTGTGTCAATGTATGTATGTATGTGTCAATGCATGTATGTGTGTGTATGTACGTATGTTTATATTCTTCTCTGTTTATGTACAGTTAAGTTCCCCTCTATGTGTTTTTTTTTATATCTCGATGTATTTTTTTTTATTGTGCTTTTCAATAAAGTTTCACACATACCCATCCAACCGACAGGGAGGCTCCGAGTTCGGGGGTATGCTGTGGCGTTATGTATGTATGTATGTATGTATGTCCATCTATCTTCTCACGAACCGCTAAACGGAAAAGCGCGCGGAAAGTACCAAAAGATTGGAAATCATCCAAGGAATCCATTTTGACCATTTAAATTCCGAAATTTTAATTAGTAATAAAGATATTAATTTAAAACAAATTTACAACAATTATTTTCATTGTTTCAGCGAAATTTAAACCGTTTTTATTGTTTGAACAAATATTTAATTTCGTGTTTCTGTTTCATTGTTGAAAGCAGCAAAAATGCAATATGGATCCCTCAACAAAGCAACAATGCAATATGTATCCCTCAGCAATGCAACAATGAGATATGGATGGCGTTGTGAGCGGAGTTTGGTAATTGATACAAACAGGGAAATTTAAATCGCTCAAATAGGGTTTTTACTAAAAATGTTGTTTTTCGTGAGGTGTCACTTTGAAATTACATGTATGCAGTGCATCTTGCTTCGCGTGTATATACTTCAGTTCGAATAAATGGCAGTTACATTTGTTTAATTACATCAGGGATGGAGAGTCGAGGAGTCGGTCTTTTTTGGATTCAGAGTCGGTTAAAAATAATGCTGAAGTTTCAGTTTATAAACTTTGGAAGTGTAATTTTTAATTTTAAAATTGTATTAATTATTATACGGTTTGTTGTTTTAAAGTTTAAAATAAATTTCTTTTTTCCAAACCTCTTGTGTTTTCCTTCAAACCATATTGTTCTAAGAGGCTTGATCTGAAAGTTTTAATTCAACAATATAGAATTCAAAGGAAATATTTCTAGAAAATAAAGACAATATATTTCTAGAAAAATAAACTGGAGGCGGCCATATGAAAAAAATATGGATTTCGAGCAACACCGGGTTATTTCCTTCCCTCCGTACTAAAGTCAGACAAAAGATATGATTTTTACGAAAATTATGATGAAAAAATGACGATTTTTGGTATTTCTTGCGATTTTTTAAAAATAAGTCTATTTCGACGCGTTTTCGCTGATGGAATGTTTGAACCTCTCTTTTCTCCTTATTTATTTAAGAGAGAATGTTGGGCATGTGTACGTGATCTCAGTTCTCTCCGCCAGAGAATGACGCATTATTCGAGATAACCCGTGCAACGCCGGGCCACGCAGCGATCTCGAATTTTGCCGGGTTATTTCCTTCCTTCCATACAAAAGTCAGACAAAAAATAATTACGGAATCAGATAGACCATAGGTTCCCAACCTGTGGTACGCGTACCCCTGAAGTTACGCAAAGTACCATTTGGGGATACGCGAAATAAAGTTGTTGATGGCGGAAACAAGAAAACATAAGGGAATAAAAAAGTTGTAGTTAGAATTTTGTTTCTCCAATACTTGGTATTTAATAACTATACCACTTGAATAGTTGATTAATACGGAGTGTAATTTTTAGCCATCCTTATAAATTAATGCGGCCTTATAATAAACCGGCAAAGTATGAAATAAATCGCCGATTTGATTATATAAGAAATAAAGTTAAGTGCAATTCAAAAATAAATTATTTGCTTCCTTGATGTAATAAGTAGATTCACAATTTATTTTGTTTTCTTTAATAAGAAAGGCATAAACTTTGATATGAAAACTTTCATTTTGCTTTACGAATTTTGAATAAAAGATTTTTTAATGGTACTCTTTTATTATTTTTTCTAAATAACATTTGTATTTTTGAGGAATGCACGCCTTTTAAATAATAGCCTTATTATGAACCTTTTTTCATACTTTGTCTAAATAGCATTTGTCATTCCATAGAATGCCTAGGTATTTTATACAATGCCTAGGAAAAGTATATAATAAATCTCATATTTCATACTTTGCCTAAAAACGCCCGGCATTCTATAGAATGCCGGCATTTCACACATTCCCCGTAACATATACATTATAAAATATTATATATTATGTATAAATTATATAATATTATGTAATGTATACATAATGATTTATCTATATACTAATATTATAATAGTACAGATATATTTTATTATATAATATAATAATTATATGCATATATTATATATATGTATAATATAATATATACATATTTATATATTATAATATGTATATTTAATTATAATTAAATTAATAATAATTTTAATTAAAGGAATGGCTATGGGTAAAAAAGGGGAACATAATTAACTAATTATAATACATAATGTTATGAAATGTTAAACTTTTCTTCCTCCGTACTAAAGTCAGACAAAAAGTAATTCCGGAATCGGATAGACCATACATTTCGCCACGACACAGTATAAAGTTTTTTTTTACAAAATAAAGGTATAATTTTTTAACTAAGCCGATTTCGATGCGGTTTCGAGGACGGAATGTTTGAACCGCTGTCTTTATTTATTTAGGAGAGAATGATGGGCATGTGTCACAGGACCTCACTTCTTCTCCAGGGAATGATGCATTATTCGAGATAGCCTGTGCAACGCCGGGCCACGTAGCTAGGAGACACTTATCTGACTTTATAACGTGGCTACAATCAATAATGTAATACGATTATAACTAGTGTTATTACTAGTACATAAACATTACAAAAAACTATTATTATTACTAGAACGTAAACGTGCATAGTCAATTTAGTACTATAAGTACAATTATAGGTAATCATACATTAATATATGATACATATCATAATACTAGCGTAATTATAAAACTAGCGGCGTGCATATTTTTCTTTATCTCTAGCGCCAGATTCGGGTATTCTCGGGCTATATGCTATTATATATAGTATATAATAATTATATTATATTTTGCATATAGTATATAATATTATATATACTATATGCAATAGTTTATTATAACATTATATTAACCCACTCAGCGGCAAACACGAAATATCTCGCGAACTTTTTTACATCTCAAACAGCAGACTACGAAATAACTCGCAAATTTTTCTTTATCTCTAGCGCCAGATCCGGGTATTCTCGGGCTATTGGAATTTCCTTTCTCCCAGGACCACATACATACTAGTAATTGGAGGGTTGGCCTGTCCACTGTGTATGTCACCCCGCAGTTGGAAGAAGAGAGGTTGTGAGTTTGAGACGAGACGAGACGAGATGTTGGGAGTACAGCCCGCTTCAAAGCAGCGGATACCTCCATTCGTCTAGATCTTAAAACATGAGGCACTTGGGCTCTTCATAAATGAGAGTTCATCATGACTGTCTGGTTGAGAAACATATGCGAAAGTGAAGCAGCGATAGGAGTGTCCATTATAAATACTCTCTGGTCTTGGTGCTGGTTGGCCAATCAGAAGCTGGAGATCGTAGCGGGGCGTGGAAAGCAGGATACTTTGTGTTGATGTTCGGCTCAAGGATAGAAATGCATGTCTTGGAAAGTTTCGAAGGATTTAGAGAAGGACCATTGAAAGGGCTTTCAGCTTTAAAATCCAATTCCAACCCGTTTCCTTCCCCCTTAAAGCGAAGCCCTCAGAGGCCACAGTAGTATAAATCACTCCCCTTTGAGATCGGAAAGCGCTCTAACCACAGAAGGGGAAAGGAATGTTCATCATTAAAAATTTCTGCCGTTTGCTAATACAACTGAGGTTTCGAAGGTGACATTTCTCAAACGTTTCAAAATTTTCATAGTGCCGCTAGTAGGGTTAATTGCGTGGTTTATATACTGCGTGCATATATAATAACAATTACCTTTTAACCAGCCAGATACATATACACCATAATTATATTATAGCATCATCTATCTATATAGCATCATATTCAGTACTATCATATTCAATATTTAGTACTGTCTAACTATATTATAATTATATGTTGCGAATAACGTATTATAACATTACAATAATTGATTATTTTCATTACAAAATAAGTCGATTTCGGCGCGTTTTTTCTGAAGGAATGTTTGAACCGCTCTTTTCTCCTTATTCATTTAGGAAATAATGTTTGGCATGTGTCACGTGACCTCACCTCTTCTCTTCGCCAGAGAATGGCGCATTATTCGAGATAGACCGTGCATCTCCGGGCCATGCAGCTAGTATATTAATAAAACTTGTTATTTTACAAGAGAAATATTTTTATAACACCTTTATTCTATTTTTAACATAATTACGCAAAGTATCTGGAATACAAAATAAAACTTATTTATTTTAAAAATCAACAATCAAAACGTAACCAAAAAGTTACCTCACAGAAGTCATCCGGCACTTCATAAAATGTATATATATCATTAAGAATAGTAATATTTTGGTAACTTTTGTAGTTAGATATCCTATAGCATACACAACGATTTTTAAATATCTGGACATTGATTGCATTATTTTTTTGTAATTTTTGCATCAATATTCTTTTTTTTTGGGGGGGGGGAGGGGCCGCAGCGATTTAAATTCGATGATTGGGGTTGTGTTTTTAGAACTTTCGGACAGTAATAGGGACACCAGATGCAAACATTGTGATCATTATCTTGTCACGAAACAACTCTGTTTCCGAAACCCAAATATTTGCCTGATAATTTTAAATTCTCTTTTAAAATATTTAAATAAAGGCAATTATCCATTATTCCATTAGTATCACCTGGTGTCATGATACTGATATGCGCCCTCACACAAGAACGCCTTCACCGTCCTGCTTCACTATCCCAACTAAGTTCCTCATTTTTTCTTCTCCACACTATCATACGCCCATCGCAACCAAAATTGTTAAAAATGCTTTCATCTGCAAATAGGGTGATATTCTATTTATTTATCAATGATTTCGCAAAGGAAAGTCTTATCTCTCTGTTCTTCGCACTCACAACAAACTTCTGGATGAACGCCCATGTTCACCAGCTGATATCAGCATTCGTTGTGGGGTTTTCGGTGAAATTGAAGTAGAAAATTTTTTAAGTAATTCTGTAGAAATTTTTAAAGCACTTGGATTCTCCGCAGTTTTTCTCAGGATAAATCTCTGATCACGTCGAATTAGCTTTGCAGAACGACCTTTTCTTGTTTCCGATTCGATTTTGCTTTTTAAAACGTTTTACACAATCTAATGGGATAAATATACTAATTCAACATTTCAAACTGAGCTATCTCTTTATATAAATATAGTGAAAACTAATCTCAAACAGCATCCTTTTTTTCCCCAACGCTTAACGAGTAAATTTCAAATATATAGCATATTTTTTTCAGAAATATAGAAACAAAGATAAAAGCCAAACGATATTTAAGATGTCACCACTATATAAGAATAAAAAAGGTGACTGACGATCATTATTTTGATCAATTTATCCGAAAATGTATTGGTGTCCGATCACTTTTGAAACCCGTTTTTTTATCTGTTTACATTTTCATTTTTAGAAAAAAAAATCCCATATTTAAATAAAAATATATGTTAGATTTTATTCAGAATTAAATTGAGATACTATGAAAAATTATTGAACACATTTTTTCGTATTCAGTACTTAGCTACAGGATTTTTTTTTACAAATTTCTAAAATGTCCGATCACTTTTGGGAGCCACCGTATCTACGTTTCCATTGTTTAAAACACCCTTAGATGTCTTTAGAAGTTAGGTTTTTCCACTGCCTTGTCGTTTTATGTTTAATTTGTTCCACATCGCCCCACTTCCGCCTCCGAAAGACCTCTTTGCCCTTCAAGAACGAGAAGATATCATAACAGATTAAGTCTGGAGAATAGGGAGAGTTGTCTAGCGTAGTGATCGAATTAAGGTCAGAAACTTGCATACAATCATTGCTGAATGTGCAAGATTTTGAGACGATTTTTGCGCGCAATTTTCTAACACCAAATGTTTTGTCAGCGTCCACAGACAATTTTTCCAAATTCAATTCATGAGCAATCATCCAGACTGTGAAAAGGAAAGCACAAGAAACCGCACGCGATTCGTACTTTCAACAGCACATGTGGTGGACAGTCGTCCTCTTTTTGTTTTACCTTGCAGTCTTCACAGTCCTTACTCAAATACTTGATCCACTTGAAAAGAACTGTTTGCTTCAGCGTGTTATCTCCATGATCGACATTTCACAAAAGACTTCCCAGGTTTAACTAAAAATTTGATGTTGAGATTTTGTTCATTAATCTCCATCATCGACAAGAGCAAATAAAAGGGTGACACACACAAAAAATTATGTCACCTTAAGTTGTGAGTTTGCCTCGACAGTCTGACTTTTACTGACGCTCCAGTAGAACCCCAATAAACAGAACACATGGAGAAACATCAACTTCAAGCCATCCGAAAGCCAATTTATTTATTGGACAGACTGCGTATCAGTTTTAACACATTGAATGCTATGCCATTCATATATGAATGACACTAACATTCACGCAAACTGATTACATATTGAATACCACGTCATTCATATAGTCGGTATACTACTAAAAGTGATTAAGTCAAGTTTTAGTTACATTTACGTCCCGTTTTGAAGCAACACGAGGGCTATTGGGAAGCACCTCATAATTTTGAACCATGGTCAGATGACGAGGACAACGTCTGAGCCGGCACCTCACTTTCAAAACTTCTGCGCCACACTAGCGGGAGGGAATTTGATCCCAATTGATTCAACGTGTATCAGGCCCGCTAACAAGGTAGTTCTTTAGTGGAATCGGGTTTCGACCTTGGAATACTCTCTGGCCCCTAAACGGAGACGTAACCACCAGACCACAGCGGCCTTGTGACTAAGCCAAAAATAGTAATCTTTAGGAAAATGAAATTGAAAGTTCCGGTGATTAGAAAAATCAGATTTTGATTGCTTCCTTCATATTACAGAATTTTCTTCGCAACTTTTATTCTTGAAGTTTAATAACATTTTTTTTTCTTTGCATGGTGGAAGAATTTGGAAGAAAGGGAGAGGTTCTGACTAGGTGACCAAGGTATTTTGAATATAAAGTGACTCGATCAATTTTTACTTTCTCTTATACGAAGAATACAAATAAAAAGTACTGTAATACTCATATTTGACGTCGAGATTTTGATGATTCATATGAGTCCAATGAAATCATTTATGGAACTTTGGCTATCTGTCTGTGGGCAAAATAACTCAAGCACGTAACAAGTTAGAAGGTTGAAATTTTGTATGCGACCAAAATTGTAGATTTTTGCCAAATTTTGGACACGAAATCGGTTTACGGGAAATGTCCTCGAGAGTGTGAATAAGATAACCCCAAATTGAAAGAGGTTATATAGACGAAATTTGGATACGGCTTTATCAACAGAATTTCAGATCTGTATCAAATTTTGGACACAATCCGTCAAAGGTTTGATCATCTGTCTATTTTTGAATATGTGAGCGCAATAACTCAAAATCGCAACCATTTTGATAACTAAAATTTCCGAGTCGCCAAAATTGCAAACATATATTCAATTTGGGATCCAGTTGGTCAAAAAGAAAATTTCCAAATTGCATACTCGCTTTTCTTCACAAGAATCATAAAACAAGCCATATTGTGTAAGCATGTGAGAAAGTCGAGGGCATAACACTCCTGATTTTTATTTGATTCAATAGATAAAAGACTTGTTTCTAGTAAAGGCAATCTAGTAGATGCAATTGGATAGCAGGTAATTAATTATAAGTAGATCATGTTATAAATGCTATTTAGTTTTAAATCAGTACAAAATAAAAATAGAAACAAAAAAACTAAAAATCAAACGAATTCAAAAACGTAAACAATAAATTCTTTATTATATTCTCGCGAAAAAAATCAGCTTTAGAAAATAATTGGGTTTATTTACAAAATTGCAAGTCAAAAGAAACTCTGGTATCCAGCTTGAAAGCCAAAAAAGATTAAAACAGGAAGAAGAGATGAAATTAAATAAAATTCAAAGAACTAAGGCACGCGCTTAAATTTTAATATCATTTGGAAACTTCATGAACTTTCTTAAATGGATAATTTTACACAATATTTTGCCAGTAAATTTTTAATAACTTAATGAAAAGTAATTAAATAAGGATACAAAGTTTTAGTTCAGGTGCATCTAATATTTACAATTTTAAAACAAGGAAAGTTAAGAAGTTTCTTTTTTTTTATCGTGGCATTTACTCCTTCCTCAGACGAGCAGCGTCCCACTGTTTAGGTATACCTCAATAGAACTCTCGTCCTTGAGCGCGTCATAGACCCCGTATTGACTTGATGTGATCCTTTTTTGGCAAGCTTGGAGATACATCTTCTGGGGTTAAGCTCTGTAGAGGGAGTGGAGTCGTCTAGAATCTAGGTTTGTTCATCGGTATCATCGTAAGGTTTCATGCGGAGCATATGTACGACATCTTTTGTTCTTCGGAGTCTCGGGCTAGGATCCAAGTCTTGCACTTCATACGGCATCTCGGATAGTCGTCGTAGGACTTGATAAGGTCCCAAGTATCTCTAAAGCAATTTCTCTGACTGGTCAACTTAACGTATAGGTGTGAAAATCGATATGAAGTCTCCGGGGTTGTAGTACTCTATTCGGTGTTTGCAGTCATAATCTCTTTCTTCCGCCTTCGAGTTTCGTATTCTCACCAGCTGTCTATATTCTTCGGCTCTTCATACTAATCTTGCAGAGTAATCGGCTTCGGTCCCTTCAGAGCGAATCTGTAACCTAATATCGATCTTTAGAAAATAATTTGGTTTATTTACAAAATGCAAGTGAAAAGAAACGCTGATATCCAACCTGATAACCAAAAAAGACTAAAACAGGAAGAAGAGATGAAAATAAATAAAATTCAAAGATCTAAAGCACACGATTAAATTTTAACATCATTTGGAAACTTCTAGAACTTTCTAAAATGGATAATTTTACACAATAATTTTAATAACTTATTGAAAACTAATTAAATAAGGAAACATAAAGTTTTAATTCACGCGCTTTTAATTTTTATAATTTTAAAGCAAGGAAAGTTAAGTAGTTTCTTTCTTTTTATTATTGTGACAATATACACAGTGGCATAGCAAGGTCTGGTGGCACCCGATGCGGATTTTTAACTTGTCAACTCCATGTCCACCAAAATATAAAATGAAATTTATTCAGAAAACAATTTTTTTATTTAATTGGTTAAGTAAAGAGAGCATAATGTTAATTATTTTGTAAACATTTTTTATGAATAAAAAAAAGTAAAATGCAGTTTTATTAATAAACCAGTTTAATGTACAATGTAAGAATTTTTTCATAGTGATCGTTACTAGTACATAACTTCATTATTATAATAATACAATTTAATGAAAATTCAATTGTTTACAAGTTTCGTTCTCTTGGCTCTAATCCAACAAACTGTACTTTAACATGATACTTAGAATCTCTACTTTCTAACTTTTTGTTCTGCAAGTTTTCAAATAAGCGTCATCAAAATTGATACCTTCAGCTATACTATTTTGAATTCACAAAATGGCTAAGCTAGAGAGTCGTGCTTGGTTCATACCTTAATTCATACCTTGGTTCATACCTCATGAGATAATTCTTAATTAGCTTGAGTTTCGAAAAACTCCCCTCACATGATGCAACAGAAGCACATAAAATTAGAAAAATCTGAATGTTAAAGTGAGATTGGGAACAGAAAAGTTCTTACTCAACCACATACTCTAAGAATCTTGAGGAAGTTCAACCAAGAGACTCTTCTTTTGGAACTTTGGCGGCTTTTAGAAATCTTCTAAGGCGTGGAATTTCTGTAAGGATACCATCTGCAGAAAACTCATTGTAATTTTCAACCAAGCTTTTACAAACTTGGGAAGTTTTCTTTCCGAGGTTACGATCACATTGCTGGACCTCAAGATCTCAAACCGATCTGATACACATTCCATGCCTTCGCAACGGGTATCGATTTCTTGTTGAAACCTGTCAATATGCACTCTAACATTGACCTTTTCAGTTCTTAGTCCAAAGTCAGCGGCTCTTCTGCACCTTCTCTCCGGGCATAATTTTGTTCGTCCTGATAGTTTTTTTTACTGCAGGAATGCCCATCTCTTCATGTGTGTGTTTTGCAAATTGCAGTGCTTTCTCAATAATGTCATTTTTTGTCTTTTAAAAAGACCTTTAGACTTCTCGACGCTTATGCCAAGAATCTGCTAATACTTTTGAACGTGGTTGACTTCTTTAAAGACATTATTCCATAAACACAAAAAGCACAAAAACAAGAAATCATACATTGCAGGCAACAGAGTTTAAGCTGCTCCTCTGGTTTCGATCGTTTCCGAAACATCACACAGTTCCTCAATGGCATCTCGCCAATCAATCATCTTAAAGCACTCAAACACAAGCTTAACAGCTTTGTAATGAGCACTCCATTTTGTTTCTGAAAATCGCATAACTGTAACTTCAACATTTAGCAGAAGGATCGTCCATCTGTGCGTAGAACCTGAGAAAAATACTACAAACTTTCTAAGGTACCAAAAAAGTTACACATAATTGAACTGTCGCAACTCCACACAGATTGAGAGAGTGGTTTGTACAGGATACAAACAATGCTTTAGGATTAAGTTGACAAATCCATGTTTGAACTTCTGAATGCACTCCAGCCGTCGACTTTGGGCGATGATATTTGTGGCAGGAATAAGATAATGAGTCACAGGACCGGTTGCTTGTTTACTTGAACACCAGTACAGTTCAAAAGAAACGAGACAGAACACCCCCTCCCCCCAAATAATACTAAATAATTACAGCATCACATCGTTCACACGCAATTTCCTGTAATTAGCGATTGTTAAAGTCTATGAAAATTATTTGACATGTTATTTTATGTAAAAAAAGACGCATTAATACAAAATCAGAAATTTTTTGTTACTCCCTCAGAGCATTAAGGTATTTTTTTCATTAAGGCGGCTTGTAATTTATAAGATTATATCTTTAAATGCATACATTTGACTAGAAAGTAAATGGAAGGTCTTAACAATAAAACAATCTTGCAATACAATATTTTGGAACGTAATAAATATGAATTAAATATACGGTTCTTAATCTTAAAAACTTTTCAATTTTTTTAATTTTTGCTTTGAAGTACTCTAGAACACTTGAACCGATTTTCATGACTTCAGGAAGAGTTTCGAGATTAAGTACATGTATCTCTCTAAAACGAGGCCTTTCAGATTTTTTCCTCGTTAAGTGTTTAGTTTAGTTTAGTTACACTTATGTCCCATTTTGAAGCAACACGAGTTCTATTTTGAGATGGACCTCGTAATTTTGAACCGCGGTCAGATGCCGAGGACGGCACCTCAGATGGCAACCCCCCTCTCCAACCTTCCGCACCAGAGAGTCTCAGAATTTAAAGCGATGAGGGTAAGATGAGAGTGGACCATGCCCACTGAGAAAATATATTAAATACTTATTTTTAATACATACTAAGTTTTTAATATATTTTCTCAGTGGGCATGGTTCATTCCCATCTTACCTTCATCGCTTTAAATTCTTAGACTCTCCACACTCCATCTGCGGAATAGTGGTTGATGCAGATCATTACAACTTCTCCTGCTCCCTCACGAAATAGTTCCACCTAATTAAACCGGCAGATAAGCACAGAAAAGCCTGGTTTAACAATCTCTTAACAAGTAGACAGGCTGTCACTAAGATGGAAGGCGCTTTCAGGACCAGCAGGAACATTTGCGATACACTGACCCAAAACAGAGACCATAACTGACTCCAATGATGTCTTGGGGTCCTTGTGATTTTTATCTTATCTTATTGAAGGACTGTTCTTAACCCTTTTGTCTTTTACCAGTTTGCCAGGGACTTTTTACTTGACACCTCCTCTAAGGATTGGTTTTTATTTGACACTTTTTATAGTTCCGCTTTCTGTCCTTTTGACTCTTCCCGCCTGTTTCCAGTGCTGGGATAATCCCTGCTTTTATCACTACCTTTTAATTAATTTGACTTTTGGGACCCGATGATTTTACTCCCATCTTTTGAGGTTTTTGTATTATTTAAATGTTTTGAGATTTTTAAAAAATACTTATTTATTTTTTTATTTTTTTTTACACTGGATGACACAGTTTTATAGGTTTATAGGTGTTGCCGCTCTCCACTTGTATTTTCGTTTTTAAACTTATTGCACCCAGTCGGTTCCTTGGTGTGGGATTCTCTAGACGCCCTAGGGCAGCTATTGGTCGATGAGACGTAAATATAGATCCAAATCCCGAGTCTCTCCGCAGTTCTGGAAACCTGTTGCCACGAAGTCAATGCCCCTAATGGTTGTCCTTGGATTTTTTGGGGGGCTATAAATACTACTTTTTTTACCTTGATTTTATTTTTAGACTACAAAATTTCAATTCTTATCCTCACCCTTTGGAAGTTTTCATCCTGTATAGGACTTAAAAGTAATTTTTAACTTG
The DNA here is from genome assembly GCA_013235015.1 of Araneus ventricosus. Classification (NCBI taxonomy): domain Eukaryota; kingdom Metazoa; phylum Arthropoda; class Arachnida; order Araneae; family Araneidae; genus Araneus; species Araneus ventricosus. Next base: position 1,466,302 of record BGPR01000063.1, read on the forward strand.
CGCAGCTTTTCCTCAAATAACATTCCTTAATTTAAGAATAGATATTCCCGGGTATTCGGGATGTGGATTGCCGATGACTGACGGAATTTCTTCCTTTTCATCTCAGAAATAATATTTTAATTTGTGAATTTTTAATTCAATAACTTGTACTTGTATAGTTGTATAGCTTTTATTTGTGGCGTTTGTTTTTATGTGGCGTTTGATGTGCAGTGTTGTTTGTGCGTGTTTTGTTTTTATATTGTGGGGTTTCAATCTTATTTATGTATCTGATTTTTACTGATTTTTCTGTGTTTATTTGTTAGTTTCTTTTTCATTACTTATATATATTTATTTATATACTTTTACTTTTCCTTGCATGCCCCTGCAGTTTTTTAATTTATTGCGCTAGGGATGATTTTATATTTTATATGACAAGAAAGAGACTTCATTTTGTCATTCTTTATTTTGCGAGTATCATTCGCCACACTTGGTGGTTGAGTGCATGTAAATTAAGTTATTCTCTCCCCACCGAGGTGAGCCGAACTATGTTTATACTCCTAGCTCTCAGGTATTTAAAAGTGCTGTCCCTGTTCGGCCAATGCCTGTATCATTTCATTGCACCTAATAAATACCGTCCTCTACATGCTGGTGGGGCGGCTCTCTCCCTGTTGGTCCTCTCCCGGCCTTACACCCTCCTTGGGTAGGCCGGGTCAGTGTGAGTATTTTTGCACCACACCAGCGGAAGAAGTACTAGAGAAACGTTTTGAACTAAAATTTGGATCATAGAGTAATTTGATAATGAATTATAGTTTTTTGAAAAGTTACCTCATAGGTGGGAATTCTTTGAACTTTTTTTTAAGTATATTTTAAAAACAAACTCACAGTGTACAGTTTTAGATATTTGTAGTGAAAACCTGGGTGGAAAAATACTAGAAAAATAAATTTTATAATTTTTTCGGTCAAATCAGGATGGCGTTTAATAAATCCTTTTATCCAGTCATTGTGGGGTGTAATATATATATATATATATATACAGGGTTCCCACTTCTATCCGTTACACCCCCTTAACTTCTGAACGGTGACAGCTTAGGCCATAAAGTTGGTGTCTAGATATAGTAAAAATGCTATGCGCTTAAAAATGCAACTTACAAAGCCATCTATCGGCAAATTTTGGAATTAGCGGTCCTATCTCGTAAACGGTGAAAGATACGAGAAAAAAGACAATTAAGAAATTGTAGAGCATTTTCGATTTAGTACGAAAAGACACCTTGAGCACAATAATTCCAAGAACAAAACGTGTAAAACGCGCATTTGTTTGGTCGCTATTTCCAACACTCTTACGCCAGAAAAGCGTTAGAAAGAAAAGAAAACAATTAGTAATCAGCAGATATTTTTATTAAACTTTATAACTACTACGCTATCGGGTCGACGTTTATTGTTCAAAAGATGATCTTTTCTCATGTTGTCGCGAGTTGTTACGTCACAGGTTTGGAAAATCGCGACCAAACAAATGTGTGTTTTACACGTTTTGTTCTTAGCATTATTGCGCTCAAGGTGTCTTTTCGCACTAAATCGAAGACGCTCTACAATTTTGTTATTGACTTTTTTCCGTATCTTGTACCGATTTCGAGATAGGAACGCTAACTCCACTGTTTTCCGCCAGGTGGCGCTATAACTGATCTCACCGTGTAGCGCATGGTCATTTTACTATACCTAGACACCAACTTTATGGCCTAAGCTGTCACCGTTTAGAAGTTAAGGGGGTGTAACGGATATAAGTGGGAAACTTGTATATATATAATATAAATTTAAAAATCCAACTGGGCTTGATTGTACCGCAAATTTCCATGGTGCAAAGAAACCCTATTTTTCGGTGTAAAGTTACGCCACTTCAGGAAAAAATTAATTACAACTCGACTAACAAGCATAATTGGCATTTAAAGGAATACAATGAAAGCTAGGTTTATCTTTCACATTTAAATGCACTTGCCTTCAGAATTGTTATACTTTCTTCACCAGAGACAGATTTTTCAGATTTTTTTTCTGGCTCAATGTTTTCTTCCTTCTGCGACCCCTTGAATGATTGTCATATACGTTTAAGGAATGGAATACATTAGTCAATGCTGCCAAGAAACGAGAAAAAAAATCTCAATCCCGTACCCTTTATCAGTGTTTCTCTGTTTCACTTTTAACAAAAATTTTATACCTTGCGAAGCTACCTCGACGATTGAAAAGTAATCCCGTTTTAGGGTAGTTTATTTCGTACAGATCTGTATGAAAAAAATTCACACAAATTATAGACGGTAAACGGTTTTTAATCTCCAAAAAGTCACTTTCATTTACTATACATTAGAAAAAGGAATGTATAGTAAATGAAAGTTAGGAATTATAAAATTAAGCAAATTCATTTTTTTACAAACTAATTTAACAAATGAAAAATAAAACAACAAGAAACTTAAATCCTTAGGATTATATTCTATTGCAAGCCAAAAGTGAAGAAACTAGTCGATAAACCCCTTTAATCTGATTTTAAAACATAACTGCCAACTCCCAGGAAAAAATTGCTCAGATATGTGCATACCTAAAAGACCTTGGTTGGTATGATAAAGAAACGTAATTTGGGTGCACAATTTTTTCTTTAAAAAATGCATATTCCACAAGTCAAAATATTATATAATAAGCATTTTTTACCAAAGAACGATAAAGAATCGTCTTATTTTCTGTCGAATAGCAGTGCTATCCGGTTTGAAAGAAAGCTTGCGAAACTTTTCCTACTCAGCAGGAGGGTACCTAGAAGTGGTCATTTGCGATGAATTATGTTCTTTCAAGAATTGGCACTCCTCGTTTTAAAGAGAACACCATGTAAATGCGCAGTACAAATCAGGCTGCAGTGTCAAAATGCTTGTAACTTATCGTGATTCGGATACCCCCTATCGACCTAAATTCAGCATGCTTTCCGACCTCCTGGGTTTACCAACAACTGCTTAGTATTAGGAGCAGATAGGGAATGTTAAGTGCCTATGATTTAATCGTTATGGTCAAAAGCAAGATCTTCATCACAGAAATATGATTAGATGGGATGAACGTTTGGAAGCATTAAGACGAATTTCAATAAGAAGTATTCGAATCACTCACGCGATTTACTCTTCCAAATAATACAATTCTAAGCAAGTGTATTATAATAAAATGCATGTTCAAATATTCTCTATAACATTATGCATTTTATAAAATTTATGTTCATCTGATTTTCTTAGGTCTTTACCATTTTTGAAAGAATTATAGTGACATTCAAATTGTTTTCATTTTTTTCAACTCCTACTCTCTTTAAAATTTCTATACATTTGTTATAGAGTGTGATTCAAAACTGGAGGAACAAACTTCTATGAGGGTCGGGGTGCACCTAGACGACTCGGAATCACATAGCAATGCAGGGTCGGAAATGCAATCCTAACCAGATAGGGGTATTGTCAGGGGCTGTCGCAGGAAAACCGTCGGCAGCTACCCACAGAGGTGTTAGGATGGAAAATAGGAATTCATCGCGATCGCAAATTGACATTTAAAGACCATAAGTGTAAAAAATTCCTGACTTTCCTGATAATGAAGTTGCCCGAAGTTTCGTAATGTGGGCACCGCATGGAATCTTGGACGTTTTTAATTACGCCGGATCTGTCGAACGTTCGCGGTAGCCACGAAGATGCGCCATTTCTAAACGCCCCTACTACCTCTGATAAGTTGGAGGATAAACTAAGATGCAGGAATGACAAGCCCTCCTCAAACGTGCAAAACTGTAGATTGTAAAAACCAGGCACGTAGCCTGGAAACTTCGGGCAACTTCATTATCAGGAAAGTCATGACTTATTTTAAGCTTATGGTCTTTAAATGCCAATTTGCGATCACGATGAATTCGTATTTTCCATCCCAATACCTCTGCGGGTGGCTGTCGACGGTTTTCCTGAGGCAGCCTCTAACAACTCCCCTATCTCGTTAGGATTGCATTTCCGACCCTGCATTGCTATGTGATTCCGAGTCGTCTAGGTGTACCCCACCCCTCCTAGAAGTTTGTTCCTTCTGTTTTGAATCACAACTGTTTTCAAACATTTCGTAGATAGTTATGGCTTGTATAAAAAAGAATACAGAAATGTAGGGGCCCATTTCAATAGCCATTAAAATAAAGCTATAAATTTAATTACTGGAATGTATGGCTAGGTTCTTTATAAATATTTTATGATAGCAGGTAAGGGAATGCTGTTCCGTTAAGAAGAGTTCTTTCTTCTCAGAGTCAGGGTGTCTCTCACACACTACCTGATCTTGTCGTTCCTTGTCGGAGTGAAAGGGCATTGCTCTCTAGGTGATAGTTAATTAGGTTTCTTCACAACTGATTACTTATTCGCAATCAAGTTATTTGCTTAAATCTTCGAGAAAGAGAAATTAGTTTAAGCAGCACTGAATTGCAGAACCCCAAAGAGAAATTGCATGCGCATGATGGTCAATGAATCAGGAAAACTTTTATGGAGAATCTTTGAAAGAAATACCAAGCAAAATAGTGTTTTGAAGATACAAGGTGTTCATATTTGGAATCAGCTATCGCAGATGTGGTCTTTAAAGCAATGAAAAATTCTCTACATTTTAGTATGAAGAGACAAATGCAATGGTATATATATAATATTTTGGTGATACATCATAGACTTCTGATTTTCAGGAAAAAATTTGTCTTCTTATCGAAATCTGTTATTTTTCTACCTGGAAATGCACCAACACTTATTCTATTTAAGGAGGATTTTATATTAAGAAGGTGCTTTTTCCCTCAGTTTATCTTGCCATTTGATCGTTTATTTATCTAAGCTTTGAAGCGGTTCCAGAAATGATGAATATTGTCTGTAGTTTCGAAAAGTTGATTTTGCTTCTGAGACGCGTGTTGAAACGCACATTACCTTCAACCCCCCCAAAAAAAGATTATTACCAGTTGCAATTAAAAATCAGATATCAACTGTGTGCGATGATTAGTTGAGTGCAAGGTCTAAAATATTGCACTAAAGCATAAAAATGAAGAATTTAACTTTGAAGGAAAAATATAAAGTATTGTAGAGTCAAATAAGGAAAAAAATTGGTATGTTTGTCTAAAGATCTAAATAAGTTACAGAATTAGTTTTTGAAGAAATTATGATAAAACGTTTTTAAGTATTATCAGTCATTATTAAAATGAGCTAATAATTTCATAGAGTGCGATTTTTCTATCAACCGTAGGTTGATTTTCAGAAATGGCAGTACTGGTTTGTTAAAAAAGGAAATTAATGAATTAGCAGAAAATTTTAATTGATAGATTCTGATTCAAAACAGGCTTTCTAAAACTAAACGAAGACAGTAAAAATGACGGTAAAAATAGCTGTTGATAATACCTATCAACAATAAAATCATAATAGGAATAAGAAAGTGGCTAATCGGGCAATTTTTCTGCCAATTGGTATGTGGAAATTCAGTGAACAATATACGATTGGATTGTTCTAGTAACTTGCCATCCCATCTGATGCGCATGAAACAGCTTCATTCGCTGCGGAATTGAACACTCTACTGACAATCTGTAGGTGATATTCTTGTGAGTTGTTCTCTAAGCACAATCTGTGAAACGCATTAATTATTCAGGTAGCCTAATCTAATTGCTCCTTAAGAACTAATTCTTTAATCTCTGCATGGCTCAGATTATTAGTTTTGTCTCTCCAAACCAGTCCAGGAATATAAATGCAGACCCATTACGTGTTATTTGTATATATGGATTTCTCCCAGACAGCATTAAAAATGCTGATTGAAATATATTTTCAAGGTTTTAAGTATCGTCATTAAAATATCCTATGAAATCACAACCTAAAAATGGGACGAAAATTCTGAGGCAACTCTGAACCTGAAAATAAATTAAAAATTCAGCTTTCCGGTTAAAGAAAAGTGAACAAAATAATCCCGAAGAAATGATGTGTAGCATGGAGAACATTTCCATAGCTAAGACGTTAAAAAAAATTCACTGCATCCAAATTAATCATTATTCTCAGACTGAAAATCCAGCACGGAAAATTACAGATGACGAAAGATCTGATCTCACAATAAGTTATTCGCTTGATAAATAGATTAAAAATAATACTTTGCCCCAGTCATTTCAAATCAAGAGAACATTATTAAATTGTAAAATAAAGAGGAAAAATAATAATTTCTTTAATACTGAGAATTTGAATGTGTCCATAAAAATTGAAATGGCCTTATTCAAAATATATAGATAAATCATTTATACCATTAGCTACCAATAAACTATTAATAATAACTGTAAAATAAGTTATTCGCTATTTTGTGATAAAGAGATTAAAAATTATACTTTGCCCCATTCATTTCAAATTAAGAGAACGTTACCAAATAGTAAAATAAAGGGAAAAACTACTTTAATACTGAGAATTTGAATGCGTCCATAAAAATAGAAATGACCATATTCAAAATACATATCATTATTATTAGCTACCATGAAATATTTTTGAAAAATTTAATCTTTATTAAAAATATTCTTTGTGAAAGCATAGAAATGAAACTGTTGGATTCTCTTTTCTTGTTTTGAATGGAACGCAAATCATAAATAATGGATATTTTCTGTGTTATTTCATTGAAATCTTGTTTCAGTTCAAATTACGAATAAATTCAAGTGACGAGTTTCTTTAGCAAGCACTGAAAAATACTTATCGAAATGGAAAATAGTTAATATTAATTTTTAAATATGAGTTATTAAAATTAACTTGAGCTATTTGATACATTTGTTTTACAGAAATGCATCTCAAATTTTTATGGAATCATTTGAAACCTAGTGAAGAATTTTACCAGCTGATATATGAAACGATCTAAATCTTTTAAGAATAAATATTTTTTCATTATTTCTTTTCCCATTTAATTCCTTATTCCTACAGTTTATATACTCTGAACTGAAATCATATAAATGTGTCTTTGTGAGTTGATCAGCAAAAATATAAATTAAATTCTGAAATGAAGTAAACAATTGATTAAAATGAAAAGCAGTTCGCATCCATTTTTCAAATTCTTCTACAAAGGCATAAGTAACCAAATTGAGAAATTTTGAGATGTTCCTTGCTGTTGATTTCTTATTGAACTCTACCAATTTGAAATGAATGAGACTATTATAAGGAAGGGCAATTTTGATTTGAGAAACTGACCATGCTTCCAGAGTTAATAACGGAGCCTTGGATTTTACTGAAAAAAGCCGGTGAAACTCGGTTGTTGGTCAGATGGCCTCCTTTTGCTCTCGTTCGTGTGGAAGTTAGTGGAGGAGGATTCTGGCTTTCATGTTTTCCTTGTTATTTGATGATGGCTCAAACGAAGCTTTCTTTCCCATCATAAAACTTTCTGAAGAGGGACTTCACCTGATATTAAAAAAAATAAAAAAAAAGTTCGCATGTCTGACGTGTCATCTGAAAATTGTCTTCCAAAATATGAATTTAGCCAAAATAAAAACCTAATAAAGAAATTTTATAACTGCAAAAAATAAATTTCGATGAATTTTCTCGAAAATTTTTTAAAACATCCAATAAACTTTAAGAATTAGGAGAAGATTTTAAAATATTTTCAAACCAGATTATTGAATACGCTATTCAAAATCATTCTTTTTCTTTGGTTTATGTTTGAACTAATTTTTTATATTATCTAATTGTGCTAATTAGTTACGTTATTACTATAATTCGCTATTAGACTAGGTTTCGACAAAATTGTTCTAAATATATTGACAAATATATATCCGATGCAAAGATAATCAGAAAAATATAAAGTGTAGCTCAAATAAAATCCGATGTTTGGAGGAGATTCTCCAGAAAATGACCCTGGATCCCTTTATATCACTGCAATTGAAGAGCATGCAACCTGCAACATGTATGCATTATCGCATGGTGTAGTATTGCATTCGTGTCTTTAAATATTGAAATGTATGAAAATTAAAATATAAATTAATGATGATCTAACAAAATTTAAAAAAAAAATAAAAATATATTTTCAAATCTTCATCGGGACTTACTGTACAAAAACTGCTTTCATCACCTGCCGTTTAATTAAATTCAGGATTACTTTTATAACCTACAGCTTCAGTAGAGAGCATCCAAAATGTTTATGCTTTTATTATATAAAGGTAATAATTATTTGAACTCTCCTTTGAAATTTAATGTCTCATATGTGCGAAGCAAAATCAATTTTCACTTGATGTTTTTCCGAAATTTTATGGACAAAAGATCGTTCAACAAAAAAATTCATGCGCTCGAAGGTGAATACATTATAACAACTTAAAAATAAATTACTAAATAAAGAATAACTAGAATAACTATGAATGATGTCTTTTAAAAAGTCAGGAGTGAATAAATCACTGGAGTGAAAAAATCTAAATATTTCATTTTAAATAGCACTGCAAATGCATATTGAACGAAAAGTAATGCAATTAAGCTTTGTCAAAGCCTGGAAATTTGACGAATTATGCCGATTATGAAAAGAGAAAAAGTTATTTGCATACACTTTTCTGCTCTTCTCGGCTAATTCTGGTCGAAAATTGCGGAGTTTTTTATTCATTTATGGGACATAATGTTCATTTTTAATGAAGATTGGCATTTATTTACTCATAATCATATTTATAAATTTCAGCTCCACCGCTGTTATTTATTTTTTCTTGCAAATTAACCTAATGTTCATGCTAATTCTGTAATCTAATAGATGTACAGACTGTTTACATTAATTCCTGAATAAAATCAAATGAAAAAAAAGGTAATACTCAGAGCTGAGTATTTTAACTAAGGCCTACACCTACATCCTATTAGTATCAGATGATTTTTATTCTAAATCAGTTTGTATTTCTAAATGCATATATCAATGATTTTTGCATCATTTACATTGGCAGTAGCATTTTTCTAACTATCTGCATGCATTCAACTTACGTTAAGTGAGATATTTTATTTGTAAGGTCAATACAAGAATCATTTTTGAACAAATATGAACACTTACGAATTAACTATTTCACCATCTTACTGCAAAATACACTTTTAAAACCAAACGAATCTCGTTTCCAGAAAAAGTGGAAGCGTCTGGAAAAGTTTTGATGAAATTTTGTAAACAGTAATTTTTTTTAATTACAAATTTTTAAATTAGAAGCCAATTAAAAAAGAATATTTGATTTAATATTTACCGAATTTTCAATTCCGCTTTCTTTCGAGATTTCATCTATTCTAGTACACAATATTAAAAAAATCTGCAAAGATTAAGATGACAATTTTCTAAGCGGGTAGTCATTCAAAAGTACACTCCCGCTCAAAAAATAAGCAGCAAAGGCAAAACTCGGAATAAAACAAAAACTCTTTGATGGATATGCGTGAAAGTTGTACACGAGGTAGGTGTGGCATTACTAGACCACATATAAAACAATAAAGCAAAAAAAAAAACATATATTACGGTCGTCACGGCGCGACAGCCCAAATTGGTAGGCAGAATGTGCAATGGAAACCACACGCTAATAACAGGTATGATACCCTCAAGCTGAAATGCATGCTTGGCAACGGCGAGGCATGCTGGCAATAGTGTCGTTGATCGCTGGTTGTGACAGTAATGCCCATTCCTGTAGTAAGGCTTGTTGGAGCTCGTGGAGGGTGCTTGGCGGCACACTGCGACCAGCAATCCGTCTTCCCAACATGTCCCACACATGCTCTATGGGATTCAGGTCCGATGATCTAGCAGGCCACGCCATCTGTGGGATGGTTTCACTCTCCAGATAACTCCGCACCAATCGTGCTCTATGTGGGCGGGCGTTATCGCCCATAAATATCGTTTCGGTGCACGTTGTAGCGATAAAAGGCCGCTCAAGAGGGTACAGGATTTCATCGCGATATCGGACAGCTGTGATGCAACCCCCAGCGAACACGTAGAGGTCGGTTCGGCCGTTCGCTGCTATCCCTGCCCAGACAAGTAACCAGCAACCTCTGTAATGATCTCTTTCGTCGATGTTTGGCGCCCTTTAGCGTGTCCCTGGCTCTCGCCATATCATTGCTCTACGGAAATGTTTCTGTATGTTAAATCCAGACTCATCCGTAAAGAGTACGTGGCCCCACTGCTCTGGTGTCCAACTGCGATGTTCACGGGCAAAATGCAACCGCGCTCTGACGTGCGCTGGGGACAAAGGCAGACAAACAACAGGTTGTTGTGCGAACAGTTCTCCTTCATGCAGTCTGCGCGATACAGTTTGACCGGTTGTGGGCCTTCCTGCAACAGCAGAGATCTGCGACGCCAGCTGTCGCGCTGTTAGTGTCCTCCGGCGTTTGGCACATTGCAACACATAGCGATCGTCTGCCGTTGTGGTGATTCTCCGGCGTCCAGCCAGACCCACGTCTTCTACTGGCGTTTTGATCCCTTTAGTAATAGTTCCACAGCCTATGGATGTCACTACGATGCACATTCAGCTCTCTGGCAACAGCAGATTGTCTTGCAACATACCGACAGCCCTCCAACGCATCTCATCATGCAAATGGTTTCTTCTATTCATGTTTTCCGCTTTGGCTATCTCGGATTCCGCGGAACTATCGCTGCTTGCGAACTGAAGTATAGGTCCGGCAAGCTCCTTTTTAAGGCGTTACGGTGTGACCGCGGGATTGCGCTTTGTGATTATTTTGGTTGCCTATTTGCATTCGGCGATGCAGCCTCTACCTCATATGTAAATTGTGTGTTTTAATTCACCGTTTTGCATGTGTACCGCGCTTTTTTGTGTTTGTTGCTTATTTTTTGAGCAGGAGTGTAGATTTTCAGGTTTCCAAATTGGCATCACTTATATGATAGAGAAATTTTCACATACAAAGGCTACAAGCATGCGAGTACATGCATAAGGTTTCAAAAATTCAATGTCTCCACAATTTTAATGTTTAAATATGGCTGGTTAAAGAGAAACAATGCTGTAATATCTGTAAATATATGTCCGTTCTACAGATGACAAGACAAATAGTTTCTATACTGGCATGGCGTAGAAGATAACTCGTCATTAAACTAACGTATCAAATTACGTGTTTGGTCCCAGCTTTATACAAATTTTTCCCCTTTCAAGACTTTTATTGACTGGGCTATTCATAGAACTGTATCAACAGGACGATCTAACGAGTTTTATATACAGTTAAGTCTTCAAGAGAAAAAGGCTAGATATTGAACGCGGAATCTGAAAAATTTCATTATTGTTCGTTAGAAAGATTAGCAAAATAAGCCTGTCTACAATTTCTTATTACAATAAGGAAATAGTGACGTTTCAATAGTACAATAGGAGCCGTTTTCTCCAATTTCAAGCAAAACTTAAAATTTACGCGTTACTCCAATGTTCAACGACACGAGCTGTCACACTTACTCCGTTTGATGGGTCTCTGCGGCAACTCTGCTTTAACCCTTTCGCTTCTGGGCCAGAGGATTCCAGGTTCAAAACCCGAATTCACTGAAGATCCGCCGTGTATGGGGCCTTTTGCACGTTATATCATACGAAGAGCCAAACGTCCCATAGTACAGCTGTTAACACCCATTTGGTGTGGTGCGGAAGTTTGGAGAGGTGGCACCATCTCAGGTGTCGTCCTCATCATCTGACCTGGTTCAAAATGACGAGGTCAGTCCCAAAATAGCCCTCGTGTTGCTTCAAAACGGGACGTTAATATAACTAAATTAAACGTAATCCTTTCGATACGGCGGTTCTCTCCGGTGTAGCGCCGCCAATCAACAGGACCCTGCAACAAAATTGTGCACATTGCGCGTGGATAGTCTTTGGTGTTTGAGTTTACGACTTCTGCCAAAACAACGCCACCTCGACATGTTCTTGGAAGAAAAAAGACTTTTATTTAAAGTAATATATTTATAATTTCTACACAAACAATTATTATTATAATAAATTTATTATCATCTATTATTATAGATGATCAAAATTAAAATAATGTGGTAAAAATCCTTCACCTAGTTCGCCAGCCTCAGCCACTTGACCGATTTCGACAATTTTTTTTCACATGAAAGTTTACGACGTCTAGATATGAGGCAGGCAACCCTTTATTGCAAATTTAGACGTCATAAGCTTTCTTATAAAATAAAAATTGTCGAAATCAGTCTGGTGGTTGGGGCTGGGGCATTTCTACAAGATTTACCCACTGACAATGTACATAGGAGAAGCGTTTTTTCGATTTCGTTCGAAAATGGAGGGTGGTGTGGGGAAGGCGATACTTCATTTCAAATTTAGACGTCATAAGTTTCCATATGAAATAAAAATTATCGAAATCCGTCGAGTGGTTGGGCCTGGCGAACTGTCTGAAGGTTTTACCATATTATTTTAAATATATAGATCCCAACAGTTCCATCCCAATGGCGTGTCAAAAATATTTCAAATGGAAACTGTTTATTTAGGGCGATATCATTCTGTATTTATGGATCTGAAGACTTTCATGCCGAAATTCGTGAGAAAGTTATACAAAACGTTACAACTAGATGCGGTTTATTGAAAGATTTTACAATTTTAAGGGAATCTGTTGTTTACAAAGAATATGAAATCTACTATGGTTTTATGGTCTGTTTCACTGATCTTCATGCAGTATTTAAAACTGAAAAAGTAGTGGCTGAGAGCCTCGAAGCAGCGAGGTGGTAGGGACAGTGCTGAACAAAGTGGGTGCTGGCCGCGAACCCTCCAGGAGGAAGGCTAGGTATAATCATGTAAACTTCGAATGAACGTTGCCGGCCATAGCCGGCGCTCGTCTCCGCTTTGTGGAGCGAAAGGTTTAATATAGGAATTTCGACGATAGCTGGCACTTGTTGACATGTCTCTCAATTTACATGCGTACCATGACATCTCAACCCGAATTGTTTTCTTTAATATCGGAACATTCACCGAACTTTTTACACATACCTTGTATGTATATATGTAGTTAAAATATATTAACGCGTCACCAACGGAATGAAATTAATGCAAACCGCTTTTAAATGTTTTTGCGTTTTCTTCTGGCCGTTTGACCCAGTAAAGCCGATAATCACCGTTTTCATCCAAGATTTCTTAATGAAAATCCAAAGAGTTAAATATCAAATGGAAACCGTATATTGACAGAAAAGGGAGATGTGGTTTAAAAAGGAAAATTGCAGGACAGAAGACAAAAAGCATTTGCATTTTGGGCTGATGTTTACTACATATCAAATTTGCAAGCAAACATTTTTATTTAACTTTCGTGGTTTGTGTTGCCAGCAGAGTGCTGGTAAAATTGCTAGATGAAATAATGAAGATAAGGAGAAAATTAAGAAACGTCTATATTTAAGGAATATAAATATTAGTCAGCACGGATGTCAACGAACTGAAAAAAACACAATAACATGATGTGTTGACAACGAAATCAAAACAAAAAAATATTGCTTTTTCACGTTTATTTTCCCTCGCGACAATTATACAGTGCGTGGATAAAAATCGACACAAATGTCTGAAAATGATGATAAATTAAAAAAGAGACAATGAAAGTAGAAAATTTGCTGGAAACGATGCTCTATTTGAATTGAAATTAGGTAAAAATAATTTTAATGACTTTTGGAACCACCAGCTGGTTCGCAACTAATATTACAAAAGGAAAACCGAATAAAATTATAAATGATTTCAAATGGACCTTAACACCTTAAAAGATAAAGTTTAACTTAGTTTAGTTATATTAATCCTATTTTGAAGCAACACGAGGAGTATTTTTGGACGAACCTCATTATTTTGAACCACCAGACCCCTTCTCCAAACTTTCACACTGCACCAGCAGGAGGATGTTTGGCCCCCTACGTATGATTTAACAGGCAACAGGCCCAATACACGGCCTATCCTCAGTGGAATTGGGTTTCGAATCTGGAACCCTTCGGCCCCGAAGTTGAAACATTACCACTAGGCGAGCGCGGCCCTTAAGACCGCTTACGTCGAAAACACTGATTTTTGACCACTTTGGCGAAAATTATTTTTTAACTTTTTCTTACAGTTCAGGCTTTCTTCTTTCCAAAACCGTTCACTTTTTTCCTAAGTGAATTAGAAAAAACGTTATAACGGTTTTAAAACACTTTGTCTAAAGCAAAACTAAACCAGAAATAGCATTCCAAAAACCGGAAATGGCCTTAAAGTTGCAATTGTTTGCTTTTTTCCAGTTTTTTAAAATTTTTTCAATTATTTTTTATGTTACTAGTGACAAGCCACAACTTTTTTGCACGCAGCTTACTTATTTCTTGGGATAAAATTGGCAACACAATTCAGTTGCCTTTCTGTTTACTTTCCTTTGTTTACGTTTTTTGTGTTCGCTTATCTAACTTTATTTTGCCTTTTTTAAGAGCAAAAAAATTGAATTTTACTTGAAAATTTCGTTATTTTGAACACGAAAGTTCCATAAATAATGGGACATAAGAAGAACTATCGCTCAAAGAAGCGAAAATTTGCTAGAAATCGGTATAAATCTGCACGTGTAGAACAAATTACTGTAACTGATGGGACAACTGCTTCAACTGATGTTATCAGTGCAAGTTCTCCAAAACTTGGTAGTAACAACTCTATTCAAGCTAAATATTTATTAAAACCAAATTAAGTGGAAATTGAACAATGAGCAAAGAAATTTTAATGTCAGTGTTTGCAACGTTATGTTGTCCTGGTTGTATAGAAAACGAACTCTCCTTGACAGAAGATTCTCGTTTCGGCATGTATTCCAATTTTTTGTTAAAAAGCAGGATCTTCTCTTTTTCAAAAGGATTTGCATCATCCAGAAAAGTGGACAATAGGAATGAAATAAACAATTTTGTCGTGTATGGTTTATGACTCATTGGTAAAGGATACAGAGCAGGTATAAAGCTGATTTCTATGTTGGATATGCCTTTCCTTTCTAAAGCAACTTACAGAAGGCTAGAATTTACTATTCTGCAAGCACATAATAAACATAGTAAAACCTGTGTATATGAAACTTTGCGATGAACAGTTACTGTGCATGTGTCTGCATGGTAAACCACAAAATGCAAACGAAAGTTTCAACGGTATGTAATGCAATTTTGTTCCAAGACAGCATTTTGTAGAATTGCAGACAATGCAGCTAGGTAATTATGTCTGTATGTAGGTATTTATGTCTGTACTTCAGTTTAATGATTGTACAAATGGTGTGTTATCAGTTTTAAACTATTTAAATTTGAGGATTGGAAGTCATATGTTAAGTGGATTAACATTAATTGAAAAGGAGCGGATTCACGACTCTAAAAGGCAATCTTTGCCGACAGCAAAAACACAGCGAAAAACATTTTCTGCCCAATGCAAGAAGAAATGCTTGCAAAATGAGTCAAAGGAAGGTTTGACCTATCATCCTGGTGAATTTTTAACTCTTTTAACCACAGGAACCATGTTTCTACATTAAAGTAAATCGATAATGCAATTTTCTCTAAACTGTATTTTTGATAAAATTTTCCCACCATTAGCATGGTATCTCAAAATCTAATAGAGATGTTCTCTTGAAATTTTCAGCACATGTTTAAAATAGTATAAAAAATGAAATCAACTACAATATTTGTTGTTAGTGAAATAATGTTTAATTTACAGGTGTTTTTAGAGAAATTAAGTTGTGAATTAATGGAAAAATGCATATTTACACATATTTTTACCCCTAATTTACTATCATTTCATTTTTTCTTAGATTTTAGTTCATTTCATAGATCATTGTCCTCTATAACTTGTGTGCAAAGAAAATTAGAATTCCTGCATTACAATTTGGTGTAGAATGGTTAAATTTCATCAAAATTTACTACAAATTCCCATATTTCTCAAAAAATATTATATTTATAAGAAACTTTTTGGTGTTTTTTGTGTTTATAATTGATAACGCACATAAAAAACAAATTATTAAAATACACAATTTTTAAAAAATTTTGTTCCGAACGCAAGCGGTCGGTCACCTTAAATTGATAAAATTATAGTTTCTATAATATTCATATACAATCCCTGGCCAAATTATTAGACGCACCAAACATTTAAATATATTTATTAAATGAAGTGGGTTTTTTTGTTATTTATTGTAAAATGGTACCTAAATATGTTAAAAGATATGATTGTTATAAAATATGAAAACGTTTTAATGTTAGAGCAATATTTATTATTATTATTATACACAAATGCAAAAGATGCAATAAGTAACTTTCTTTTTATTAATATTTCGCCGTGATTTGAGCCTTGATTCTCCTTGACATGCTCTTAATACATGATTATACAGTCTCTTTTATCTGTATCTCTTTTATCCGTATCACAAATGCGAAATTCTCAGACTTTCACGCGCTCTATTAATGTTTTCCTGCCACAAAGACATAGCAACATAAATATTTGTGTTACATTATACATGCCATCTTTAAATAATTGTATAATGCGAAGAAAACCCTGGTAATTCGATATCAATTGGAAAAAAAGAAATGAAATTTTCAACTTCATGTACATTAGTTTAAACTTTTGAGCCACATTATGTAAATAACCCCTTCAGAACACATTTGCTTTTTTTTACTGCTTCGTTTGTTAATTTTTAGTGATAATGTCCATAGGAACATCACGCAACATAAATAACATGTGCTCTTATAAGAAGAGATAGCAATGCTTTGTGGCATTTTGCTCTACTTTGTTCAAAGAAGCTCCAGTCGGTACACAATCTTTCTTTTTCCCACTGGATCGTAAATCCACCTTGACTCCGTGTATCAACCCTTCAGCATCTCTCTGCCCCACGCTACACTGCCAGGAAAAACATTATTTCCTGACCTTAGAAGGAACATTTCCCCCGCTTCCTCGGATATACGAAGAAAATCTTGGAACTCACCAGGAAAACAATGAATTAAAAATCAGTGAAAAATTCGCTTTTTTTAAATTAAGGAGAAATGTTCCAATAATTACCTCAAAAAATTTGAAAAGATAAAGAAGTTAGAATGACAGATGCAGGAATTTTAGTTTTATTTTTCAAAATTTTTGGGAAAAACTGACTATATTTTAAAAAGATACCACAATTCAGAAAATTATGTTAGACGTTCAAAATAAATTTTAGTAGAATGACAGTTGTTTGTTCCATGTTCGATGTTTTTTCTTTGATTGTAACTGTACTACGGGCAAATACATGCAAAAAATCACCCAAAATAAAACAAAATATTAAATAAAAAATTTCTACATTTAATTTTAATTTTCAAAAAGCGAAGGGCCTTGAATCACCATTACGATTATCTGTATGCCATATTTCATGGCTGTAAGTGCGATAGATTCGTCTGGACACCGCGCTCACCCACATATTCCCTTTTATAACCATAGATTAAATTTTATTTTAATTAAATATTATGATATGAAAGACTATGAAATATTGCTTTAATTACCAACACTGTCTGCAGAAAACGCAAAAAATCCATCTTAAGAAGTTCGCATCAATTTCATTCCCATGATGACGTGTTAATGCGTTTTGACTGCGCATTCGTAACGTTTGATTTATATTTTCCCTTTTTTTACATATGTGATTTTTACTTGATTATTTCTCATTTGGCACTCCTAACCTTTCTTTTTCTCTTTACTCGCGCTTACTTTAAGTTTGATTTTTTCCTTATGTTTCTTTTATATACTTCTCTTTTTATCTCTTTCATATGAATGTTTCTTTTGTTTATATTTTCTATTTTATGGATTATGCTTCTGATTTGTATGTTTCTTTTTGTGTGTATTTATATAGCAATTTCAAAAATTTATAACATGGACATGTTATTACAGAAAATTAAATATGTAAGATAGATATAAAGATTAAAATAAGATAGATATATAATAGAAGAAATATGTAGCGTAGGATCTTAAATGAAGATAAATTATAGACGAATGTACTAAACATAGATTAATTATAGCTAATAGTAACACTCGTAATCACAATTGAAAAAGTATTGAGAATTTTCTTTTAAAAATAGCTATTAAATATAATATGACACTTGAAGCTTATGAGGAGTTCAAATTTAATATTTTACGTGATTTATGTAAATTAATAGCACAAAGGATTGTGGAAATGGGATGGAAATTTTCATTTTACCGTAACTCCCTTACGATTGAAGATAGGAAGATAATTCAAATCAAGGGAATTATCTCCTCATCATAGCGAACAACTTTCGTACTGAAAGTTTTTCGATAGTTGCACGCCTTACAAGTTAGGGGCTGAAAAGTAGTTTTCAACCTCTAACTTTGACAGCTTTTTTAACCTAAACTTACGACATTTTGTTGGACAGCCCTCATCAGTTGCATTTTCTTCCACCCTCCTTCATTCTCATAGCTCCAACTTCCAACTCTTATGAAATTAGTCAAGGAATCGGCGAACCGAAGTGAAAGGGGGTCCTCTTATACTTCCAAAGCTACCTTCTCCTTCCAGCTTTCCGAAAGGATATACTTTTTTAAAATTTAAATAAATAATTAATTTAATATATTTTATATTATATTATGTAACATAATTTAATATATATATTTAAATTCAATAATAAAATTAATTTAATAAACACACTACCAAACGCTTTCAAATTTCAGGAAATATTTGATTAACCTTCCGTCGGGCGCATCTAATCTGTGAGATGAAGCACCCATATTTTTTTATGTTTAAGTGCGGGTTTTACCGAGAAAGGGCTGGGAAGTCGAGTATCTTCCTGGCTCCCTACCACCCACACTAGGGTATCGTGGCTTTTTCTCTTGTGCTCTTTTGATGAGGGGCACGTTAATCTGGTCGATGAGCTGCGCTC